>JAJTUC010000005.1:1095701-1261210 GCA_036971365.1 Dactylellina leptospora
TCCTTCCGCAGGTTCACCTACGGAACGGTTAATTTGTGACATCCTGTCTGCTCTCGCGGACAGCCCGACTATATCTTAAGCCAGGGCGGATTACAACCGCCCCAACCCACTTCCACTTAGTCTGTGAACCTTTCCCGTAGCTCGAGAGCCTTAGGGACTTGGCTGCGGATTGCCCATATATCCTCCTCATTGTTACCGTACCCTGTGATGTTAGCACAGGCCCCATCCAGGTTTCCCTGAACGGTTGGTAGAGGTCAGCTTTAGGGGTTTCCCGCAATTCGAAAGTGTAGCCAGCTGAGCTGACTTGCGATTTAATGCCGGCTTGCCTTTCATTTATAGTCGCGGCCGGTACCCCTTGCGGGGCCGCAAAGGCTTCTCGTAAGTGTCACCACAGAAGGGTCATACTTCAAACCTTGTTACGACTTTTACTTCCTCTAAATGACCAAGTTTGACCAACTTTCCGGCTCTGGGTGGTCGTTGCCGACCTCCCTGAGCCAGTCCGAGGGCCTCACTGAGCCATTCAATCGGTAGTAGCGACGGGCGGTGTGTACAAAGGGCAGGGACGTAATCAACGCAAGCTGATGACTTGCGCTTACTAGATATTCCTCGTTGAAGGGCAATAATTGCAATGCCCTATCCCCAGCACGACAGAGTTTAACAAGATTACCCAGACCTTTCGGACAAGGTTTATACTCGTTGGCTCTGTCAGTGTAGCGCGCGTGCGGCCCAGAACATCTAAGGGCATCACAGACCTGTTATTGCCTCAAACTTCCATCGGCTTGAGCCGATAGTCCCTCTAAGAAGCCGGCGACCAACTGTTGTTAGCCTGGCTATTTAGCAGGTTAAGGTCTCGTTCGTTATCGCAATTAAGCAGACAAATCACTCCACCAACTAAGAACGGCCATGCACCACCACCCACATAATCAAGAAAGAGCTCTCAATCTGTCAATCCTTAATGTGTCTGGACCTGGTGAGTTTCCCCGTGTTGAGTCAAATTAAGCCGCAGGCTCCACATCTGGTGGTGCCCTTCCGTCAATTCCTTTAAGTTTCAGCCTTGCGACCATACTCCCCCCAGAACCCAAAAACTTTGATTTCTCGTAAGGTGCCGAGCGGGTCATGAATTGAGCACCGCCCGATCCCTAGTCGGCATAGTTTATGGTTAAGACTACGACGGTATCTGATCGTCTTCGATCCCCTAACTTTCGTTCACTGATTAATGAAAACATCCTTGGCAAATGCTTTCGCAGTAGTTAGTCTTCAATAAATCCAAGAATTTCACCTCTGACAATTGAATACTGATGCCCCCGACTATCCCTATTAATCATTACGGTGGCTCTAGAAACCAACAAAATAGAACCGCCGTCCTATTCTATTATTCCATGCTAATGTATTCGAGCAAAGGCCTGCTTTGAACACTCTAATTTTTTCAAAGTAAAAGTCCTGGATCCCCAGCACACCCAGTAAAGGGCATGAGGTTAGCCAGAAGGAAAGATCCGGCCGCACCAGTGCACGCGGTTAGGCGGACCGGGCAGCCAGACCCAAGGTTCAACTACGAGCTTTTTAACTGCAACAACTTTAATATACGCTATTGGAGCTGGAATTACCGCGGCTGCTGGCACCAGACTTGCCCTCCAATTGTTCCTCGTTAAGGGATTTAAATTGTACTCATTCCAATTACAAGACCCAAAAGAGCCCTGTATCAGTATTTATTGTCACTACCTCCCCGAATTGGGATTGGGTAATTTGCGCGCCTGCTGCCTTCCTTGGATGTGGTAGCCGTTTCTCAGGCTCCCTCTCCGGAATCGAACCCTAATTCCCCGTTACCCGTTGAAACCATGGTAGGCCACTATCCTACCATCGAAAGTTGATAGGGCAGAAATTTGAATGAACCATCGCCGGCGCAAGGCCATGCGATTCGTTAAGTTATCATGAATCACCAAGGAGCCCGAAGGCATTGGTTTTTTATCTAATAAATACATCCCTTCCGGAGGTCGGGATTTTTAGCATGTATTAGCTCTAGAATTACCACGGTTATCCAAGTAGTAAGGTACTATCAAATAAACGATAACTGATTTAATGAGCCATTCGCAGTTTCACTGTATAGTTGCTTATACTTAGACATGCATGGCTTAATCTTTGAGACAAGCATATGACTACTGGCAGGATCAACCAGGTAACTATGTTCGCGGGTGGCACCAGGCGGTTGGCGCGTTCTCACGCACCTCCCGCGCAGGCAGCGCCCGGTCACCGCACCGGAACCCCAAGGGGCCCGGCCGGACAGTTTACTCTGAAGGTTATTAGGGAAGGGAGCTGAGCCCGAGCCCTAGTACCGCTCGCTGGTGACGGACCCAACCGTGGGACGGCTGAGAGGTCACCCGAACGCGGCATCCTATTGCCTCGTCTGAATTCCTTCCGCGCAGCTTCCGTCCAGTTGGGGACCGGCACGGGCCGGACCTTACTGCACATGGCTGGCTTCAGAGGAGCGTACCAAACCCACCGGTCACATCTGATGCCCGGAGGCAACGACGGTTACTGGTGGCGGCCTAACCCCGATTGACTGGTGGTTCGGAACTGTAGCTATGAGCCAGCAATCCACATTTTCCAAGTCAGCGCCAGCTGCCTGACTTTCGTCAGCAGCTGGTTTCTCTCGCAGCGGCGGGTCTGACCCGCCGCTCGTTAAGAGAGTCACAAGTTTTCGAACTCCGGTGCCCAGCGGTGCTGAGCGCCAGAGCCGGCCTGTTGACTGTCAAGCTGGTATTGGTTAAACAGCGCTGCAGGAGCGCTGCCAACTGCTCGGTCCCAGGCCAGCAGCTTTGAACCATAGGTGCCAGGGAGGCACCCGCTGCTGGTTTGAGGAAGCTCAAAAGGATTAGGCTGAACAGATTAGCTGACGGTCATACGCCAGCCAGAGGCTTCTTACACTTCATCTCCTCCCTCCTCATATATCCTGCCACCCCCTGAGTTGCCTGAATCCTCTGACGCAACGCGTTTGCTGGGTGGGTCATGGGCAACGCACCACTTTTATACTGAGGGAGGGCAAATGCGACCAAACAACACTTTTCAAGGCTCCTTTTCCTAGCTGCGCCCTTTCTGAAACCTTGCGCGCTTATGGAGAGGTCTTGAGTTTTATCTTGTAATTGATCTAGATACATACCTTGAGAAGAAAGTCTTCCGAAGGATTCACTATTTTCGTTAGCTGTTTCAACAAACGGGGCCCTGTTTTCGCATCGTTTTGACAATCTTTCTCCTCTTCCTCTTGTACTTCCCAAAAAATACCCTCCTCTCCCCCTTCCTCTCCCCCTTCCTCGAAATGATGATTTTGGAGATACATACCTTCCCTCAGCTTCCAAATTGAGAGACTCCTCTCTCTTTTCATTAGCCTCGACTGCTTGCTTCCCAGTCTTTTCTTCGATAGCAACGAATGATGTCCATTTGGAGGCAACCCCAAATCCTTCTCCCCAGCGGACACCCTCTCTTTCGATAATATCGTCCCATTTCGACTCATGCTTATCTTTCGTAAAGCCTTCGTCAGCGAGGACTCCTTCATGAAGGTAACCCTTTCCGTCCTCAAGTTCTTGGAGGAAACTGCGAGCAGCTAGTTGCGATACATCTTTGCCATTCTCTACAGCAAGAATCGGTATCTCGAGTTCCAAGACATCTCCAGCGATAGTCTTCGCATGAAGCCGAGTAATCTTTGGTAAGGTTCGAGGAGCAGGAGAAAACACAACATAGGCATTTGTGCGGCTAAATGGGAAGAGAGGCGGGATGACGTGAGGAGACTGGAGCTTGGCAGGGAGCTTGGGGAGAGGGGGTAGATTCGACCAGCGGGCCTCGTCTGTATCTTTGCTCTCATACTCTGGCGGAGGGTCCAAATCCGCAGAGGTATCGAAGAGAGAGATTTTCTTCGCTTCTTTGACAGGCTCCTTGTCTTTCTTTTCGCTACCGACTGTTCCGGCGGCATTTTCAGCTTCTCCTACCATGTCATAGTCATCATCTTCTGGACTAGTAGTCTCTGGGAACTCCAAACTATAGTCACTAACATGCTGGCCAAGTGCGGCGCGAAGCATGCGGACAACCTTCGAGTCAAGTTTCTCATCAAGTTGAACGACTTGAGAATACCCGCCTCCGACACTAGCAAGACCGTCAATTAAAGCGTGCGAGATACCATTGCCGATACCAAGAGGAAACATCCGAACCGTCTTTGATTTGCATTGCTCGCGGACATAGTCCATCAGTTGATCGCGTTGCCAGATGTCGCCGTCAGTCAGAAGTAGGAGCTCGAGGTTGAGATCTTTATATCTACGTTCGACGGCTGCCTTAACTGGGGGATACATTTCAGTACCGCCCATGTCAGCTTCGAATCGTGAGACGTGGGCTTGGGCTTCTTTCAAGGTCTCTTCTGTGTAAGTTTTTGATTTCGACCACAGAAAAGAGTGAGAGCTTCCAAAACTGCAAATATTGAATTTACAACCGACTGGCAGGGATTGTAAGAAAACAGCCAATGCTTTACGCAGCTGAGTCTCGTTCCCGCTCATAGAGCCAGATCGGTCGCAAATAAATACAATCTCGGGTTTCGCCATTGGCAGGTTAAATTTTGGTACTAGTGTTAACATAAGAGAAGCTACATCCTTGGTCGGATGTTTTTGGACCACGGCGGAAGGATGCCCAGATCTCGCGGTCTTGACAAGGACTACAAAGTCCTTGTCGAGTGCTGTGGTGTCGGAAGAGAGCGTGAGAACCGCCTTATGAGGTTCGAAATCTTCATTTGAGGAATCCGAAGTGGAATGAGTTCCCATTCTCAAGTTTGTCGCGTGGGCTGGGGCTTCCACCATCTTTATAGGCGCGTCCATATCAACGAAGACCTTGATATTCATACCACCGTCAATGTCGACCCAATTGTCAACACCCCGGAGGATGGACCATGATCCGACTCCCCGTTTGCCAGGTCTGAAACTGTAAACCGCACCAGAATCGTATACATCTGCTGGTGGGGTACCATACCGGGATGCAATGTAAGTCGGTAGATTGAACCTGATCGCGTCTTTCTCGCTATCATGTTGGAGCTGTGCGACACAAGTCAAGACAACCTCGACGGAGGCTCCCGCAGGGATATTGCCCAATTTTGTTTGCCAGACGTCGCTTGCGGACTGGCTTAGTAAACCGGCAGTCTCCCCACGCGCGATAGCAGCATCGTATGTTGCCTTTGCTTTGGGCTTTGATTGAACAATACCACTGAGAACCTTATCTTCACCGACGTGGCAAGTGAAGGATGTGATTGTCTGGGTCGGGTGAAGAGGGAAGACGTAGTTTGCTTCCGAGATTGCATCTTTTTGTGATGGGTTCTTGAAATGCTGTGTCAGGACCGTTCGAGAATATGTCGGGCAAAGTGTGATTTCTGTGGACAAGCTGAGGAGAGGAAGGGGTTTGGGTTCGTAGAGCCCAACCGGGATGTAGTAAACACCGCAGCAAGCTTTACCGTTAATGCGCTGCATTTTGATAAATATCAATGTTCTAGAAAATTATTAAGAGCTAAAGCTGATAGAAAGTAGAGATTTATAATAGTTTAAGGTGCCGATAGAGATATATAATGTGATGGGACTAATGCCTGTTAGCAAGATGTTGAGGCAACAATCGCAGCGGTTGTAATTCCGGTATAAATATCTTATTTCGTGAATGTTATTGAAATATGAATGCGAAGCGAAGAGAGCTCAAACATCTGGGAGGGGAAGCACTTCTTATAGACGATTCCAGGTTGAAGACTAGATCCTGTCCATTCTTTCAGTCCGATCATTCAAAGAATCATAATCGGGCTCAAGCTCCAATCTTTCCTGCATCCGGCTAGCTCACCCAGTTCCCCTCATCCAAGTATGACAGTATTATGGCCACGCGTCGGAACTTTGCTTGAAGTTCGATACCGTAGAGACACTGAAATACTATTGAAAGCGCTTGCGAGGCAGACAAAAGTGCAATGATCCATCGCAATGCCGCGAACTCATGGCAATATCAATGGATAATGCCGCTCGTGGGGAAAGGCTGGCCGACAAGGTTGCTCTGTGGCACAGCGTGCGGCCCAAATGGGAAATTCCTGCGCTCAAACACTACTAAAAGTCGTGCAAGGCGTCCCACAAAGTCGACCTTTTGTATGGTCTTGGTCATAGTTTACACTTTCTGTACTTGTTGGACAAGGCCCGGAAATTACCAAGGGACAAGATTCACTCAACTGAAGGCTTTGTGACCGGCTCATCAGGCGCGAGTTCTCTTCCCGTCGCAAAACACGTTAATACAATTGGTAGATTCGTTCTCAATGCCTGATCACGACCGCTTGCCCTTCCCCGGTGTCTCTAAACTGGTAAACCATCTGACGAAATGCCGCCTACAGTATCGGCGAATTGGTGCGGTATGTCGACCAGTGGTGCGAGTGAGTATCCCTTTGACCTCGACCATTTCACAGATCCTGGATCATGGATCCTTCGAGCCCGCCGCCGCTTTGAATTTCCAGAAACAAGGAACAGGGAAACGATACCAAAACCGGTCACAACACAAACTATGCAACAATTCGCATGGTGGATGCCCCTCATCTTCGATCATTCACTAATTCGGGTTGCAACCCACGACCGTGATACCTAATGACTCTATAGTCATGGGGAGTCCGAGCACAATACTAACTTAGCTAAGGCCACTATGAACATAGTGAAGTGTCAAGCTTCAGTTACTTCCCAGACGCTATATTCGACTTCGGCTTGGCCTTAACCGCGATCGCGTGATCGTGCATTGACGTTGACGTGAGACAAAATACCGAGTACCAATAATCAACCATGCTTTGCATTTGACGAATTGTCGGTCGGAGTTGGTCGGAATCTAACCATTAATGATACAGGATCGTGGCCATTGACGAACCACATGGTCATCCCGACCCCTCGCCAAAATCCATGACAGCCGTCATCCAACCCTGAACCGAAAGTGCATTCCCAAAGAGATGCTTGATTTTAGATTTTACAATGCGAAACTAAGAACTATTAACTATGCAATAGATTTAGTATGAATATGTACAATATTCAGCCCTGCTGAAGCTTTTACTACGAGACTATATCCATTACATGTATTATCATCAAAAAAACCCAAGGACGACCATCGACATAAACTTCACTAGTGACCAATTTTTCAAGTACGGTTGTTCCCAACCGACCACAGCCCTTTCCAAGGTTATGTTTCTTGGATAGAATGCTTGAAGGGTACAACTGAATAGGAACACTGTTACCTATGAGCTAGAGCCGTCAATGATTCATTTATACAAAACATGAAATTGTCCTACATTTATTAGTCAAAGCACCCTTTACATAAACATACACCTAAATTATGAGCATAGCGAGCCTGTTTATATAAGCAGCATACCCATATGTGTACATATACTGTATCATCCCACTCTGAAAACGGTTTTTATCCGTTGGTGGTGCATTTTATAGAGGGCAATGTCATCGTCCACCTAGAATTACGTGATTTTAGCTCATCTATTCCGATTCAAAGAAGCAAGCGATTTGTCTTGTAATAATACATAGCTTACCTGGAGGCAAGCCAGCTATGCGACGCACAGGATACGGAGGGCGGAGTTCTTCTCGTAGAAAAATCTCTGGCCTAGCAGGTCTCCTTCGACCCTCTTCGACCTTAGGATAGCAATCTAGATTTCGTAATGAAAGGTAGTTTCAGCCTTGAATTACCCTGTTTTTTAGATTTCGATCGCGATGCCATGGCTTTGGTTAGAGAGGATCGGGTAGCCTGAGAACACCCACGAAGAAGCCTTCGCCAAGGCTTCTCTGCGTTATGGCGCACAAGGCTTACGAGCTTTGTGATATGGAACTTGGCTGCACGTCTATTTTGGAGAATGATTAATCTGCTGAGATATCATGCTAAATACCCTTGAAAAATGCTCCTGAGAAAATTCTCCGATTCTTGTCCTTCACACTGATACACATATGCGTGTATATGCCGATGGCGTTGATTAATCAATCGATTGCGCCTATCAATGGATCCATGGACTGCGTTGCTGTCAACGTCAATAAAACACTTCTCGATCCGGCGTCGCGGTTAAGAGATCTCTTAACCTTATATAGTCTCCGAGATGATTGATATACATTTGGGTTATTCGATTTCTAATTGCTGGTTAGCTAATCAGCTCCTCAGTGCAAGAAAAATATGTTCTGGTATTTAGTGTCCAGATGGGAGAGGGGATTGAGGGGTTGACGGTGATGGCACGAGGTAGTGTTGTGGGGAACTATTATTCAGGCCCTTCACAATCTTGTTTTGAGCTCAACCATTGATCGATCAATGGTTTTGCGAATCTGGCTATCAAAGGTCTGGAATCAATTGACCCTTTCATCCTCCGAATGATGGATTTTCTCTGGGGCGGGATATGTACATTTGGGGCAACGGATCACCCACCATGCATTCCTTTTGAGGCGCACGAGGCGTTCGCTTCAGACAGTTAAGCTTAGATTACTAGATGTCACACCGACGATCAATTTAAGCTTAAATACATCTCAACCAAAGCCCCGCCAAAGTTGATAATCAAGTTATTAAGCATGAATAAGGCTGAAAATGCTGTCTCTGGAGTGATTTTCGGAACATGTGCCGAAAAGGGTTTCACGGTAGGTTTTGCAAATACTACCAAGCTTGGTCAAGCCATACGCGATGTTCACATTTTCTATCCGTTTGGGGGTCGGACGCGTCTCTTCCCAATCTTGAGCGACAGTTCCAAGGTATACATACCAGTACAAAATTGAAAGGGTTCAGTCTAAAACCGTCCCGAATAGACGTCACATGCCTCAACAATGACCAGATTAATCTTATTTAGCCGGATACGTGTGCTTCGTCTGCGACGTAGCAAGGCTTTCTCCAAATTCGAGTGTCAGGCAGCCCAGAAGGGAGGCAATACTCAAAGTTGAAGGCCTATTCATCTGGTGTACCCCCAACTAACCAAAGCGAAATTCGCCTCACAGGAGCACACCTTGGAGGGGTGGCATTTGGCGAGCCCACAACCTCAAAATAAGTGCGGGTATGGGGTGCGTGAATAGCCGTTAGCTTTTCGTTGGTCTTTCAAGCAATTTAGTTCAAAACACTTGCTTCATATATGATGCGGAGCGCTAGCTTATACCGTGTGTTGCCGCCCATCTTTTGGGGGCTTTGCTTTCGGTTTTCTGCGTGGGAAAAATAAAGGTCGTTGCTGCTCCGCCGCACAGTCTGGTTCCGAGAATGAGGTCGCCGATTTCGACAGAATGGAATCCGGGGCAGGGTTAAGCACCCTCACCCATGGGTTTAGTAGCATGTTATTGTAAGGGTAAGCTCAATCGCTCCAACAAAGCTTTTGAGGCTGCGTAAAAAGGAAAGAAAGAAACGTTTCAAGCGCATGTCAAAAGGGTTAGGTTTCCTTTACACTTCCGAACTTTCAACCACCAAGATCGCAGTTCGCTGATTGATCCCAACATTGGGATTCTCGTTAGCTGCTTCGTTGACCTTGAAGTGCTTCGTGCTATTTTAAGCGAAATCGCATGCGATATAGACAGGCTTACGACACAAAGTGAGAGCCATCAATTAGTGGATCGACAGGGCTTCGGGCCTTTGATATCCATGCTGGTTCGTTTTGATAGAAAGGGAATCGAACGCTGATCAAAAGAATCGTTCGATGTTAACTACATTAAAATCTTTCTTCAATCGCCGACCCCAAACGGGCTGCAAATCGAACTTCACACATCGTTCGTAAGACGAAAGCGTTGATGATACCCGGGGTAAAGTCGCCGAGTCGGATGAAGTAAGGATAAAGCCTCAAATCCTTCTCACAATGGAGAAACGAAAATGCAAGCGTATTGATGGATTGGCCAGTCAATTGGTTAATGGGGAATTCGTGTGCCAAACACTCGTCACTAGAGAACAGCTCATCCATCTGAGGCATGCCTGGAGTAAGCCTGGAGGATGCCTAAGCCCAGGACTCATACGTCTCAGCCGTGGCAATGATCCGGGTCTGGGGTTATGGTATATGTACCAATACTTGAAGGCCCCATACGAGCTAAGTGGTACCTCGGGCTGGACGCTTGTGAACGGAGCTAATATTGGAGCTTTCGAAATAAAAAAAGTTGCGCCCATAGCTCGGGAGGGAGAACGGTGTTGACTCCCGAAGCACTGATCCGCACTGTAACATGGGGCATGAAGCTATCATTTGAGCAGATCTCCGAGAGCCAAAGTTTTAGGTGATCGCTGCCCCTGGCCGTTCGCGGGAAAGATAGATACCTCGATTAATGATCTTACCAATTAGGGTAGGGAATTTCCTACTCGTATACTGGTTCGCACTGTAACCTGGGACATAATCAAGAATGCAAAGGCTTCATCGCTTTCCTTCCCTCCCGTGCGCATGCGTGTTATTGGCGCAGCTTTTTTACTTAGAGAGCTCCAATAACGGCTCCGTAAGAAGACTTGACTGTTTGGCTCTTGTATGGCGAAAAATTGTGACTGAAGGCAGTCATCACCAGCAGCCGCTGGCTCCGATTTCCCGCAGCAAGAAGGGGGAACAACCTCAGCGTGAAAGCAGTAGAACATTCGAAACGAGGCGAACTCGCTTTCTAGGTCTAGGTACCAACAGGCATCTAAATGCTATATTTCGCTCACTTCTGAGAAAATATACCCGGCCCACTCGGCTCAGTTGGATATGACCTCATGAGGCCGCGCCACGTATGAGAACCTTATTGTTTCAATCCTGCGCCACAGTTGAGTGACACCCCCGTGGTACGTACCATTTTTTTTCAAGAGATTGAAACCATGATAGCGTAGCGGCCGCTCGACAAATTTTCTGGGTTCTCCGCATAGTCCACGTAGTTGGGGATCAGAGCCTATGTACAATACTGAAGTTTAGTTCTCATTAGTCACAACAATCGACGATGATGACCGAAACATTTTTAGCGGGTATCGCGTTCGAACGAACGCGTTCCCATGAGCCAATTCGCATATCAACTCTCCGATATGAGCGCCAACATAGGTCTTCTATCATCGTCAAGACACGGAGTTCTCGACCTGCTTGATAGCAAAATTGACGTTTTGATTTCCCAATTGGGAACCTTAATTGGAAGCCCGCCGTCTCAAGCACCAAAGTTAGTGCTATAGCGTCTGCTTTGAATGAATACGCCTATGGTCATGACCCGGCACCGAGACGAAATAAGCAAGACCTGTTGGTCCTAGGACGATCTGAACGAAATTACGACTTTTCTTCCGCGGAAGAAAAGTCGTCATGGCTCTGGCTCCTGATGAATCGCGAGAATCGAGCCAGGATATTGACAGCAACTCCTGGGTACTAAGTTGATGCCGATTTCCATCTCCACACTTGCATGCCCGAAGAGTGCCATCGCTAGACTGCAAAGGATCAACTGAGCGCGTAGCAATCTTGAGTTGCCCCACCAGGTGGTCTAAAATGTAGTCTCTTTAGAGCTGGTCGCAGCCATATGTTTATGCTACGCAACGGGTATTTGTCACTACGAGCCTAGAGTTGATACCCCGCGATATCGAAGGAGCTCTATAGATTAGCCCGGAGTTTCGAGAAAAATCTCTTCTGTTCAATTGAGTTGTTTTCTTTTTTCACCTGCACCTAGTCGTGTTCGCCGCGGGAATCAAAGGGGCGTTCCGATATCCACCAACGGCTGCTATACCACTAGTTTAGGGGTCCCCGCGATCATGGAGCTTGATCTCAAAATTCATGGCGTTTAGCGATAACCTAGGCCGTCCTTCTAATACCAAAAAAAGTAAGGCGAATATTTAGATCATAAATACGAACACTGGCCTAAAAAAACCACCAGAGGTGGTACGGTGTACTGACAGTGTGCCCAAGCTACTGGTAATTTCTTAGAAAAAAAAAAAAAAAAAAAAAAAAAAAAAACCCTATGATGGTGCATGGACTTTGACCGCAGATCAACTCCAACGCCATCCATTCCGTTAGGGACCTTTGACGGGAGTCCGCAAACAAACTTAGAATGGCTAGCGCAACATGGATGTGAATGACAGGATTAATCTTTACCTATCTCATAATCATGGCGACTCTAAACTAGAGAGACCCCGGGAAATAGTTTCTGTGGCTCCACGCCCCGGCGCGAGCGGGCGGCCCCATAGCCAGGAACACAATGATATAGTGTATCATACGGAGGGGAAACAAGTAAGCAACTGTTTTTCACCCGTGCTAGCTAGTTATGACCGGTTACTGCGAAGTATGATTTCATTAGCCTAGAGTCTCAAAAGACTGTTAAGAAAGACGATCTACATTCAGACGCTATACTAAAAGGCGATATTCATGTCGAACATGACCCCACGCTAGAGGTGAGACCTAGCGTTTGGATCAGAAGGATCCGAAAATTCTTTGCTAAAACTTCGCCAACCAGGTGTGAACGTTCGCGGACGTTTCAAACTTAGGCACTTGATGCACTTGATGAGAAAATTTTTCATTTACACCCGCAGTTTCTTGGGCTGGCAGGTTTCTAAAGTTCAATCATATCTATACCAGACCAAAAATAACTGAACTTCCAGAGATCTGGACCGACTTTAATCCCGTTCGGTGCAGTATGGCTTCATGTTATGAAATATCCGGCGAGAGATATATATATTACAAACTCTACTACAGCTCAAGAGCTTCCAGATCTGGAGATGGATTATGAAAGAACCGAAGAAGTTCATGCATAGGGTGATTGATTTAGGTGCTTCGGGGGTTGCAAATATTCTTTTGTCACAAGGGACCAGGAAAGCACAGGGTACATGTACCTCTGTGAGCCATGCCGCAGCACCCCCCGGAGCACCCTATGCAACGAAATAAACCTGGGCAGCGAAGCTATTATCCTGCCCTCCCCCCTTCGTATTTCTACTGCAGAAGGGCCCTGTTGACCTATGCTTTGTTCACCAGACTGAACACCATATTCTTAATTGCTAAAACTTCCTTGACAACATACAACCTAATTGCAATCGCATTGTTACTGTGGGTCTAGAATCTTTCCAAAAAAAAAGACTTTCAGTGAGGTAAGCCCCTGTTTGCCCGTCCTTCTGTTCTTTCGAAACCTTTACTTGGATGGCGAAGCGTAGCGCATCTCACTAGGAATGCGAAGGAAAAATCCTCTACTATCTGCTAACCTAGAGCACGAATTTCGACATCCGTGCTTTGGGTTAGCAGGTAACATGAGCCGTAATACTGCGAAGTTGCCAGGGAAAATTTGGGGAGTCCGTCACGCGTGATGAGTCCGGGCAGCTACTAGAACGAAAGACCTATTTTATCAAACTATGGTCGTTGAGTCGATCTATGAAATCACGGTGCTTCTGCCTAGTTTAGATGATTTGGAGTGACTAGAGGCAACCCGGAAAAACAATCGTGCCTCCATCATTGTCAGAAGCAATGTCTGCAATTTACCAAACCGAACAGAATTTTTAGGGGTTGAGCTAACTCATTCATGGGGACATGTAGGCTTTTTCCGGGAGGATAACGGGAAAGGGTGTACGGTGGAGTCCGTGGTTGGTCAACTTGGGGATCAGCAGAGAGAAAAAAGTTGAATATCACAGCCCCACGATCCGGCTATAAGTTTTCGCATGCGGTGAATAAGAACTCACAAAGAAAGAATCACTTCATTCACACCAAACCTTCTTATCCCCACTCCCCAGGGCATAAGTAAAAATCATTACCAGATTTCGGAGTTTATCCGTAATAACAAAAGTTATTCCAGCTCAGCTTTCCACTGAGTATCCAAGAATCTTTTCAAGTTTTCACTTCCCCAGCCGGACCCAAGAACAAGAGGCGTAAGTAAAAATCAAAGACGAAGACGTTGGCGATTGCATACCAAATCGGTGTACTTTTCGGTCTGTAGGTCGCTATTTCTTTCCGGCTACCAGTCTTGTTTTCATGAAGGTTTCCAGTGTATCCGGTGTTAAATTGTCATTGACGGCTGCACTTCAGTTGGAACGAACTTGAAGAGCTAACCATCGAACATTAGGCCGTCAAGAAGGGCGAAAGCCAATAGTCAGATCCTAAGGGGTCTGCAACATCCTACGCCATACCAGATTTACCATTCGCCTCTCCACTGACGAGGACAAATCCCGAACCCCCTAGCCGCAGTGACACGCCCTTGTGAAGGTATCTACCCTTTTATACCTCGGCGAGAACAAGCCCATAGGTATGAGATCCGGATCCGCAACCTCATTGTTGGTAGTATGGACTAATCCATTGCGAAGCTTCCGAAACGCATTCTTATCGTGAAGAATCATTTGAGTTGTTGCCACTAGGAGATTACAGTTTCTTTCAAAAGCCTTGCGATCCGGCAGGTAGGGTGATAAGCAAGGGCCAAAACCACCAAGGGTCGTGCAGTTTTGAATGAGAACTCGCGAACGAGATCTCTTACGCAAAACATCGCGTTCGGCAAAATTCCACGGAGCTTGGTGCCGCTATTCAAGATCAATCTTGACAGAGAGTCCGCATAGCATCCCCTCTGACAGGTTGCTGGAGCGAAACCGGAGCCTACAGATTGAATCTAGATCTGAAGTCGACAAGAGACGTCGACAAGCCATTCGAGGGTTTCCGGAATGGAACCTACGATCCAAACTTTTGTCGAGCCTCCGACAACCAAATCTCGGCCACCTAATTACAACCAGACGAATGACACGAAGACTTCTGGCGACCGTAGCGGTGGTGCGGCACCATCAGATAGTGTTCTTGCACCCCGAGGTAAGAAGGTTGAAAAAAAGCTTCGGGGCTCAAGAGCAAGAAAAGGATATTGGAAGACACCAGTCGCCTTCGATAATAAGCTGAAGATGGAAGCATTAGCGGCTTTTCTGAGGGAGTCGGAGCTTCCTGCGCAACATTTGGTAATGGGGCCATCAGGAAACCCACCAAGGAAGGGTAGTGGGTTTGGAGGAGGCGGAGACGACCAAGACGAAGAGGAAGACGAAGCCGAAGATGAAGACGAAGCTGAAAACGAAGGCAACCAAGACGAATCTGTCTTCGAAGATGAAGATGAAGGCGACGGCGACGGCGACGGCGACGGCGACGAAACCATGACCCTCTCGTCTTCCTCTACCTTGAGCGGTAGCCAGGACCATACGGTCTCTTTCTCCGAGAGCCTACTCGGTTATCTTAACGAGCCTCGTCCTATTGGTATTCCCCCGATGCCATCGGAGGGGCCTCGTACGTTTCGTGGACTGTATAATGATAGAGGCACTCCTCAGTACTTTCCAGGCCTGGCAAGTCTTCTGGCCTCCACTGACAACGCTACAATTGTAGTGGATCCAAGCATTTCGATTGAGGACGACAGTTCAATCTCATCAGAGGAATCTGGTGGTGCGACTGTCGGGGACGAAGCTTCAATGCATCCCCAAGCACAAAATTTGCTTGGAATTGAAGGGGCTCGTGATGCTTCGGCACCAACACCTTGGGATGAGGGTGACGAGGGACACAACGGTTTCTGACTTAGCAGCGAAACCGCGAAATAATCGTCCGTGAAGAGCTCATAGCTGTTCGGAATAGCTATCCATGCAGCAAAATATGGTTCGAATTGGACGCAGTGTCGACGAAAGTCCTAAAGCGGACGCTTTTCACCTTGCTATTGTGTTGCTGGTTCGAAACGTTTCCTAGACCGATTAGGTCGTCCTATGATGAGCCTCTGCGTCTCGGATCGTTTTCGATGATATATAAGAAGAAGAAAAAAAGGGGAACCTATGAGTATTTCCAGTTATTTTATTCGAGTTATGATGAGTTTAAGATCTTTTGATTATGATAGTTCTTTCATTCGGCCCATTTCCTGCTTTTAACATTCCAGCAAGCTTGCCTCAGGTGAACAATTGCAGGGGCTGGTTCGCCACAGCGGTTTGCTTCAGCCCTCAAAAATTGAAGCGCCAATTTGGTCTTGGGCCTGGAGCGACTTTTTTTTTTTGTTATTCCTTCCTTCCTTCCTTCCTTTTCTTTCTCCTTCTTTCTTCGTCTGTCAGTCTTTTGTTTTGTGGTTGCGCCGTGGAAAGAGATAAAACCAGACGGGCCTTGGATTGTCCCCTCTTTTTTTTACTTCATGTTTGCAGAGTTCATCTTGACCGTCGGAGTAGTACACAGGGGTGGTTTTTTCTTGGAAAAAAAAAAAAAAAAAAACCGAAGAAAAAAAATAAACCCGAAATAAAAATAAGGAAAAACAAAGGAAAATTAAAGAGGATTGAAACCGAGAAAATAAGAAAGAAACGTGGAATGAGGTGAGAGTTCTTTCTCTTTTGGCAGGAATCGTCTTCCTCGTTATAGAATTCATAGACTGCTAAGTATGGTTTCTTTTGCTGCTTTATTCAGAACAGATTACGCACAGGCAAAGCAGGGGCTCCTGGGGCGGGCTGCGGGAAAAGAATTCTTAATATCGCAATCCGACCGACCCGTCTCGTTTCCTTTATCCAATAGAATGATAGCATATCGAGAACTAATTGATCAAGAAATCAATCTATTATTTCGTTTGGATTTTGTGCATATTTGTGGCAGGGCTATATCAATAAAGCTATCGATAAGCTAGCGAAAAGGTAGGCTCGGAGACGGCTCATTCTCGGAAATTCCGTCGCGATTGTGCACATGTCCTGCAAGTCGTCACCTGGTCCACTGCGGCTGAAGCAAGCCATCAAGACACAAACAGAAATTTTGTGAAATCATATTCCTCTAACCAGAGATCAACAGTTCCGACATATCCTAGAGCTGATAGAGCATGACGCATTGGCGCATTGGCTTCGAAGATCCTTAGAATGAGCTCTCATTTTAATAAGGGAGGCCTTTCATTCTGTGAATCGCTAAGTCCTAGGACAGAGAACCAGAATCAATTCTCGTGGGCCTGCGATCATAAAATTGGAGGCTGAATTAACAATGATAGCTATCGCACCAGGCTAAAGAGGGGAGGATTGGTATTCATTTCATAATAATCAAATGCGCGCGACCTGATCCAGCTTCATGCCCGCAGAAAAGAAGGAAGTGAAAAGCAATTTACATGTAAGGAAAGCCCGCGAGTTTGATACCAGCCCCTCTCCAATCCAAGCCCAGGACCCTCTGGAGGAAACAGAAATAATTACAACTACCTAATTTAATTATTTTAGTGCACCCCAAATTGCTCGAACACGACAAGAAGAATCTCACTCAAAAGAAAACCGGAAGCCAAAATCGAACCGCCAAACCTGCATCGCAGGAACCTCGTTGTATTCTTACAATCGAAAAGCCAGATTACTCAGTCTGAAATGAGTACAGAATATTGCGCCGTGCGCGCCTTTAGAACGCAGTGACTGGGACCGCTAATCTCATTTAGTATGATGAAATAATAAGGAAACCCGCGGCTTTGGTGCAATGGGCCGCTGTTCGTCCATTTCCTCATGGTTTGTGCCAGGGCAATCGCGAAGTAACCTAAATGCGGTATATATCAGCTACCATGCCCACATAACCTTAAATCAAGTTGAGTCCGCAATATGCACACCTTTTTAAGCTTCACGCTCAAGATCTTCGACACGTAGAAATCGTATCTCACTCCCGTCAAACCCTTTAGTGGTACACAAAGAGATTTTGTACCAGTCTTCAAAGACTAAAAGATCTTCTCGTATTCCTCTCTCTTCATCTCCCCCTTCTACTATAAGGCTACTAGTCATTTCGTTCTCATTCCTCGTAACAGAAGCCGATTCGAGGAAAGGTAGCGGGAGGCGAGAAATACGGTCGTGCTGAGAGGAAGTTGACCGGTGATACTCTTCGATAGCACGAAGACTCTCTCTGACCTCTAGAACGATCTGTCTGTCCGTATCAGAACCATTCGTTCCGCCAAGAGATATTGATCCCCGAAATCTGGCCCAGAGCCTTCTAACGCCGTCAGCCAGCTGAGCAGCCAGAAGTACTGCACTCCTGGTATCTGTTCCGACTATGTCGGAACTAGCGACTGTCTGTTCTTCCAACAGGAAGACATGATCGCGGGTAAATGTTTGTAGTGTTGGGGTTTGATTGTTAAATATGTCACTTCTCTCGAGATACTCAGATTGTGACAAGGGCATCGTGCCGCTAAGCGACAAGACCGACGAACACGGTGAGGTATCCATAGGAGGATTTGGTAAGAGGGCCTTTGTGTACGGTGGAGATGACGTATCAGAGTGCGAGAAACTTGAAAGCACCTTCATAGAAGAGAAAGCGAAGAGGGAACCTCAACCGCTTAAATAATTCCTTTTCTTGAAATGCCTTTCATATTCCGACTAGAAGGGCTACGCAGCCGACGTCGGCATTTAAGATACAAACACAGGCACGGGATCATAAAAATAATATTATGGAGCTCCATGGAGTACAGCATGTCACCCTTCATTTACTATTTTCTGGGTTCCCATAACCGCGTTCGTCCAATCCAGGTCAAGGTAGACGTGGATGTGTCCCCGTCTATCTTAACCCGGATATACTCTTGCCTTAGCCTCAATCTGGGGTAGTGGCTTAGGACATCGCCAGCTTCCGGTCTATATTTCGCGTTTTCACTAGTATGCCGCGCTCATGCACAAACGCGATTATGGTATCTGGGACTGACCTTGGAATAACAGTATAGACATACACGCTGTTGGACGAGCCAATCCACAACAAACACGGATCAATGGAGGTTCGAATGCTACAAGGTCATTTGACAACATTGACGGAATTACCGGCTCCGCTCGAACACAATGACTATCTATGCATTGGCTTTGAGATTGAAGTTCATGAACGTAGCATTTCCTTGTTCTTAAATTTGGTGATCGTATATTTGAAAGAATGATCTCGAGAGCTTCGGCCTTATTACCAACGCAGTTTAAATCACGTGTACGGGAGATAAGCTAGATATCCTGGCTGTCATTTTACGAAGGTACAGAAAGTTGACTTCCGTCAGGTGGTCATGGAGTTTCACATGCGAGGTTGATAACTCAAATGAGGTATACTAGGCGGGGCACGGAGAGCGCTTCCATTCCTTCATAAAACGGGGCGACGATCGTTTTGCTTGTTCAAGGGTACGATTGTTCCAGAAGCTTATCTTTTTCCCAGACTAAAAGGCGATTGTGTCACCGCCAATGCGGTGGCAGATTGTTCTTCGTCAGCGTCGCGTAGTGAACTAAACATTGAGTAATAGAGGCGGTCTCTTGCGACTGGTTCACCAATCCAAATGCGAAGTAATTGTATGGCAAATGATTACCCGGAGCATGTGATGCCGATTTTCGATATATCAGTTGTTATTATCTAGAATTTTTCTATCGCATTCGGGGATCACTCGTCGTGCGAAAATCTCAATGGATAACGTTGATTCTGCGGGTTAGTGTCCCTAGTCTGGTATCGTGGAGGCATTCGTTCGAAGGTCGCAAGGCGGATCAATCGCTCAGATGACAACAGACACGCAACCATGGTAATAATTATAATTGGGTAATCATTTTCATTACGTTTCAAAGTTCTATCGTAGTAGATAGAGCAATGTTGCAATCTGGTATATCTAAAGTTTGAAATGCTGAAGTTTCAGACATTGTACGTCATCTGACCAACAAGCATAGATAACCGAGCCAAAACAAATGTGAGTCTTGAAGGACAATGTCCCGTAGCCAATGCAGCTAGGCTATGTTGTTATACGTGTGCAGGTAGCTCGCCCCAGATCATCATGCCCTTGTCTGATTGAGGCGACCCACCGAGTTAGATCCATCTCCACTTCTAGAAGACGGCGATGGCCTGTTGGTTTTCTTAGCTTTATCCGTAAGTCTTGGACAGTCCATAAGCGTTAGCTCGGCGGCAGGATTTTTGGCGGGATTTTTATTCTGGGGTAAGGCGAAGCTACTAGCACGACGGCTATCTTCGGGTGCATTCGAGGCTTTGGATTGGAAGTCAGGACACATGTCGGCCGGCCATATGAATTTCGGCGTACAAATATTTACCGAGATACGGGATTCTGGCGAGATAGTGTCATTGACCTGTGTCAAAGTGCAATAGATAGGCAATCGGCACGTTCGTTCGGCTGCCCAGCCCGTTGATAACATTGGGATAAGCGAGAGTTCGGTTGGCGAAGGCCTTCAAAGGCAACCGTCGCTCTCTCACTCTGCCAGCTCCAAACAGGGACTATTCGCCTTTTGGACAGGCCTCCACTTCTCTTATCCGACCCGATGGTATTCGTAGGCCCATTCGTTGGCATTTTCCCTCCATTTATTCCTGATACCACGGATCTATCTCATATGGCATAGTTCTTATTATATCTGAAGTTAGAATGTCCGATACACCCACAACACCTGTAGCCAGAGGCGTAGAAAATGCCAGGCAATTAATTTCTTACGAGCCGCATCACCCGCCATTGATTTGCTGTAAAATAATAAGTCAAGGAAGCGAAAATACTAACAGAACGCTGGTAACCACTGACTTTACCTTCTATTTGTGAATATTACTTATAACATTTCTTATCAGAGTTCGCTAACCGTCCCTATAGTAGGTCGTTTGATTAGAGTTTCCGATCACGACATAAGATCATTCGTTCGGCAAGCTAAGCCGAATATTGCTCAAGGACGGCCTGGTTTACCATTGGGCATGGTGCCATGCAGCTACTTCTCAATGATATCTTAAATTTGAGCCGGCCTTGCGTATTAGGAGCCGGCACACCGGTCAAGGGATGCACTCAGGGACTTCGACTCGGTACATAGTGTGACCATCCCCGTTGGAATAGCATCGCCACCTTGGAATCCCTAGGTCGTATCCCAGAAGGATATAACTATCTGACGAAACTTGTCCCGAGAGCCTTTACAGATGGTCACCCCAACCTAGTTCAAGTAATTTATCTAGATCAGGACTGAATGAAATCGATTTCAAGACCAAGATTCAACCCGTGATGGTCCCTATATGCGCACAGGGGCGGTTGGGAAATCTTATCATTCATCATTCAATATGTGGGCCGGAACTGGGGAACTGCAAGAGTACCGGTACATCTCGATATCGCCAGCCCCCGAGGCGTCGATGCTCACCAGCTATCTGGGTTGTATGTACACTAATGCATTATGCATGTGTGGTTACATGGTTGTGTCGGCTGGAAGAAGAAGGGCTATCGGAAGGCTTGGAATCTAGATTGGCGCTTCTGTAGTGACTTGTTCTAGAAATGCTGCCGTTTTGATTGAGTGCGCTATATTTTGGAGACGGTAGACGATTCGATAAAGCTACTCGTATCACTGGATATCTTATTTGGTGCGTTGCACAGCATAAAGACACGTCCAGTCACTGGCTATTTGATGTTTTCCCCCAATCAATTTTCATATTCAAGCATGCAATTTCCATTCTTATATGAGTGGAAATTGGCTTGTTGAAAGTATAGATTATTGTGAAGATACGCCCAACGGGTGGAATGTTACATATCACACGCACAGTACTTGAGTTATCCAGTAGGACATGACTCCATGCCACCCTTATTTTTATATAAAATAAAACGCTAAACAAACCAGAGTTGTTCTTTGAAAGTCAATTTGGGATTCTATTAATAAAAGCTACTAGGCAATACCGGGTGTCCTTGTCCTCTACTGGTGCATGACGTGTACGAGACGGCTCAGACCGAACCAATCGATAGCGAAGAAAGCATGGATCTAGGGTATCAGGCTGTTATCAATTATCGGAATCGTACGCTAACGCTAACTCCGCTTTGACAAGGGAGTGGGAACTCATCAGTCAACCCTTACACGAAGTATATTTATATAACCTCGAAGTCTAGTAATTTAGAAGTGCAGGTCCACGAACCTACTCGGACAACTTCTAAATTTCTAAACACCAATATTTCCTATAGGCCTGGCTCTAAACTAAGCACGCACAATATTACAAAGCATTCCCATTACCCACCTAGGCAATAACTCGAGCGTTACCTCCAGTCGCCTACGCAACCCGACCTTCATATTACTCGAAACGCCTGCGTCGACATCCGAAAATTCCTCCACTGAATGGCCCCTTAAAATACACAAAATCCGCCTCGTCGGGTCACGAAAGGTGCATACGACAAAAAATGACCATACTTTTACATATTTTTACACCGGTATTGACCAAACATAAGATGAAAACAGTAATTTCGTATAAACGGACTAATACGACAAAGTGAACGAAAAGGGAAACGATACAAAACGGAAACAAACCGGGCAACCATACCAAGGAAACGAAAACACCGAAACCGAATAAACTAGACTCAACAAAGGAGTTGTCGTTGAAGAGTGCCTAACTAGGTTACACAATCAGCAGCTACGGTATATTATGTCTCATGGAAACTTCAACTAAGCGTTCATGAGGAGTCGTGGTTTTGTTGATGCCGTTGTTTTCGAGGACGGCGTGTTTAGATAGAAAGGAAGCTCTGGATGAAAAGCGGTTCCGATAGATCGATTATTCCATCAACCATCAGGTCGTATCGGCCTTGATAGCGCTCGCTAACGTGTTATAACAGCTGATTAAGAGACGGGTTGATGTCCGTTCATGGGGTTCCTTCAGGGAGTCTGAGAAATCAAATGCAACTAGTGTAGTATTCGTGAGGAGCTCGTATATAGAGGCTTGAGGCGTATTCTCAAGCAATACAGGATTATGTAGTCTCGGAGACCCTGCTTGCGTTGTAAGGAGTATGGAAGATAGAAGAGCAGTCGTGGGCACGTAGTCGGGATATTTGGCCAATATACGATGAGTTGCATGGACAGGGGGCATCATAGTATATGCCAATTCCGAGTCGTATCCCGCAAACGTGCACCGATGATACAAGTGGCCGTTTGTCACTAATGACTAGGTTTTTGTTTTGTTTGGGGTGTAGGGATTTTTTGATAGTCGAAATCGTTGATTCGTAGCTGCTTTTGAAAAAAGGAAGAGTTTGGTTTACGAGACCAGTAGCTGCTAATCGAGCAAGCTAAACGCCAGAAAACTAAGACCGTTAAATCATGAGACGTAAAAATTGGGGGCTTCCAGAGCCAATGATAAATGCACATGAAATTAAAATCATGAGCCGGACGCCGCACAGGAGATAAAAAGCAGCTTGCTTTCATCAGCTATATGAAGCCCTTACTGTGTTTGAGTTGCATACGGCCACGATTTCTGCATAAAGCTCTTAATTTTGCCCAATACGTTGGCAGGATTCATCGATATCCTTGAAGAAGTCTTCAAATAGTCGCACTGATTAGGGACTATTTGACGAAATTTATTCATGCGCCTTTCATGGTGTTGACAACTAAGTTTTCAGCCCATTCGACGTCGTTTTCTCCTTGCGCATCTTCGTCTACATCCAGTGTGGAAGGGAACTTCGTCAAATTAGAGCCAGCATGAGCCCCAACTCCTATCAGTTGAGGGCCTTGGGGAAGGTATGCCGGTG
Organism: Dactylellina leptospora; assembly: GCA_036971365.1. Classification (NCBI taxonomy): domain Eukaryota; kingdom Fungi; phylum Ascomycota; class Orbiliomycetes; order Orbiliales; family Orbiliaceae; genus Dactylellina; species Dactylellina leptospora. The sequence goes on from JAJTUC010000005.1 coordinate 1,119,041, forward strand.
TCTGGTATGCACCTATGGGTGGTCTAAAGTTGTGATATTCGTGCATTGCGTATTCGACTTGCGACGACTGGTCCATATTATCTCGAAGTAAGAGGCTGTTCGCTTCGTCGTAATGAGATCCCATGCCGAACATGGAAGAGGATATTTGTTGCGGCACATGAGGTTGTATCGGGGTGTTGGTGTATGAGTAATCCATTGACATGATTGTGTTATGGACGGATTCTGTATAAAAAACGACCACATTGATTGATATTAGCATATATGCTTAATCAATTTGCTTTCGCTTTTTATGAGCGGCTGACAAGGGGATTTTACCAAGTTCCTCTCGATCCATTTGACGATCTCTATCCTGGTGTTTCGGAACATTGGGTGTCTGGAAACCAAAGTGCTCACTAGTGAGGTTGACACCATTGTCTTTCTCTGATTTGTATTGCTGTCTCAGTGCCGCCATTCTATCATCACTCAGAGGTCCGTGGTCGATGATGTCGTCAGAACCGAGCCCCCGACCCTTCTTTTCCCAGTTATGCTTCTGTTTCATGTGGGAGGAGATTTCGCGGGGGCGATGTGATCGGTACGGGCATTGCTTGCATTGGTATTGCTTATACCCACAGAGCTGGAAAATATGAATTGCTTCGTGTTCCCTAGTCACAAAAAAGAATAGAAGGTTCAACGGTATATGTTGGTAAGCGTTGTATTTATCAAATATGTGCTGATATCTGCCATCATTCAAGCAGTGATGGCGGTTTCTTGAGGGTCTCTTACCTTCGCGCACTGGGGCTGGGATGCTCTTTCTTGCAGAACGTGCAGGACCTCACAACCTGCTTGCGATGACTTCTGCTTCTCGTGGTTGAGACCATGCTCTTGGTCTCTTGTTTATCAGCAATCGCATTTCCATTCGTTGTATTTGTTCTGTTTGTAGGCGGTTTTGGTGGCAGCGGCGAAGCATTCGTATGAGAAGTGTCGTTCTCAGCAGCACCACTTTCTGATTTACTCTTCGTCGTATTTTGCCAGTGAAATCCAACCAGATCCTCGATCGGTGTCTGGCTTGGCTTCGGTACCACGGAGCATGTCTGGAGGTCGAATGCTTTGCGAAATGGGAATGCGCTGTCGTGGGCCATCCAATTTCCAATTGGATCGTTAGTCGCGGCGGCTGGATCTGTGGGACCTTGGTCATTCGACGTGAGGCCTAGAGACGTGAGGCCTTGTGCGAAAATTGGGGTTTCTTTTTCACCAGGACTGACGAGATTAGAATCTAGCGGGGTCTCTGGCAATATATTTGCGTCGTTGTCCTTGTCTTGTTTCCTTGGTTGAAATACAACAGGGGAAGTCTGGGTGGCAGAAAGAGCTTCCACGTCACCGTAAGACTCGAGATGTTCGTTGATGATTTTATAGAGGATCGGTCCTATTTGCTTGCAAATAAAGATTTTTGCCTCCTTGATGTTGGTCATATTTCTATTCTGAATCGTGTTTATGTCATAAAACTGATCGAGAATAATCTTATCTATAAGATCAGAAGCCCGTAGGATGCGCTCGGTCGCAATCGCCTCGAGACACTTGACTACCACAATCGTGGGCTCTAGCTTCCGGAGGAGGAGAGGAGCCGCCATGGGCCTAGTTGGCCACATCGATACGGACTTAGAGTCAGAAGAGGATCTTGGCCTCTTTGCTGGACGGGGGGAAGTCAGCATCATCCTGTCGCTTGTGTTGGGATTCCAAAAACCGGTGGTGAGTCCGCGGGTATCGACAAAAACGAGCTCGAAGGATCTTTCGTCTCGGAAGCTTGGGCTTCGTTAAGGACGGGAGGGATAAGGTTGGGAAGCCTCCTACTGTCAAGAACGAGGGCCTTCGTCTTAGTTGCCTCACAAGGCTGCAAAAAACCCAAAATACGACCTTGTGCCAGGTTAACAGGCTAGCTACAGGTATAGAAGAAGTAGATACAAGATGGTATAGAGTAAGGTGTAACGTCTTGCTACAGCCGCTTGCCAAATAGCGAGATGCATGCCTCTAAATTGGCCATAGACGACGGGAACGGGAGGCGGCGAATAGACTAAAGGGGAGGCATTGGTGATATAATATAGGTTTAAAAAAAAAACCTGAGATCGGGGAAGTTTAAATTTCCTAAATGATCTCGAGCGATTCTGAACGAAGAAGATGCTTTATTTCTTGAAACGCAGAAAACGCGAAAAAACGCAGACTCATGCAAGCAGGACCAGGGACAAGGTGTCGCAAACATTGGCGGGGTCCCAGATCCTCCTCTTACTCGCCGTGGGAGACTAGTGGACAACAAGTTACCTCAGCTCGTGTTCAAGGGCGAAAGGCATTAGCGAGTATTTTCGGCCCTGATTATTTCGGCCCGAATGTGACTTCTCGGTATGCCGAAAACACAAACTGGCCCCCGATGACCAACAGTAATTATCAGTTCTATATACTTACAGGTAGTTCTCGGAACTTGATACAATTATTTGTCCCGGAGGACAATTGCCATCCGCGATAAAACTCCGGGTAAAATATTTCACACACCTATAACCGTATAACCACCGTAATATTCATCGCCCGTGCCTGCTGCAAAAGTCGTCAACAAGGCGAGCTTCTGCGGTCTCACTCACTGAACGAAGAACAAATCGATTTAAATCAGATGACCTTTTCCTGCACTTAGATCTAGAAAGAAGAAAAAAAGGAAAGAAAGAAAGAAAATTTTGCGATTTGGTCCCTACCAGTTTTATAAAACCAGGCCACCGTATACTGGTTCGCGCACCACAGGAGATGGGTTTGCGGCCTCATTGAATTTCTCGCCTAGGGTTAAAGTGCCCGACACGACACGTCGACAGACAAGGCTGCGGCATGTGAATTTTATAGAACTTCTCAAAACTAGTTATAATATAATTGTTCTAGCCACCATAGCAGCAAATCACTCCAGAATCACTTGCCATGTGATCCTTGTAGAAGTAAGTATTTTCATCCCTTTGGTACCTCGCTGACGACAAGACGAGAAGGACCGCAGAAACCCGTGTGAGTATCTTGCCACAGGGCGCGTCCAGGTAGAATCGAGCCACAGAGACTGGTTCGTCACTGAATCCTTTACTTAGCAGAATCTGGAATATTCTGCCATGATCTACAGGAAAAGCTATAACCCCCACGACATATTAGCGTAAGTATCGTGTCAGGCAGCGCAACAGCTGCCAAAGGCTCTGTACAAGGTTGTAAAATATACATCTGAATCCCTAGAACGCGAATATACAAGGGAGTTTGCTTAAGCTGTAACGCATTGAGCCTCACCTACAATTGATCGTTTGTAAAATAAACTTTCGTACATACACGATGCGGAGAAGCATCAGAGCACCTCGCATAATGAAAGAATCCAGTGCGGGGTTCTGTTTACAACTTTGTAGTCTGTACCCCGGAGTGAGGTACGGAGACTGCAGAGTCTCATCGCTTGTCTTGTAAATCAGCCGCGCGACGTAAGAAGTGGGCCTCGCAGAGATTATTACGTGTAGGATCCCGATGTCTGTTATAGGGTAAGTAAATACTAATATCGGTTAGTAAGAGAAAGGTAGGATTAATCCGCGGTAAAACTAAATATGGGTTTATCGACCTGGAGCAAAATACATATAGGTCGCATGCAAGTAAATTTACTTAAAGAAAACGACGAGATTGATATAACTTACGCGACAGCCGTTTACTCGAGACTCCACCATTTTGTGACCAGGAACCGAATTCTTGTACTAAAATAAGCGATCCGCCTTGTTGTAACGTTATCATTCGTAAAAGCGCCTCTTTCTTATAGTCAGTTCTAGAGCCCCAAAACCCTTATGGGGAGTTGTACAAAGGTCGCCTACATAAGCACTCAAGTGCATAAACAGGCACATCTTCGAGAAGCTTACTTCCGTTTATTCCGTAGCCTTTGTCTAAACTCCATCTAAAATACCGAGGAACCGCTACTGTAACCATTATAGGTGCGTGCAGAACCAAGTGGTTGGTCATCGAATTGACGAGGTCGTGCAACAACACCGTTCATCCAAAGACTGGCGAAATTCAGGACGCCTTAGCTAAGGAGATATGACTAAGCTTAGTCATAATCACTCCTTCTCTAGCCCTGCGCTGACCATACGCAGATTGTGATGAGACTTGAGGCCCTAGTTTGCCCGACTAAGGCCCCCGGTGATGGCCCGTCCTCGCTCGTGTTACTCGGTTTGAGGCAGATTTCCAAGGTCCACGGTTTCCAATCCCGAAATAGGTAGTCCGTAGGTTGAGATACTATTACGCATTTGTGATAATTTGTGCTTCAAAGTTAACCGAGATCCAGCTTAAATCCAATTGTGATGAAGTGCCAGTCGATTTGAACGTGGAAATCCAAGAAGCTTCTTATCGTATACCGGCATGCCGTCTACGTAATAGTCGTCAGGATAGCCAAAGTCCAGTTCCATCCATGCGCGTGGATTGCTCAGCGTCGCACTCGTCTAGAAAATACATCATGTCTACTCTGGCTATTTGAGGGTTTTGTATGCTGATTTGGAATCTTCCGGCAGCGAGCGCCTAGTCCAAACAAATACCAGTATATTCTGTTGTGTTCCAAACCCGAATATTCGGATCAGAAATGCAAAGTCAATGATTAAACCCTTCGCTAGCATACGTTATCGTCCAAGAGGGATATGGTTGACAATCAATTGTCCAATAGTGGCTCTTTTATAGTCGTGTTTCCGCGTGATGACATCCAGGAATATTCTTATCCTATCTTAACCGTGAAGATACTAATCATCTCACCCAAGGTCGAAAAGGTTCGATGCCGACGTCCATGGCCAGAGATGTCTCTAGAATCGATATCGCCAAATCCAGTTATATTCGAAAATTATTCCAGCAAGGATTTCCAAGAGGTCGTGATCGTTTGTCCAGAAGGCCAGAAAGTATTGTTCTAATCGTCGCTCAGATCAAACTGTTGGAGCCGGTCTTCCTATTCGCCATCTGAAAAATGATGATACTAGATTTTCATCTAATATCACTCCGCCAGATTCTATCCAAAGGCCATGTTGAATAGTATTAATGTTCCAGGATTTTTTCTATACCTCGGATTAGAGCGAGTCGTGGCAAATTTATACTTTGTCACATTTTCGGGATTCCAGTGCGTGCATTCGCGTCTAATGCGGAACTCTCAACAACTTTGAGTATAAAAGGGTTGGTCCCTGCATGGTCCCCGTCCGGTGGAGATGAATTGAACGTCACGAAAACTCGATCCCCGAATCAAACAGAACCTAATGTGCTGTCTTCTGCAAATTTTCTGGTGGAACGAGGAGTCTTTTCGAGGCGACGCTTTTCATTCGCCGGTTAAGGAACTCTGCTTGAAATACACCAAGCTAACGAGGCCCAGATAGCGTGGTCATCATACCAAACTTCGAGTGAAGATCCATCATACTATCATGGTTACCCATGATGCCCTCGGCTAAGAACTTCTTGGGTTGGGACTCTAAGACGACGGAAAAATAATTAGACGAGAATTCTAGTCAAGGTGCATTAACGCAATCCGGAACGAATGAATGCAGGGTGATCTTTAGGTTATCATGGCATGCGTCGACGAGCCTTGTCTACGAGAATGCACAGCATTCTTTGCAAGCGTCATAGATGTTCTAGTCTTCAAATTTTTGTTCTACATCAGCCTACTTTTACTGTTGTTCAAGCTCAAAGTTATGGGCTGATAATAGAGGTGGGTGGGTCATGAGACAAATCAGCAACACGCCCAATTCAGGCAGGATGGTATTCTTTATAGGAAGTTTGGGAACAAGATATTTATCCGATGTTTTGCCTTGCGTCGGATAAAGGTCTTCCCAGGTACTTGGGACTACAATTAATGATCTTCCGAAGAGCGCTGACCAATCTCATCAATCACCAAGCTCGCATGACTGCCTACGAAAGCTGTTTGGGGAAGGAATTGGGGATCATCTTTTGCGAGTCCGTACGCTTGTATATAGTGATCAACAATTCCGCCTCGAAATGTGTCGAAGTTTCATTTTTCTCAGCAAAGTCGGGAATCTGATGTCGAAGGGGGGTTTTAAAAGCAGGCAGGTAATCCCCGTTATCCTTAGGCGTCAGAAAAGTAGCTTGACTAACCTGAGCTTGACGGATCAAGATGTGAGGCGGAGTCGTTGAGGGTCGTGTCTAGTAGCGCTAGCTGGTCAAGTGCTCGCCTCACTCTTGTCTTTTTTTTTTTTTTTTTTTTGCATGTCTGCGAACAGTATGCTCGGTGATAAAAGCGCCAAGTCCGAGGGGATCTAAAAATACCCCTCTTAACCGCGGAGGGTATGCACTACTCTAAAAGAGGAATGGCTTCCTGGTCGTGCCCATGGCTGCTGGCACACTCTGTGTGACAGAGAAACAACACAAAGCGCCTTCTCAACCTCGACTTCTCCTCATTCCATTCTACCAGCAAGGCATTTTGGAATTCTATCGCTCATGTTCACGATGCTTTGCTCTCATCTACAGAGTCAAATGGCTCATGAAACTCTCTGTTCTCCAAGGAAGAGGCTGATTCGGGATTCTGGAGCATTGCGACTATGGATCGGCAGCTAGTTGTGCACATTCGATAGGTCTATAGGTCGGCCCATAGATCCTTAAAATAGTATGCATAATTTTCTACATTGACGCCCGACTAAAACTGGGCCATGAAAGACGGCACGGGGGACGACTCTTTTTTATCACCGCAATCCTGGTTTAATGGCAAGTTAAGACGAAGAGCAGAAAGCCTTACCCGTGTTTCCCAAATTAATGATGGAGGCGGTGACCGGTACCGTCATGACCATCTGATTCTACTCATATCTTTTCCACCAGCGCCTACCGCTGAAGTTTGGCGCGAGATAATGATTTATCGGCCGGTACGCTATTATTTACGATCGTATCCATTATCGATAAGGTTAATCTTACTCTCATTACTTTCTCATGTTTTTGACAAATATCTTGGGTATTTAGTGTGAACTTCAAGCTTGCAAGGAATTTCAAGCTTTTGTGCGGCACAGACGAGTTTGGACGCTAAAAAGTCGAGAGCCCTGGCTTGGTTAGTCATGGTACAGATCCATAGGTGGACCTTCTTCGCCAGCAGTGCCCCACTCTTGAATTTCCATTATTTTACAATCTCTCGTTCCAATATCCACCGATCCAACCAACCCTCTGACCTCGGATCAAATCAGCGCTAAATACGCAGACGTAATTGCTTGAGCCGCATCTGCAGGCTAGGTCCAGGTTCACTTCAAGCATTTACTGGTACAGCCCAGTGTGTAAAGCGGGGACAAGATAGGCTAAGCTCAACTTCTGTACCTAAAAATCGGGAGACTCCACGACCAGAGAAGCTTCGATAGACCTCATTGGTTGAGGACGCAGTCTCAGTCTCGTCGTTCTGCAAATTTTGAGGAACGCATAAATCGAAGACGGCGCCGAAGCAGCGGAGAAGGCTGCGCACCCTTCGCTACTCGTGCCCGGTAGAACGGTAACCTCCTCAGAAATTCCCAAGTATTTGGGCCACATCATTCACCAAACCTTCAAAAAGGCACGACAGAAGACTTAACGGCTACTCCCACGCATGATATTTCTTTTGAAATAACAAGCTCATTAGAAATACTAGAATTGGTAGCTGAATCCCGGTATCTGTTGCCTTATTCATAATTCTCGGAGAGGTGTCAATGGACAAGCATTCAGCTGCTTGACGGAGTGCTTTCTTTTATTTTATTTTGATTTTCTTTCGTTTACTTTCCTTAACCTTTTCAAAATGCACAGAGTCCAATATCACGATACAGAGCTGCCTACCCGCTCAGATCCTAACGACATTCGTCAAGTTTACACCCTAGAAAGCCTCAATCCATCTTTAGAACGAGGAAGCAAAGGTCTGTCTAGGGTATTTGGGATGGGACAGACATCGACTTTGTCACAGTCCGCACAGGACTTTGCCTCAAATTGCAGAGAAAAGTCTGGTCGATTTGAAATAAACAAATACCCTTTACATGATGATATTACTAGAGGCAGTAATACTTGGTTCGACTTTAACGTCCAGAAGATGCTCACTGTCTCTCCACGTAAACGGGTAAAAACTGACAGCGAAAGCCCTTCTCGTATTATCCGTCAGCCACTATTCCTTCAATGCCTGAGTCTCGAGTGTCCGTGCCTTTTCCGATCAATCGAAGCTTGGGAGTAAGTCTTGTTCTAACCCCGAGAGTATTTGTATGCCAGCTGACCTTAGGTGGGGTAGGGCTCACAATAACCTTTGTCCTCAGTCACAAGTACTTCAAGAGTCTCTTTGGACTCCGTCTCTCCAGTGTCCCTTCATATCTTGTAGTAGAATATTTGCTTCGTTGTCTTCTCTTCATAACCATTATTCTCAGTGCCACCTCATCTACGTGTGCAGTCGGCCTGACTGTCGGGTATCGTTCGACCAAGAGGCTCTCGCTCATAGACACAGCCTTGAAGAGGATCGGGAGTCTCGCCAACATCACCACCCTCAAGCGTTTCTATCCTTAGAACCAAAGAATTGGAGTCTAGAAGAGATCCAAAGAGGGAAGAGGTTGAGTAAGGGTTCCTATATTCCTTACGGCGAGTGTTTTCAAAACTTCACATCAAGAACGGTAGAGGATACTGAACTCTCTATCTTTCCGAACGAAGATTTTGGCATGTCAAGATCTACCAGCTCGACTGGTTCTTTGGCACAGCCATCTACCCCAGAGCTCTCGAATCGAATCCTCCGAGACCCCATCATCATGGATCCAGCAAGTGACCACCTTTCCAGTGGTCAAGCCGACTCCAGCAGCTCTCTTTCTCTTTATCCCACCCGCACCCCATCACGGACCGGTCGACAAGTACCTCTTCAACAGCCTGAAGAGTCGATTCTCCGGACCTACAGGGCCACCGAGCCACCTGCTCCTACCTCTCTGACGTTCCAGGAACAAAAGCCTTACCTTGAAGTTCTTCTCAACGTCTGTATTAAAGCTGCCTATAACTTCTACTCGGCTTATCACCTCAACTCCGCACTAGACAAAAAGGGTATCCCTATATTTCTTCCCAAAGACAAGCAAATTGCACGCCTACCTTTCGATCTGACACTACCACAGTGGACGCAACATCTTAGAAAGGCATGCGATACACGTCATGTTACTGAGGACATGGTGTATAGTCTTGAAAGTTTCAAAGGAGAGATACAGCCAGTTGATGAAGTGCGACACGCCCTAATGAAGGAGAAAGTAAAGAGCGATAGAGGTTTATTAGCCTTGATTGAAGCCGCGAGAACTTTTGTAAAGCAATTAAAGGACTGGGAGAGGTGTGAGATAGTTGATGGGATTTACGAAGAAGTCGAAATGGTTATACAGATGAAAAAAATACAGCTACACGAAGAAGAGGAAGAAGTCGGAATCTTGGAAGCGACTACTTCGAAACACCCAAGACGTCACACAAACTAATCGCGGATTAGTGTAAGGGAAATGTTGCATTTCCTCTGCCGGGTATAGTTTGGCATGTCTGGTTCACGAGACAAGCATCCCCCATGCTAGTATGGTATGGCATAATGCTGGAACACATTCATACTTTTCATGTATTGATTTTTCTTTCCTTTTTTCCCCCTTGAGATATTCTTAAGCATATTACGACCTCGTTCTTCGTTGTTCATACCTTGGCATATTCATGTTTATGTGCCTCGGTACATCATAGCCGTATCTTAGCTTTTGTAGATATCTTCTTCTTCCAATAGGGTCCATATCAGTGACCCAATCAATATAAATGGCGGCTGTGTTAGCATGCACCACTTTATGCGGGTCCCGACTCTTGAGCTATCCTAGAACTTGATCACAATTCCATGACTTATAACAGAGCAGTATTGGCCATGTAAAAATGATATTAAGGTCCTGAGGTGAGAGTTTCTCGAGCTGTCGCTTCGATGGGAGGGCTGAAGAGACAAATAAATATTTTCACAGGTTTCAAAGCCAACACAAAATTCTCGGGAAGAAAATCTGGGCGCAAGACAATAGACGATTGCAAGCAGCAACTGTATTTGTGATTTAATAGGTAAGGATAGAACAAGAAGAAACAACCCTGCATACGGAGAAGAAACGACCGTGAATCTATATTCCTGGTACAAATTAGCATTAAGATCGATCTCGATTTCCTCTCGGCAAAGAGGTAATGCAACGTATCAATACTTACCATAAATAAACCCCAAATCAAACCATTAGATCCCGACTCCTTTATTAGCCAAAGCACAAAACATCCTTGAAGCTTGATGTTGAAACAAAGAGAAACGCAAAAACCCACTACGCGAATTAAAAAAAGAAAGTATGCCAGGTTTGAATATATCCGCAAGGAAAGCGACAAGTTTGCTGTATAAAAAGCCCCACTAACCCCCCACATGATCCCAACCTGAAACTCTCATAACAATCAAGGGAAGCTATGGTACGATTCCGTATCCGAAAAGTAAGTTTGCTGTGGCACAGATGGATCCAATGCGTAGTCTATCGCGGGATACAGGCCAAGATGGTGGTTCGGAAAGTTATTCTATCGTAAGTTAGATAGGAAGATTTCACTTTGCTTGGGTTAGGGCTTTGCTTATCGTACTCTGCTGTCGTTCAAGAATTCCTGGTTTGTGCGCCAGCGGTAATGTCGACTGTAATGGTACGCATCATTCTCGTCGCCGTCGAACCGAGACGGATGCACGTTAGGATAATGGCGTGGGAGACAGGTTCGAATCAAATGGTTTTTCGTATCCTCAACCCGGGCCTTTGGTTGATGACAATGTCTGCATTGGTAGAGATTTATATGTTCTGAGACGTGGCGACTGGTAGGCAAATGTCAGTACTCACTCTTTGACCGGCAAAGCAAAGAACATCTTACATATATCTACTTTGTTTCCTAAAGTCACGGTCACATTCTGGACAGATATAAATCCTTCGATTACTATCATCGAATAAAGCTGACCGCCATAGTGGTTGCACAAAAAGAGACCTCGGAGACACGATCTCTTCTTTCTCTGTGATATAGGAAGGCAATAGTCGAGCTCCGAGACCACGAGATTCACGACATGCGATCCGATACATCGGTTGAACCGGTTCTACTTCTGGTACCCATACGGGGAAGCATTGCTCACCCGGAAGATTAGGATACCGAAGAACACACACGGCACAAAGAATCGGATCATCGTTCAACTCTTCGACGTGGAACGTAAGCTGCGTTGCGGGACGCCAGGAAGACTATATTTAAATTAAGCCTTGTTAGTAATGGATCAGAAACTCCTTCAATACTCTCAGAGCCCTTTCGGTTAGGTGCAGCGGATGAGGCTCTGCGGGAAGGGAACTAACTTGAGAATGACAGCCGGGCTGACAACAACGAACGGAGCATAGCAGATCAGCGGGAGGAAAGTGAAACTGATTTTGAACTTGAAGGGCAAAATAGTTTTGAGTATTATTCGAAGCGGCTGATACAGTCGGTGGGTAAGCTGGCAAGCTTGCCGCCCTCGGACGAACTACGGGATTACTAGCGCTGGCCATGACAACAACGATATGGAGGTGCTTGATCGAATATAAATTTATCGGATGGTAGGTATGTGCAAAGTGTTTGACAGAAACCAGTTAAAAGAGGTGTAATGCTATTCGGTGAGGTTTTGGAATTGTGGTGAAGTGTGATGAAAGATCCTGTAAGCCGTTTTATAGGCGAATCAACGGGGAGAGAAGCCATGTTGCGCTTCTGCGTTATGTGGTCAAATTCGTAGCGAATAGGAAACAGGTAACCGGGAACAAAGCTTAGACACCTAGAATTCTAAGCACTACAGTTCAAGAGAGTGGAATTCGATATAATAGGAAAGAAGATAGAGTAAATGCACAGAAATGGAACTTTGTCGCCTCATGACTCTGCTACCACAGCCCGAATTCTAAAACTCATAAGTAGCAACCAGGGTAGGTGTGTTTTGAGTAGCAAGTGAATTCGGGACGGGCATTTGACAAAAGTCATCTTTCGGGAACGGTGCAACATCCTGGCTTTACAACCCCCGAATTGCGCTGCACAATGGGATGAGCTATAGCAGTGTTAGGGGGAAGAGAGGCAAATCTAAGTGACGGATAGGCATGAGGCTCTGTTGTCGGTTTCATTCCTCAAGCTAGTCCCTTGCGTTCGATCATGAGTTCGGGAGATTAGTAACCCGTCAATTCTTCCTTGTGTTTGGAGGATCCTAAGAGGGCATCACAAGTGGGTATGCAAAGTGGGCGGTATCAGCCACATAGCTAGGTCGAAGAGCTTGCGGGCCTGGTGATATTGCCCTAACAGGAATACCACATGCGGGAAAGACATGCTGTAAGTATTTCGACTCATCTCAATGATAGGGATGGAGCCTCCGCAGACGTAGCAGAAGTATGACATCTTCTCCACTTGAAAGTTCAGAAGAAGTAAAGCGGGCCCGATACTGTCGCGTTGGTTTCGCTCTGCCGTATCAATTTGCTGATATATAGCTGCCTCCGCGATTAAGAGAGGGCCGCCCGGGATTGGCAAAAGAAAAGCGCGTACCCGAAATTCATCCACAGGGCCAATCCTCCGCAATCAACCCTTCCAACTGCTATAGCTACTGCTCTGAGATGCATTTTATTTGCAATTGTGTGCATGATGCACACACTAAAACATGTCGAGGGCAGCTTCTGTGTGGTATTTTGTGTTGGGCGCCTGATGATGGCTGATTCATCCGAATTGCTCTGCCAGCTGCTAGGTAACTAGCAAGTGATCAGGCAGCGCTCTCGCCCTACACCCGCACCGAATTCAATCTCTGTGCCTGGCAGGGATACCGCCAGCCCGGTGGGCAGACTCCGGCGAGAATTGGTCAGATAGCTGGAGAGTTTCTAAATCCGTGTCTATCCTATAGCAGCTTGGGTATAGTCTCAATCCGAAATGTCGTTAAGGCTGGCCCAACGACCCACCTAAATACCTTCAATGGCGCAGGTTGAATTAACAGATACTGGTGAGTTGCTGTCTCATTACGACCCACGGGCCTTATTTAGCCGGATATTGAATTGTATACGGTCTCACTGGGGAGAGAAATGTTTGCTAGATCTAGATCGCTAGTATCGTGCGATGCTCGATGCTCGCCGCCTTTCATACCATCTGCCCTCTGCGGCCGTTTAATTAAATGACCCGATGTTTCGAATCCTTCGCGACCATAAGCGAATGTCGGAGGTTTCAACTACACCAACCAGCGCGTCGAAATAGGATGACCCGATATGACGTAAGTAGGATTGAAGACATTAGAAACCCGAGTAACCCGAGAAGGATTGGTAATAGGAAAGAGACGACCTAATTCAGAGCCTCAGGCACGGAGCGATTGATTAGCCCGCGAAGTTGATCGTGAAGGAGGGAGTTGGAAATGTGTTGACAGCGAGGTCTAGTTAATGTCATCTTGAGCAGCATTGCTTGTGTCACACGAGCTTTCCATTTTGGGCCGAAAGTTACACGCCAGTCGATGTCTATGCTATATGAATTCGATAGTTCATATACCAAACGTTAATTGTTTCAAAGATATTATCCGCTGTGCTGCACCACATGCACACACGATACGAGTGCTTTCCCTATGCAGGTAACAGCCGGAGTTTGTGATCACATGTGATACCAGCTCGAGAAATCAAAAACGAGGCTGCAAAATTGTATGAACTTTGTGAATGCAATGCTGCTTGGTTCGGGCGGAATTATTAGCCTCTTGGGATTCTATTTTCTTATTTAAGATGTCGCGTCTTTGCAGAAGCAAAAATCAAGATGTAGCTTGTGGGACGTTCATCGATAAGTGTCGGGACGTCCCACAAGCTACATCTCACAAGCTACAGGATAATTGTCCTGCGCCATTCATCTAACTGTTTCAGTTCATTGTGCGACAGCACCATGTTACTCCCCCGTTCTAGAAGGCTGCGCTGAAACAAAGGCTAGGAGTATGGTAATATCAAAGGCGTATACGCTCCTAGTCAACAGGATTCTATGTTACCATCGCAGCTAAGATCTATCTATTGTATACGGCCGCCTTGTGCTCCATACCACAATTCCCGTCTCCGCTATAGCGCCCTAATTTCTGATTGCTCAAACTCATCATCACTCTCTGAAGCTTCTATACAATGTCTGTGAGCTCTTACTTGTATCGGGTTACAAGATTCAGAACTAGGGTTCTCACCACAGAAAGTGAGTACTCGCTTCCCTAACGTTAAGTCTTCATCATAATGATGACAGAACTACTTCTTATGATGTCTATGACGCACAGAATACTACCTTTCGAAAAAGGTTTCGTGAAGACGCGGCCCCAACTCATGTTCCTACGAATATAACCCCTGCGCCTGCAAAGCATTTTATAGCATTACAAGCTTATTGTCAACTTTTGCAAAGCCTCATAACGATATAACTACAGAGTCGCGCACTCGCTATGCTATCGCCATGACGACGGAAACTCCCGTTGCTTTATAAAAGATAGGTAAAACCCAAGGAGAATAATTTGAGCAATGAAATAGAGTCACGAGGCTGGTAGCGTTATTTTTGTGGCAAAAACATTAACTTAGCGTGCGAAACCAAGTGAACTACAATTGCAGTTGTAGTATGCTGGTAAACTCCGTATTTTTGTGCAGGGATCCTTGCAGGGATTACATCTCGACATCGATTGAAAGCCTTGCGCATCCATGTTCTTGTTCTGATTATTCGCAGTCTAATTAAAACTAGTATTGTGAGCGAGATCACATCGCGAACTTGACACCTCAAATCAGAATCTCTGCGTGCCATGCGTTCGTGATTCGTGATCGAAAATCGCAGTACTCACCCGAATTTGAACAATTTCGTTAATTTAATAGTAATTTGTGTATGCGGTTAGGGGCAGAGATGTGAAGGCGTCACAACTTGGTGTCTAAGCTCCCACCTTACAATTATGGAGTTACTACACATGAGTCTCTAGTTAGTAATGCCTAGTCTCAAAGTTCGGATTGAAATATTGGGGGAAACACATCTCAACGTCTTAGAATTGCATAACTAAAAAATGAAGGGTTTGGACCTCTACCACTTCCGTAGGTATTGATAACCCAGGTGATAGCTCTCTTGCTTCAATTTGTCGAGGTCATTGTTTACTTTACCACCATATCGCTTCGCTCCTTGACTTCTACCCGGGGTCATGTTTTTCGCAATTGTCCATCAGCGAAAAATACTGGAACATATTTAATGTTTTCGTCGTCGGAACTGAAGTGAATGTGATTCGCTAGCATCGACTTTGGTTATCTGCCAATTATAATAGAAGGTTCATCCCTTACATGCACATTGTGGCTGCGAGAATGAGCCTCCTAATTGGTGGAAACGCGCTTTCTCCACGCGTCCCTCGTGGCAATTTTAAAGCAACGATGCATGCATGACCCGGGTGGTATGCGAGATGCAAATTGTCTCGGAAGAGAGTAATGCGGGAGCGGAACTCCCAGATAAAGGCCGCTTGATCTTCCGAAGTTCATATGCACGTATGCATGCGTATGCTCTACCACTGTGTCGGGACTGCATGGTACCAATAGCCCCCTACGCGTAATGTATTGGTGCTATCCAAATGTTTTGAATTCTACCTGACATAGGTATCCATAACTATGTTAGGGTGGTAGAATTCCAAACATACAATGGTGTCGTCCAGGGGATTGAAAACTTAGTGTTGGGACAGGGTCCTATAGGATACTGTTCTATAATGATAGATTCTGTAAATCAGCTGACGAGATAACGTTAACTATCATATTATGGTGACAGTGAGCATATATAAATACCCCCACCCTCCTATATGGTTGTAATTGTATCGGGGATTTTCTATTGAACTGATTCGCAATAAATAACCGAAGCTGAGCAAGACCTTCCAGAGGTCTGTTTGAGTTGTCAACCGGGAGCCTTAATATTCCAAAAAGGAGTTCGTTCCATCTGTCAGCGTGGATTTGCTGTCATCGAAGCCTCTTGGCGGGAACTCTAGGACCCCGTATCCAACGGCAAGGTCATTCACAATTACTTAGAACCCCAAGCTCGGATATTAAAGAATAGCATTGCGCGTTTGTATGTCTATATAATTAAAAATTAAGCATATTGGTCGCCATCCGCGCTGTATCCACTCACACATCAACAGCGCTGTATCTTGAGAGATAGCGGACCCTTGGGTCAGCAGGTGTGATCGGAGAATGAATTTCTAAAAAACTCATTCGGAGCTTCGAGTTCTAGTTGAAAGAAGCCCCCAAAGCAGTTATAAGCCTTCCATGACTTAACACGACAACGCTCGAATCAATATGGTCCACATTCTCGATTTTCCTAGGAAAAGGCCTGACGCTGGGAACCTGGGAGTTGAGAAGCCTGGGCCCACGACCTGGTTGTATAGTCATGCAAGCAATGGCACTGCATAGAATGACAGTCATGGTACCCAAGCTCAACATTACAAGCCTGCGCTGCAATCACTGCAGGGAATCGGGTTTTGTGGGTTTCAAGACGCTCCTACTGTCATATTAGCAACCAATTTTTGTTTCAAATAAAAATCATCTTAGAACTAGCTGCTCTGAACTTACCTGTGCCCTTTTTATGATATCTTCTTGTTCGTTTACCTCAATGTACTTGTGGTATTCGTCTGCCGGGATATCTGAATGTTCTCGCGTTTGAAGGTGTTTTACGACGTCGTTATGACGCGCAAAGAGATGACATGGTAGTTTCTTCGACCTCGATTGCCTCTTAGTTTTCTTGCAGCAGAGGTTGCATTTGAACCGACCTAACATCCCCGCAATATGATCACTAAGTTACGCAAGTCAGACACCGTCATCATCATCATATAATACGATCCGGAATACCCACACAAAATCGGATTGCTTCATTACGCGGCGTATATGCTCGTTGGAATCGCAAATGCTACATTCGAACCCCCCATCACGTTCAAGTGCCGCTTTTGATTTCCAAAGGCACCAAATGAATGGAAAGGCCGGGGGTATCCAGCTGACATGATCCAAGCGGTCGGGTTTTTGCCCTCCCGTTGCTTCATCGGTGTCCTGAACCATGAGACCATCTCTCTGCCATTCTCGAAGTCTCTTGTTCTGCGTTGATCTTAGTGCAAGGACTCTAATCATTGTATTCGGAGGGAAGCCTGCAGAGCGTTTGAATAGGTCATGAAACTGGCTTGGTTTCAACTCGGGAAAATACTCGTCGTGACAATGCTTGCAAAGAAGGAGATCTTCGCCACTTCGAAGCTCATTTATCTCGAAATCTAGGTAAAGAATAAGGTCATCTTTGGGAATCGGTGGCGACTAGTATAGGGAATGCATTCAGATTAGTTTTGAGCTTTTAACCAACGTAAAGCATTCCATTGGTTACTTACCTTTGTGCCGCACTTGCCGCAAGGGAAGTTAATCCAGTCAGTGTGAAGGGAGATTCCAGAACTTGGAGCCATTAGGGCTGGAACTATGTCGGAATCTGGAGGCGAGGTCATTGACAAATTCTCACGCTGTTGTACAAAAATGACAGGGGCATTGTCACTTTGATGAGGGCTAATGATGTAATTCTGAAGAGATGGGTCTATATGACAAGGCTCGTTCTGATTCCGGATAGCGTTCCATTCCATGCTTGCGAGTTATCGCTGAGGATAGACGGATTCCAGCGATTCACTCCCAGGTAATTCTAATCTATATCGCGGGTGTTATTAGTTGAAGGGTTGGACGTGAAGGGTAGAGTTAAGCTAGATGATAAAGATGTTAGAGTTGATTGAGTATAGGGATGAGATGGGGATTATATATTATTGTCGCTACCATCATATAGGCGAATATAAGGCAGAAACAGGGTGTGTGTAACCTGGGGGTGCATTGTTCGTGGAATCTCTTTTGAGAATACGCTCATTTGAATCAATAAATCGTGTCAAAGAGGTACGCCCAGGTGACGAAGCACGCGCTCGAAATGGGGATAGACTAGATTGACCACGCACTGGTACCTACAACCGTGATCATTACCTCGACTAGATGAGGAGGCAGAAGCCAGCATATGGTTCTGTCAATAACCATCTAACGTTGAATAATTCAAAACAACGACCGAGAAAAAATCTGGTGTCTTCACGCGCGCATGGCCCGGTCAAGTCCATTCTTCGTTGTTTTTCATGGTTATTTTCGTTCTTTTTTTTCGCGTTCTTGAGCACTTGCGAGAGATCTGGCATGTGCATACGTCTGACGTGGTCGGCGTTCGCGGAGAAGTCACGGTATCCTCTAGGGGGGTGGTTGGCTTTGAACGCCGACGAAAGGAGTGAAGTGTAGGTGTAGATTTTGAGAGGAAGCCAATTATACGTTTCCTGAGCCCAGGAGCAGTCTTTTCGGGGAAAATAAAGTATAGGTACTTGTTTATGATGAAAAGTGTGTGACGTTCCTAAGTACAGAGACCCATGTACACCCATTAAGACTTGGACCGTCCTATTTGCAAGCTATTGAGACTGAAGGCATTGCTTTTTATCTGCGTTTGGACCGCGGAATATACGTGGCCCTGCGCTTTCTGCTCAGTATACCATTGAAAGAGGGTAAGTGGTCAGCGCAAGAGAGTATAATGCACTTCACCCTTGTCTTGAGTGCTTTCGCTCGCTCGAGGAGAGGTCAATTAATTTGACTAAGCATCGGATAATATTTTTCGTGGAAAATATCAGCGATAGTGCAATGTATAGGTGAATCTATACCATCATATTTTAGTGTAAGCCACCGTTCGTTTTTAGTATCAAAATAATCCCATCGAGCATATGGTCATATGCCGACTGCAAATAGTCCATTTGTGGTGTCGCGGGGCTGCCATCATCTTGCCGCTGGTGTGGGGACGGAAATAGAATAGCGGCATGCTAGCAATGTATAGCTACCACGCCTTACCACATCCCCATGCTGGAGTTTCGAACTTCAGAAAACCCATAACACGATCAGAAACTTCATAAATCCGTTTTCGCAGCGAACCTAAGCTGTCACTTTGGCTTGGTAGGCTCCCTTGAACCGCCTTGTGTTGCATTTATATTTTGGGATAACTAAATTGAGGTATGTGCATATATGCAGGTACTGTGGCCGGTGTCTATTCCGAAGATTGGCCCTACGTCTGGTCACAAGCAAAAATTGTCCCCTCCATGCTTCATTCAGCCAAATATGGCTTTGTGAAACAAAGCGGGCTAGATTGTTATCCCTGGACGTCTACAGTCGCCCAAGCATCGGCAACTCGAACATGTCGGCGCAGCATCCTAGCATACCCATTTAATGCGAACAAACATTGCATCTTTGCATCATTTATTAGTATATTAAAGAATTCCCCCCCGGGATACGTTGGCAAATGTGACACCTCTGAACAGATGTATTTTTCCCCATGAGTTAGGGCATGGAGCAAAGTAATCATGGAACCATCGCACAATCGATTTCATCGAACCAAACAAAAAAAAAAAAAGAGTCTTCACCATCGTCACTACATGGCTTTTGTGCCACATCATTGTGCAGATGACAGCCATGTATAAAATCTGTTGATCGTCGAAAGTGTGATGCAGAGGTACGTGACGACGTGACGTCTAAGCTCAACCGCATTTCGTGTGAAAGGTGACACCGAGATGCTGCATAGACTTTCCACCGCCACCTAATTTCAACAATAGCATTATCGGACCCCACCAAGGCTAGAGTATCAAATGAAGACCTCCACACCGGAAAGAAGAACCAAACTCAGACAGGCTCGAGCTTTGAGGGGCTTCAACTTTCTCTTATGCTTCTGAGCTTAATTAAGTGGCGCAATCTGTGCCATGAAGTTGCAGATACGTACAACGGGCGCGGACCTATGTGTTGGTTGCTGAGGTGGGGCGCAAAAAGGAATGGCGAGAATGATGTTGGAGTTTAGTTTCAAAAGACTGGAGAGTGTGTAACTTTGATCTACAACCTAATTCCTTAGTGGGACTAAGTCTGCCGACACCGAGTGAAAGTGAACAGGAAATCAAGGATCATGCTTCTCCAGGGATTGCTATTGCTACAAGGGTCAGGAGAACAATCATCGATCCATAACGTCAGAAAAGGCTCTTTTTTTATACGCTGCCTGAAAATTGCCAGCTATTCAAGTAGCATTGTCACCGTAGCTGCTAGCAATTGATCGTAGCAGAGAATGCTGTGCTGGAATAGAGGAAGCCCTGTTTGCTTTTTGTCTCAAATGAGCAAACCACCATTTAGATCGGCTAAGCTTCACAAATCGTGATTTCATACTTGATCAAGTATCTTTGCTGATTGACTAAAAATATATTCGTCCGTAATTAGGAAAAACCAGCAGTCAGGCTGGATTTCGGAGGGACGAACTCCAGTATGCAAAGCATCAAGTTCGGTGGATTGACAGAAACGTGCATATCACAATCGCTGTTTACAAAACATTTGCTAGCCCGTTCTAGATAAGCGGCTGCCTGATGTTGAGCAGGTGTCAAAACCTGGCATTTATTATATCGTTGTCACCGATAAATCTCGGCCCTCTTACTATGGAAGCTAGAACCCAAACCAACTGTTCCCGAATCCGCCGTGAAGCCTCAGAGCACCAAGCTAGATACGGAAGGTCCGACCATATTTCTCTCCGAAGTCTTTATCGCCGCGGAACGGTAATGTTTGAGGATAGCCGACCACAAATACCGCGCTTAGGAGTGTCGACGTGTCGCGTGGAGACCAAAAATGTTATAACCTAGTGTACCTATTTTCCGGACTAAAAATACTTCTTAGGTAAGGATCGTTAGCAACTCGGCTTTTCCACAATGTCATATCGCAAAAGATGCTATTCGATAGCTTCGTTGTTCGGGATCTCAATTCCGGTGTAATCGCCGAGAAGTCAAAGATTAGTACAGTAAGTATTCTTCAGGTCGTGATAAAGGCCACCAGAAATACTAAGCTAAATACCGATACGTTCTAGGGATAAGGCGGAAAGCAATGGACAAAGTGTCAGAGCAACTGCCTTCACGCGCAATCAGAACATTGGGAAATTGGTGCACTTGTTATCCACACAGTGCTATATCTTAGGTTTGGAGAAATCGCAACACAATTCGTGATGTTGGAGATGATGGTATCCATCTGGCTTGTGAGAAAGCGGGAGAATTAAACAGCGGCAGACGTATTGCATCGTGATTGGAAGGCACTGGTCTCAAATCATAAGAGAGATTTTGGCCAGCGAAACCAAGAATACGAAGAGATTCATTCCCCTGCGAGACTGTGTCGATATGGTGCAAACTTCTAAAATAGAGTTTAAATTTGCAAATGCAACTGATCTCCTAGGAATGAATAACTAGTCAAAGAAACTGAGATGCTGTCGAAAGATGAGGTGAAATGTGAGTAGAGTTGATTTATTGCGGGGTCGAATATCGGACCGTTCGATTGAGTTCCGGTACTCGGGTTTGCATTGTGTAGCTTGCAGCTAAAAAGGGCGGGAAGAGTGGCTATCGTAGCAAAGATAAGGGGTCGGAATTTTGTTCAGTCGCGCAGAGCCTACAGCTCCATGGACCGGAGTTCCATCAGGAATGAGCTATATGAGGTGATCAGAGGGTCCTTGATCGCCCATAGATACAAGGCGGCCAATCTGGTCTCAAAGTGGAGGCATGATCCGTGGGAGGATTTGATGTGCAGGCTTTGACTAAGCGAAAGGCTTCGGAGAGTCTTCCTACTTGGTTATCACCTCACACAGATCATTTTGGTCATGGGGCATGAGGGATGATGTGAGAGGAAGGGCTTGAAGCCGGACTGGGCTGCGATTAATACGAGGCACCGGAAAATGCAAGTTAGCTTTTGTCTTCCAATGAGCGATATCTGATCGTTCCAGCTTTATTGCTACCCACCACACTTGGTGTTATCATGCATGGCGTTTTAGTTCTTTCTTTTTCCAAAAAAAATTCATATGAGTGCGCATGAATGGTGAATCCAGCACAGCAGGGCCTGTCAGGACACATTGATGTTAGAATAGACCTAACCATATTCGGGCGTGGCCGCATTTGGCCAAGTACATCTGCAGCGTCTTGCCAATCTCATCCGCAGGAATGTAAATGCAATCGTGAGCGCTGCGGAATCGGAAAGGATGCCGCTGAACTTGTCTCTGCTCGTCGGTAATATATAGGTCGCACTAGTATATCAGACGTGTATGTGACAACTGCATTGCTACGCAATACTTGAGTGGTCAGCGTTGAAAGAATGTGGATACGTCTATCGTTGCAGATGGTTTTCATGGGCAAGCGAAGGATCATGTCGAAGCAGTCATATGAATGGGTGCAGAATACCAGCAGCGCCATCGACAGCGACTCCCTGAAGCCGATAGGAGACATACCTTAAGCCGTTATGGATAGCGGCCGGAATCCCGACTAATTGAGGTCCACCAAGCTATCGCCAAAAAGGACATTTCAAATGAAGGCCTTCTGTCTCACTATCAACTTCGTGGCTATCTAACTCGACTTCCCGCCCGTCCCGCTCCACCCCTAGTGAGACCATTTTCGGATCATGAAGTCTCTTACCTAGCGCTGAAAATATGAGGTCAAGTGGACTAACGGTCTTGGTAGCTTCGTTTTGTGGTGTGCCGGACGCCTCCGAATTCCGGACTCCAGACGCGTCGTTTGCCGTAGGGTTTTGAAGTAGTAGCATAATCCGGATGAAATATCTCTGGGAGTTTTGATCGATTCGGACGCTAGAGCAATCAGTTTATAAGTTCTCGGCCTTGCTTGATCCATGCGCACTGGATTTTAGGCCTCGGTGGATTTTGGGGCCCGACCAGACACGACCATACCGATTAGGTACTCATTCCTGTGACCTCGGGAGTCCTAAGCTTTGATCGATAGGACTAAGAGAAGTGGAGAACCAAGTCCAAGGCACACTTGCGCTTATCTCAGGATACAAGAAGCAACGCGCCAATGGGGAATAAGGAAAGAGTTGATTTGTGAGGCGTAATGTGTATTAGAAACGAAAGATTTTTCAGTCTTTCTTCCTTTATCGCAAACAACCCCTCGTGCCTCTGTCGGGCATATTGGCTTTGACCCACATGGAGGATGGTGTTGACTAGGCCCTAAGGCAAAAAGGTTTTCACCCTGCAGAATAAATGCATGGGCAGGAAAACTGCTGGTAACGAGATCGATGTTCGTGAAAAGCCGATAGGCGATTTTAATTCTGTGCCGCAATCAACGTCGTGATTGAAGTTTGGAGCCCAATAAGGCGGTGACTTTCAACAAACACGGTATTCGCGATACACGAGGCTCAGGTTGTTTCGAACCTGCTTTCCAGAGGCGCGACGGCCGGGCACCAAGGGATTTAAAGCCTCGGATTGTCGGTTCGGTGGCCAATCGGCTACAGGTGATCCATTCTTAAATGAAAACTGGCTCGTTCGTGCTGTTGCTCGATGTGCGTGGTTCTATCCCCTGAAAAGGTGGAAGAGAAGTCATGCTGGTAACCAGGGAACACAATTGTGCTTCGTATATGGCAATAATTGTGCTATAGACTTCGGCGACTTAACCACAGGAAATCCGAGATACCAAAGGATAGCGTACCCTCGAACCGCACCGCATAACGGCGTGTTAACCCAGTGACCCGTTCCCAACACCACGATATCCTTGCGCGCAACGTTGGTCTGCCAGACCCGAGAATTCTTTCTTGCAAACTGCAAACCAGAAGAAGCAAACCCTCCATCCGGTCTATGGCTTTTTGATACAATCGCAGCCAGCGGTCGATGCCAGCAGTTTGGCTAAAACGCTACCATCAGGGGGCGTTCGTTCCGTTCAGTTGGCGAACTCGGTTCGAGAGACCAGTAACGGATTTTGATCGCCAATATTAGCGGAGAACATTTCGTTTGAGTATCCAAGCTGTTCCTGTGGGGTTACAAGGCACTGGCCTTCCAACTCGCCCGCATTAGGAATCCCCGCTTTGGAAAGACTATGGCCTTAGAATAATGATACACCCATAGTGTAATGCTTGTCCCAATCAGACGAGAGGAGCGCCCGCTTGGATACTTGTTTAAACCGATAATGGTGGGGTGCATCATTCTCGACCGCAAAACCTCTATTCAACCTACGCTACGTTAGCCCTTCCCCGTTAAATTTAGGTATATTTGCTCCACGAACCTGTCCAAAAACCTTATCTTGAAACCAAAGCTGAAGATCAGACGATTCACATCATTAGGAATTTATTTGCGATCCGAGTAATTGAGCTTGATTGTTAGTCGAAGCTTAAACCCTGGTCGCCAGGGTGGATGCGGGGGAAGGGCCGTCCCTTTTGTCTTCCGTCGGCCGTCACGATTCGAAGCATGTACATACATATGTAGCGCCAGTTCCATCTTGCGACCCACTCCCAACACCGGAACTTAATATACTACTGGATACCGGAGACTTGATTGCCCATGACTAACATGCTCATGCTTGCTCGTGATTAAGGTTGGTGTAGACCCAAGTCAGGCCATTCAGAATAGGTCCGTTGAAATTCTGCTAGTAAACGAACATTGCTTTCGCCTGTCTCAATTTCAAGTGGGGGCTGGCTGATAGCGTATTCCAAGACATTGTGCCTGTCTTTTAACCCTGAAGGCAGCTTACTAGGTAGACTAGTAGATTAATAAAGGTTCCAGAGGAGGAGAGGACTTGTCGCTAACCACCATTCTTAACCTGCAGTATATAAACTCCACTCAGAATCCACGAAAAATCAACAGATCGATAGACAATTCCACATCTTAAGCGTCAAATCCCTCAAGCACAAAGCGATGAATCCAGGTTATCCACATGATGAGAGCCAATACGGCCCCCCTCAAGAAGGCGGTGGCTACCAGGAAGGCCAAGAGCAGTACTGGGATGAACACGGTCAACTATACGAAGATCCTTCATATCAGGGTAGGTACCTTTGTGTCCGACTACCAACGGGAATGGTGTTAACTAGGAATCGGTCTAGGGCCGGTTATCGACCCAGGCTTAGAGTACCAACCGCCCGAACGTCGGCCGCAAATACTACCACCGGGTACATCGATATCCGGGTATGGAGGGTACAGGCCGGCGGCATACTCATCCTATGGGAGTTCCTCCCACCAACAGCAACAACAGCAGCCGCAGCCGCAGTACTACGATCAACCATCGAGTAGTGAAGCGTACGACTACAACACCTACGCATATCGAGGCCGAGACGCCGCTAACTCCTATAATCCCGACGCATTCACCGCTCATGAAGGTCAAAGCCCGGGTGTGTAAGTACAACCGACTCCAGGGCGCTGAACTTATGCATTTTGCATGTTGCTGACGTGGCTTAGCCACGAACGTCCACGTCCCGAGAAAAAGTATCTTTGCAAAGAGGAAGGTTGTAATCGGAGTATACCAGGTGAGCTTGCCCTTGGGTTAGATCAAAGACTCCACGGGTCCATGGTGTTGAGCCTATCGAAAACTAACAGCGGTGGTGGGTCAAATCTAGGCAAGGGTTTCACAACGCTGAACGATCTCGAGCGCCATGGCCGGTCGAAACATAACGAGGACGGACAATATATACAATGCCGTCACCCCGAGTGTCCGGATTACGGGAAAAGATTCCCACGTCGAGACAATTTTGTAGACCATTACTGGCGGGTCCACGGTAATGGCGCGTCAAAAGAGGAGATAAAAGGCTTTGTGCTGGAGACGCTGGCGAGGGACTGGATGGTCGAAAAACAGGGGGACAACTGGAAAGGCCAATGACGCTAACGACTTCTCTTTCTTCTCTTTTTTTTTTCTCGTTCTTATTATTCTCTCGGCTGCCGCGTCCAATATCCGTTACAGATTATTCCTCATAATATTTTTACCCCGTCCGCTCATGAAGTGCTCGAGCCGCCTGGTTGCTGGCTTGCATGTGTTGTGTCGTCCTTGCATTAGCCATCTTTTCTGTACTCTTTATTGTCTTTGATGAATGAAGTTTTATCTTTTCTCCATGTATTTGGGGTGCATTTAGCCGGTGTCACGGAGGTAGAACCGGGGAACGTCTGGTTGCTTGAATATTTGCAAGGCATGTAGCATATTCAAAAATGGTTCGATGCCGTATATGTTTTATCTCAGAGCTGGCGCGAGCGCTCGACGAGCAGGGCTGAGACATTCGTTGCTGGGATTGGTCGAGACGATGGAGCGAGCCGCAGTCGGTTTCTGGACTGGAGAGGCTGTTCGAACAACCTGTTCTCGATTACGCCTAACCCCCTCACCAACACTCAAACTCATCTTCCTTCATCTTGCACGGACACGCGACTGTCCTCAGGCCTTCTCCCCCTGTGTCCGAGGGACCATTGCCCCTCCATTCACATCCCCATCGATTGCTGGTACGCGACGGTCATCTGATCCGAGGCTCGAAAGGCGGGCGACTTGGTGCGTATAGGTGCGGTAGATCTCTAGCCAGCGGCCGCATCACAAGTGTACTGAAACGAGGCGGCGAGCGCCCCTGAGATGGGCGCTCCAAGGGAAAATATTGTGGCTTCCACAAAAGGGGTGCTATCACACTTGAGGCTTCTCCATGAATCTTCTTTAAATCTGTCGGTGGTCTCGTTCCCTGGGATAAATATTTAGCGAGCGGGGGCACTAGAGAACGGTAGCGGCCGATATGCTTTGCGTTGTTCGCAGCCGGCTAGTCCCATAGCCCATGGCTTTTGCTAGTCTCAGACTAGGCTTTTACGATGAGACTTTGCGTCACCCGAGAGTCCCCTATCGAAGTCAATCATCTGTCCGGTGCAACTGAGGAATATCTCTCCGCGTGGAAGTAACACTACCTAAATGGCAAATCCGGAAAAAGGCCCAAACGCGTTCTGGAAGGCGGCTTTCTCTCAACCGCTCCGGATTCCCAATCGCCAGCCACCAACTTTTCTACTCATTCTTCGATTTCTGGTGATGAGAAGGGTTCCGGATTGAACCCCCGATACATCTCGATGCATCTTTATAGGCTTCGAGAGAAAACGTGGCGAGAAGACTTGTTTATCCTTATTGCCGGGGCGAGAGCGTCAGCGGAACCTTAGCGCTTGTGCCTTATTAGGCCTTGTCGAGATAATGCTAGCGAACGCGGTTGCAGTCTGCTTGCCATACTTGTAAGGGAAAGGAGACCAAAGAAAATATATGAGAGATGAGACGGCAGCATTTAGATGGTCGGGATGTGGCCCCGCTTTAAAGGAAATCGGGGTTTGTTTAGTCGAGACTGGAAAGATAGCAGGCTCGCCTAGGCTGCTTTTATT
The DNA here is from genome assembly GCA_036971365.1 of Dactylellina leptospora. Classification (NCBI taxonomy): domain Eukaryota; kingdom Fungi; phylum Ascomycota; class Orbiliomycetes; order Orbiliales; family Orbiliaceae; genus Dactylellina; species Dactylellina leptospora. The sequence continues at coordinate 1,146,185 of JAJTUC010000005.1, forward strand.
GGCCAGCCGCAAGCAATCCTGAATGTGATACACCTGCATCGTGCAACCAACCGCTGCCCACCTCGGGCAGCGAAGACAGGGTTACCGGCTAGTTTTAAATTGGTGTAACTGGCTGGTGGGATCTGGCATTCCTGGAGATACTACCCCTGCGAGGGCATATGGCCGTTAGGGAAGTCATTGGTGTTCTGATAGTGTCTGATTTCACGCTGCCCAAGTCCTGCTAATCAGACTGGGCTGGTGGAGACTTCTTACCCTCAAGCCGTGGGTCATGGGTGGCATGTTGGATTTTGTGGGCTCACCCTCGCAAAATACAACCGTTCGGCTCCAAGAATCGATGGTGGAGACTTGAACAGTAAATCCAGCCGATAGGACACAAAACGAAAGCCTCGTCAACTAGATTCTTGACCTGCATAGCCAGCCTAACTCATTTTTGATCATAGTTCTTGACTCTTGTATGAGCAGTACCAAGGTGCGTACAGGGCGCGGCGAAGAGCTAGGGTGTTCGTGTCCCACAAATTAGCAGAGTTGCGGGTATGTACTAGGACCAAATCCTTTGCGCAGCACCACGGCTCAGTGTGAGACCAAAATCGGCTAACTGCGTAGGGGCATATAGTCAAAATCCCGGCCGTACTTTGCTGAGATGCAGCTTCTTGCATTGAGACGAATACGAGGACACAAGTAGAACTATATGCCGCAAGAACAGACATTCGAAAAGCAAATTCGACCTGTATATACCTAGCATGATAAACTTGCAGGTTCTATATGCAGCTCAAGGTGCCGTAAATAGCCGTCATTCTTCCTAAACTGGACTGTTGCTTTGAATAGAGTTCGCGAGCCGTTAGCCTTTTCACGCTTCAAATTTTCAATGGGGATGGGATACCCAGTCACCTTAGTGCCCCCCCATCCCACTCGCTATGCTATAGTTATCAGGATGTATAGGCTATTCTGTTAACTGCACCGCAGATTTTAAAACCCGGAAATGTGCCAGTATTGTTTGAGTTAGCTCCAGCGCATCAATGGTTATGCCGGTAGGCCGTCAGGCCCTCAGTGTAAACAGCAATTAGTACTCGCACCGGCAATCAAATTTGACTGTTATCTTGAGAATTAATCTTGACTCCCTCTTTTCTCTCTTTCAACTCGTTCCATTTATGAAATCAGCCTCCGCGATACGGACTCCAACCAGCGACTCGACACGTATCAGAACTCCAGGACCATACCGCCCATAGATATCTATCCTAGCCGACACTGCTAGTTTGATTTCATATTCGACTCTCCGACACTCCTTTGGCATCGTGGTTCCCATGTTTGCATAGTGTTAAGGAGTCTCTGATGGATTGTCCATCCTCAAGACCCCCCATGTTGCGTTCTAAGAGGCCTAGCTTTCTAACCTTTTCGCTCGAGATGATTGTTTTGCAAGACGGTGCATTCCTTTGTGATGGCTAATGGCTCAGATATTGGCTCGTCGCTCTGCTGAGTGTCCATGATTTCGCCTGGTCGTTTCATGTTAGCAAATGGCCTACCAGACGTGAGCCCCTCATCGATACCAACATATAGCCAAAAGGACTTACCAACTGGAGAGATGGAATCGATCGAAAGAAAGTGACGAGATGCTACGACTGGTGGACGGTGCTTCATTCTTCGTTCTTCGTTCCGAAGGATGAGAAGGGGGTTGTTCTCTCAAACTTCCATCTGTGCAGCGACCACAAACACGCGTCTACCAACCCAGGATTTGTGCCACCGACCGCTACTTTGACCTTTTGCCTCCCGACCCTGCGTTTCTCCGCTATCCGAAGATGCCATTCGCTTCAATACTGAAGTTTGGAATCCGCTTGCAAATAGAACCTTCAATCAATATTGAGACGGTAAACTATTTTATTTGTTTGTGTTTCGCGATAAAATATTTTTCTATGGCCCCTTTCCTACCCCTTCCACTCAGCTTCCCAGGGTTGAATAATTTACACAATGTATGCAGGTATTTAGAATCTGTCACTCCACTCTCATATATCTGATCACTCAAGTTTCTGGTAACATCCAGTTAAACCACTCTAGTCCCACTCACTGTCTAAGATACATCAACCGACGATCCAATCGGCTGCGCAAACTCTATCACCCGTGATATCCTTTAAAATCCTCCTCTCGCTCCCCCAAATCTTCATCTCGTGGATCCAATGCCTTCTCCCTCGGTTTCCCATCATCGACTTGAGCATCCTCTTTAGCCTCTTTAGCCGCTTGGTGATTCCTTCGCCTCCGTACCAACTGCTTCAAAAGCTGGTTTGAGTGTTCAGTCACCGGGATAATCTTCTCTTTCGTTAAACTTCCACCAGTTTCGTCCGCAAATTTAACCCCGAGACCTTTCTTCGGCTTATCCTTTGATGCGTTAATTGCGAGTTGTCGCTCCTTTTCATCTTGCACTTTAGCTTTCGCCAATGCGTCTTTCACCTTCTCGCCTTGCCATACGGTTCCGATTCTTGCTATCTTCTTGTCAGGGATGGATTTGAGGGGTTTCGGCTCTTCTCTGATTGTCGCGGCTTCCTTCTCGACATCTATTCGTAATCTCTTCATCGCGCGATGCAATTTCAACATCTTCTTTGCTGCGGGAGTTGGTTCAACAAAGTTGAAGAAGTTTGCGTCTTCCTGCCTCTCTTTCTCTTTCCTTTCGTCTTTCTCCCTTCTTGCCCCGAGAACGACTTCCATATCTTTCATCTCCTCGTCGTAATCAATAGCACTCCCATCCCGTGCCCTCTTGGTACCCTTCGTCTCCATCTCCTCGGTATCAAAATCCTCAGGTAAATACTTTGTAAACCACAACTTCCTTTCCACAATCGGTTTCCCTGCCGCCAATTTCTCCGCTCGTCTTTTCTCCCACTTACTCTTAGCTTCTTTCTCCATAAGGTAACCCCTATACGCGAAATCGATGTTGTTTATTTCCTCGTCGGTCATGTAAAAGTCGTGTCTGTTCACATCGTATTGAGCAGTGTGGAAAAAAGAATCATCCCCCTTCGGCGCCCATCTGAAATCCTCACGACGAGTGTATCCTGATTTATCCTTCTTCATAAACGGTAGTGAATTAGGAATCGGGGTTCCGTGCTCGAAGAGCCAACCGCGGGGTTCCAGTTTTGGATCGACGCCGCGTTTGAATTGGTTCCATTGCGTGTATCTCGTCAACGGATCGATGCTATTCTTGGTGGTCTTTTGTCGTTTCCGTGGACCATCGTGCCATTTCTTTCTGAAGGACAATTGTTCCGCTCGTGCGATTTTGTGGGTTTCGATGTGTTTACGACAGTTTCGAATTGATGATGCCATCTTCGTGATACCTCTGGGGATGACTCTGCCCTTTTTCGTCTCTTTCACAAGAAGGTCGTAGAGTTCGTCCATCTTTTTGAGGAGTGGGTGGTCTTTGCCTGCGAGGTCGGAGTCATCTGAAGCGACTGATTCAAGATCCGAATCCAAGCCTGAATCGGATCCTATTTCCTCTCCGTCAGAGTCTAGTTCGACAATTCGTTTCCCAGGGTTGATAGAGACAGGGCCCTGGACAGCGATATCTGCCATATCAACATCTTTTTCTTCATCCTGTTTGCCTTCGTCTCCTTTCTCGGCTTCATCTTTCGGTTTCTCCACCTTTTTCACAATCTTCTTCAAGTTGTCATCGATGTCTGGCAAAGCCCCAGCAGTATGGAATCGCCTCTGCACCAACTTAACATCCTTCATATCCCTGTATCCAACATTTACACCAACGAATTTCCAAACTGCCAACCTTTCGAAATCCGTCTTGGCGAATTCGAGTTGTCGCTCAAAGCAAGACTCGCAGGTGCTACACCCCCAATCATCCTTTTTCATATCCACCCCATAATCTTTCAAGAACTTGTCTTCTATAAATCCGCAACTTTGTTAGATCAAATCCATACTCCTACATGGATAACTGTAAGAGAAAAAACTTTAAACTTACTTTTCGCTTTGTAACATATCGAACACCATACCTCCTCACAATACCGGCAAAGTGACCCATAACAATTCAAACAAAAATTATGCTTCTCCTCAATAATTCCACCTTCTCCGCAAACTCTAATCTCATTATCGTTGCAAGCTTTACACGCCCATTGCGCGCAAAGCGAACACCTCATCCATCCCGGATCAGCGGTATTCTCGTCGACGCATTCTTCACAACAATATTTCTTGCATTTGAGACATTGCGGTTTATGTGCCATATAACACGGCTCGCAAGTTCCACCATGAATTCTGCACGGCATCCGCATTAAAGTTGGCCTCGGTTGGACTTTCGCCCATGGGTTCTGTGGGTTGCCTGACGAGAAAACACAGCTTGGGCAGTAAAAGCTGATACGCGATCAGCAATCCTGGCTAAATCATATCTCATCAAGAATAAAGTTGATGAGTGAAACAAAAAGACACAAAGGGATAGTACTCACTCTCCACAGTCTCCGCATGTGAATTTCTCCACGCATATCTCACAAAGCTCCCCAACCATCGTCCTTCCCTGATTTTTGACCCCTTCGCCGGTAGTCAGGTCCTTCCAAACATAGTTCTCGTACTCCCACAATCCACAATTAACACACACGTTCCCGCCCGACTCCCTTCGTCTCCCCGCCCCAGCACAGGAATGAATATGCTTCCCTTGCCCACTAAGACCCGATATAACCTTAATCGCATTCCCTGAACAATCCGGATCATGATACTCCGGGCCGGGAACTGCCCCCTGCAAGCTATTGAAATGCACATGCTCTCTGGGTTCAAGTTCAAATAACCCCTTCGCAGGTCCTCTCACCGAGTTCACACAATCAGCTCGGAAGGGTAGATACATCCCCCGTTTACAAGAAATATGCGGCGTGAGCGCAACAGGGACACGAGGAGAAATTCCATCGGTCAAATGATGATAATCTTGTCGTCTGACCTGTCCACCTGTGATGGCGCCGTAGAGACTACCGATGGAAGTAGTTCGACCAGTGCGCACGTTGATCTGTGCGAGTGGAGCGAAAGTTTTATTAGTAAAACTAGTGCAGCGGTCCCGCATCGCGCAGAGGGACCAGTCGAGTTTGATGCCTTTGTGCATGCATATCGAGTACAACATCAAACTTTCGTGCATTTCGGATAAGAAGCCACCCCATGGTCCGGGGATTTGTATTCCGGTGCGCATATCGGTTCTGAAGATCTGCGGGGGCCAGACTAATGTCGTCGCGATGGATAGCCAGCCAGAGTGGTATAATTCATCTAATCGTACAACTTGAGCTTTCAGTGCGTCCTGGTCACCGATGGCGACAGTGAGGTAAGCCGACCATTTTTTATGGTGTTCCAACGGGATCAGCGTCGGGAAGAGAAGGGCTAGGATCTGGATGTTGAGGATGTTATCGGCCTTTTGGGTGATTCTATTCTTGGATCCGTAGCCGGGGATGTTGTGAAACGGGCCTTCAGTTGGCGCCTCGCCGGCCCCGTATACTCGAAGCGTTCTCAGACTGATGAGCTTGCACCACGACATCGGTGGCATCAGGAGGTATATTGCCACATCGGAATGCTGGATGTTCGGGCAATTTCTGACGGAGAGGTGTTTCAGCCATTGAGCAACGTAGCTAATAAAACCGGCACTCGTTCGGTATATATCGCAGGAGTACGGCATCGTAACCGACCCGAAGAGTCCGCGGCCCGTTACCGCCGTGCCATCGAGAACCAAGGTGGTGATGTACGTCTCCACCACATTTATCTCTTTGGTGAAGAACCAATCCTGGGATGGTGCATACCAGTACGGTATGCCCAAGAGCTTCCCGAGGATCAGCTCTTCGAAGGAGAGGTCGTTGAAGCGTTCGAAATGCTTCTTAGTGGGCCATTTCCCACTCTGCTGGATCCTCTTCTTCTCCATCTCTTTTTGGATGGTGTTCTCTGACGGATGCTCCTCCGGCCAACGCGATGGGAAGTTGGTCCGGGTTATCACTGCCCGCTTATAGTAGGCGCGGCAGCTGGTTAGGAGGCTCATCCTGATGCGGCGGGAGACGTTCAAGAGCATCCAAAATGTTTTTGGATCTCTGATGTATGGCATGACCATCTTAGCAAGATAGTCATTGCAGAAGACCTGGGTGAACGCATCGAGTTCCGTGAGGAACACGATGTCCCCCTCTGGGTCGTACTTTTTCGTAGCCATTGCGGCTACTTGGCCCGGTTCGTTCTTCGAAGTGATGCGTTGCTGAGGTTGAGGTGAGAGTTAGGGACGAAGGTGAGGTCTCTGGAGAAGACAGAGGATTACCTACTAAGTATCTGAGTGCCCTTAAGTAGTGGGCGGCACATATTTTTCGCGGTTATTTTTTTATTTTTGAATGCATCGGTCAATGTGTGAATGTGATGATGTTGCCCGACTGGCCGTAGACGGCCGTCTGAAAGTTGCTGGATGAATGAAAAGTGTTGATGTGTGGTAGTTTGCAACGCAATGTGTTGCGCCATTGAGTTCGAGCACCAGCCACAACGCGTGGCTTGGATCCCTTCGAGGCATTGACGGAATATCCACGCAGACATGTCTGCGTGTCGACACCACCACTACTCCGTACGAGTCTACCATCGCGAGGATGTGTTCTCGTTCCATCAATATCTTAGATAACTTTACTTTATTATATTATATAGTACCATCTGATACAAATGATAATGTATTGAAGGAATGCCCCATCCCCTGCCTCCAGCTAGCTGCAGCTGGAGATGATGCATCTATTATGCCCCGGTTTATTACTCTGTCTATAGCCATGTTCCAAAATCCAAACCCGCTAAGAAACAAAAACAATGATTCTGACAATGCCCAAATGCATTAACCTGTTATAACCTTTAACCAATTGTTTCAACCCAGCTAAACGACGCTTGGTTTATGAGGTTAGATATCTTCCTCCTCCCCGTGTCTCCCAACCCTCACCTTCCGATACCTCACAACCTCATCCCCATTATCCGCGACCTTTCTCTCAACCACAATCTTATACCCCCCAACTCTCGGCCACAACTTGGTCCAGAGTCCCCAGTATACACCTCCCAAAATCAAGACGCCAACCCCAACAATGGGGAAGACGTAGTAGGGATATCCATCCTGATTCGAGCCTCCTTCAGGTGGTATGAATGGCACCACGGCCAAGAAGATATTGGCGAGGAGGTATAGAACAGTAATAGGGAGATACGTATGCCACGGCGATGACCAATTCTCCGATTTCTTGTATTGGAGATAAATCAACCCAGCGGCCACGAATCCGTTTATCCAAGCGCCAGGATAGGTATACCTAAAAGAAGATTAGCCCCTGCTCAGAAAACAGTGAAGAATGATGATAACCCACAAGTCGACGATAAAGTTGTATGCGGGTCCAGCGGGAGGCGCAACAAGCACGACAATAGTGACCACCCAGTGAATCAACAAGCTTGCCGCGGGAGCATTGCAAGGCCAATTACTCGCCCAAAACCTACTATAAGGTAGCAACCCCTCCTTCGCAAGCTCCTGGTTAACTCTGGCGTGCGCAAAGCTGACAGCCAACACGTTTCCCATATTTGATAATGCGACGAAAATCGGTAGCGCCCTAGCGCCAGCTGAATCCCCAAACACGTTCCTGAAGAATATACCTGCAACGATGACTTCTGACTTTGCGAGATCTGATTTCGGAATTGCAGCGAAATAGGCTACATTGGCGAGAACGTAGAGTATCGTGACTCCACCAACCGCGATGGGTGCCGCGATACTCAACGTCCGTTTCGGACTTTTGACTTCTCCGAGCACGTAATTTGCGTTCTCCCAGCCTTTATAAGAGTAAATAATCCTCAGAAGAGCGGTGGCGTACGCATAGGTCCCACCACCGCCGTATCCGTCTCCGACTTCTAATCGAAACGCGTTATCAAAGTTGTGAGGGTTGGGGATTCGAAGGTGGCCGGCTAAAGCTGCAAAACCGGAGCAGACTATGAACAACAGGACGAAGACCTTGAATATCCCCAAAACATTGATTAGGCGGATACCCCATTTAGGTAGTAGGCCGTGAAGGAGGACGGCGAACGTGACGCAGGCGATAGCGATTCCCCGTGCTTGCCAGCCGTCTGCGATATCTCGCCCGGATGCGAAGAGGACGTAGCGACCGAAGGCGAGAGAGTTTCCGGATGAGAAGCCGAGGAGGATCATTTGAGATAAGAAGACTGAAGTTGCGAGATATTTCGGATGGCGATATACTCGCTCCAGGTAGTTCTTCTCGCCGCCGGAACGAGGGATGGCGAGGCCGAATTCGAGAAAGACGGAGAGGCCGCAGAAGGTCAACAGCCCACCTAGAAGAGTCAGTCTTAGATTCCAGGAACAAATTACAGGAGACGAAATACGTACCGATTACCCAGAGCATGAGAGATACTCCCACGGAACCAGTCGCCGCGAATATACCAGACGGCGTCGAGAAGACTGCATCGCCCCCAGTCAGTCTCCGTTGAAGAATATGTGTTGCAGTGTTGGGCATCGACGACCATGCGCGATGATGCGAACTTACTTCCGGTACCAATCATCTTGTTCAATATCAAAAACCCAGCGCCAGTAACCCCGATCTTTCGCGACTCGTCAAAAGCATACGTCTGCTCCGCCCTCGCATCCTGATCGTAAGACGGTAAAAGTTCCGCATCGACGATATCCCTCTTCTTATCGCTACTCACCGCGACACTGCCGTCGCTGCTGGGTGGAGAAACGTCCTTAACCATATTCGCTGATGAAGACGACGTCGCACCGTATGAAGGGAAATGAGAAGAGGAGGATGAGGAAGAAGAACGAGGAAGCAGAGCTTCTTTTGAGCTCTTCCCGACATATGATGACATCCTCGCGATATCCAGCTTCCTAAATTATAACCTCTTCGCGAAAGTCGGTATACTTGATCTGGGAAACGAGAGACTTGGAGAATACAGTCCACACCCATACTATCCTCTCCCATCAAAGTATCGCATTTCCCTTGGTCGACAAGGGACCTTCAAGGGGTACAATTGTCACACCTTGTTAGATAACACGGTGAATCAGCTACTAACAGAGAAAGAGGAAATTTTTCCTAGTTCGTCATATTAGGCACCATTGCGTGACACAAGACATTCGATCGAAAATTTGCGAGTGTTCTGGATTGTTTCGCTATTCCTTGCGATTTTTCTGTCAAGTTACAACTCGTTAAGGGCTTGGGTTGCATAGAGAATCGTCTCAAAGAGGAAAACGAACCAGGAAGAGCAGAAGCAGAAATCAAATCTCAGTATATAAAAAATAACTTCCACGCTCAGATCATGTTGGAGACCACGACACGAGCATCCTTGGCGTGCTTGGGGGGAGTGAAGGATTTCGGTTTATATAATAGAAAGAAAACCGACCTCCCACGCACATACCCTCTTAGCGGCAGGTGGGATCCCACAAACGTGGGATGGAAGTAATATCGTGTGATCTCGAGCAAGGAATGGCTCGCTCTTGTGCGGATTAAGCTGCAGATTTTAGCGGGCTAAGAGTTAGGCGACCGGAAGGCGGATGTCGCGATTGCAGGGGCCAAATGACGACCTGTCAAACTATCGCCGCTTTCGAATGTTTCCATGCGAAGGAGAGAGGAGAAAATTTTTTCAAAAGAAGTCTCAAATTCTCTGCAGTTTCTTTGCAACTTCTTCGCGAGTTCTTCGCCAGGATAAAATTTCACTCAGCGTGGTATTTTACGTGTTGAACAACGCTGACAGAGTTTAAAGCATGCGAGAGCTCTGCTTCTCAAAAGAACCAACGGATGAAAAAACGCTAGAAGAGCTGGAAAGGTTAGAAAGGTTAGAGTATTGCGAGATCCGGTATCGAAATGGCAGAAAGGTGCATCCGGACTCACGTAGATGCGAGAACGATACCTAAATAGAAGCCTAGCAAGCATTCGACTTGGCGATATCATCCCTTGTGACCGCCCACACCTTGTGACCATCTACTGATGCAATCCACCTTATGTCGAAGGATACGAAATATACGCCTCCTGTGGCTCAATTCCCGTGGCGAGAAATACCTCTTGCAAAATTCACCGGAAGAATATTGTCAATGCTTCAAAGGTGTATTTTGAGCAAAATCAAGCAGATATGCTCACGTCTCAAAGCGCCCCCGTGCTCATGCCACTATTCACCACCTGTCCAGAAACCATGGCTACAACGTGGAAAACGTGCTATTACCACTGATACATAGTACCATGGTACTAGCCCCCGGAAACTAAACCCATGCTCTGAACCCTAAACAATTTACCCGTATCGTAAATAGTCTGTCAGTCGTGGTAAAAATGGCCGCGGTGTACGTTCTGCTAAGTCTTTGGACGTTTTTCTTTGGATTGGCCCATTGCGAGCACCGCGGGTACTTTATACTGCGAGTTCTACCGGCATCTCCAAGCTCGAAAAGCTCATTCAGCGGTTCCAACTATATCGGTAGGTCGCATTCCAGATATCGATACTTTGACTATGATATTTAGAATAAAACGGTGTCAAAGCTAACTTATATGTATTGCAGTAACCGCTCCTTCCTCCCCATCATCACCCGTCTCGATCCGTCTCCAACCAAACATCGCCGCATGTCCCTCCAAACCAACCGCAATCTACGACCCATCTTCGATATGGCTGACAACATGGCGTCTCCCGTCCGATTCAACAATAAACCCTTCGTCAACATCCGCTTCCTCCTTTTCATTCTTCAATCGTGCGAAGGTAGCGATGAATGATGTGACGACACCTCTGATAAGATCGCTGAATTCGAGAACCCGGACTTTCGCGTGGGGTTACTTAGACGCTGATTCGGATACAGCAAACGATGGGAGGGTTTCGATTATCAGTGTTTCCGATGATGCTTTGAGTGTTACTGAGGTTGACGGGTATCCTTCCGATGTCAAGTTTGTTGAAGTACCGGGTGTGGGTGCCTGTGAGAGGTGAGAATATTTGAATACTCCGAACATGTTATTCTCTATCTATCTAGATGCTGAATTTGCGATTGTTTAGTGTGAGGTTTACGTATGATCCTACGGACTTGGAGGCCGGTGGGCCGTCTCTCCAACCAAACCTGACGCCTCCGAAGACCGGATCGTAAGTCACCAGCACAATCAACGGGAAGGTGCCCAACGGCGAGCCATATTTCAGTAAGCCTAACTTGAGAGACGTCGCTCACCTTGTAAGTCCCGCATAACTAATATAGCTATTTGATAGCTGCTTGTCAAAGTGCGAATAGTCGGGCGTGGCGGTTATTCCACAACCTTCTTCCCGAAAACATGAGACAACAAAATCTCTTCAATCTCGCATATTCTAGATGTGAGCCGGTATATGTCTACGCTCAACGGGTTCCCGATAGCGAGATTTGTTTCCGTTGGGATTTTTCTGGAGAGCGGAATGAGGGACTCTTGGACTCTTTAGGTATATTTTTCTCTTCCAGCGCTCTATCCATTTAATTTGTACGGGGACATGCCGTGGGAAATGCTGATAATTTCTGTCTACAGCATCCAAGCGCCTCTTCACCCTTTATCACAACTCCTTGAGTTCATCATTCCCACAAATTATTACGCCCGAGATCGATGATTACCTCCCACCAACCGGTCCCATACCTAATTCCCAAACAAAAGGTTCAATCACGAACCCCTCCTCTTCGATCAAAACACTCCCAAAACAAAACCTCAAACCCCCATCATCAATCACGGCCACCCCACCCATCCAAGAAGGCACAATCTCAACCATCAACATGATCGAAGACGAAATGACCCACTCCTTCGCCGACGGTCTCCGAGCCTTCATGGGCATGGGTCGCGACACCCCCGCCTTCGGAAGCACAGACGGCAGCGCCGTCGCCAGCGGTTACGAAGCTTCCGGATCACGATCTAAATCCGGAACCGGTCGTCAATCCGGGAGTAGGCGTTCTTCCATTGGGAACGGTGTTCCCGCCACCGATATATCCGACGAGATCGTCTCGTTGAGTAATAGCCCTAACACTTTAACGAAAGGGTTGAAGAGGGATCGACTTCGGCCGCCTAGTCTTGTTATAGATGGCAGTCCGATCAATAAAGGCAACATCCAGATCGAAGAGTTCGGATCAGACAGCGGCAGTCAACGGGGTAGAGAAAACATGAATCTCAATCCTCTCCTGAAGAATACGAGGATTCAAGATGCAGGTGGCAATACACGTTCCCGACCGGAACAAATGATACCTAGTAATTATTTACTCAGATCCAACCCGATCCAACGGAAACCGGGTACGCTCCAACCGTCAAACGCACAATCCCAACCGGGAGGTCAAATACTGCAAAAAGCTCGTTCGGGAACGTTACCGTTGATAAACTCTTTGGGTGGAAGTATGGGTACTCCCGGCACCACTTCGAACATGAGAATCAAAAATCCGTCGGGATATCAACCGATACCGGGGATATATAACCTCTTCCCGCAAATGAAAGGCGCTACACCACTTTCTTCACCGGTTCAGCCTATTAAGGAGAATATTCACCCTAACGCAGGAGAAGTGAAGAATGATGTTATAATGACACCGTACTTCGACCCGCGGGGTCGGAATAATAATAAATTTTCTAATATCGGTAACGTGGAATCTACCGAATCGTTGATCGGTGGAAGGAAGGAGAGGGTGGAGTTACCGATGATTAAAGGGTGGAAAGGTGTTGGGAGCGGGGAGGGGTATATTAGACCTACGTTTAGAAGTTCGCCGGTTGATTTATATATCGATGAATATGGGGTTCCGATGGTGCGGGGTCCTGGTCAGGTTAAGAATAGAGGGGGTGTCAACGGGTATCCTGAGATTCCTGTGAGATCGGGGTTTAATAGATTGGAGAGGGGGTCGGGGAGGTTGATGGGTACTCAGGTGGGAGTAGTAGGGTTGGGTCGAGAGTTGGGTCGAGAGCTGAGTCACCGATCGGGCAGTTGGATAGGTCTCCGAAGGGGTCGAGGACGCTAGCTCCTTCGCAGAGGAAGGTTGAGGTTAAAGTTACGGAAGTGGAGGGGTCGCCGGGGGGAAGATTCGGGGTTGGGAATCGGGTGGCGCAGACTGGACAAAGTACGTTATAACCTGGCAATTTTTTAATACTGATGAATGAATGTGAGAAGTTGAGAGTTAATTGTAGAGAACAGGGTGAACTCCGTTGATGGGGGTGGGAAGACCCCTGCTGGTAAGGGGGCAGGAGCCAGACCTCGGACTTCATCTGCACAGTCGGGGACGAAGGCAAATCCGGCATCTAAAGGCTCAGGCACAGGTTTCAATCCAGCGTCCAGGGGTTCAAATATAGCTACCTCCGCGTCGAGAGGTTTGAGTAGAGCCAACTCAGCATATGGGGGTTCTCGTCGAGACACTTCATCGCCAAGAAATAAAAATGCCAGACAAAACATCTTGACTGACAAGGTGACACCGTCTTCCCGACAACGGCAAACCCGTCCTGCATCTCCGGAAAATAAGATCAAAGCAACAGATAAAACTCAATCTCAATCTCAGCCCATGTCACCTAACCCTAACCTACCACCAAAAAGACCTACCTCTTCTTCTAGCAAGATGGTACCCATTAAAACGTCGACTACAATTCGAAAATTCCCAAAGAATCCCAATAAGCCGGACTCTCCAGCTCCAAACAGCGATAATAACTACAAAGGAGACCCGAGTATAAACTACAGGGAAATAATCGAAAATCGGAAGAAGAAGAGTACCTTACCGAGAGTAACAAATTCGAAGGAATTCGTGGAAATCATGAAGCAGAGGGATGAAGGTAGGAGTAATGCAAGGGGAATGTGATCGGTGCAGTTGCATCCACGAATAATATATAACCCAGATACTAATATTATTTACCCTACTAAAATCTGAAAGAATAACATCCGTAGAGCGTCCTGATTGTAGATTTAGGATGGATATATGATATGTGTGTTTCCTGTTGTATTTCGCTGCTTACCAAATTATCCGATCCCGATAAACGGCTTCCGAGGACGATACCCCGGCTTCCCGATCTTACGGGCATGCCGATTTTTCGGCAAGCGAGTGGAAACCCGGCCCACATAATAACATCCCGAGACCTAGGATCATATTTTTTTCATTTTAAAAGCTTCGGGGTTCGGTTCGGCCTTGGCCTGCAGGTTGCAGGAATAACACCCCGTCCTCTAAGAAAAGAAAAGTCATTCATACGCCGATCATGCCTCCGCGAAAAATTTTCAATGCGAACTGAAAAGACCATTCTAGCTAGAAACGGCGAGTGAATGAGGCGGCCAGAATAGTCGCTGGAGGGGAAAAAATCGCTGCGAAAGAAGAAATTTATTTATTCCAAAGAGTGGTCCGATGGTGATGACTACAGAAATTTCAACCGAAAGAAAGGACGTCGGAGGGAAGCTCGGAGTCGTCTATTCGTTGATCTGGAATGCGCACTAGCCACTATCGACACCTCGATTCGCATTTTGAATTATAAATGTATCGGTGAGAAAGACACTGCCTTGTATTTTTCGGCTTTCTCGATCCAAGGAATATGCAAAGGTGATCCAATCACCGAGCTCCCATATAGTTCAAAAGACGGCACGCAAAGAATCTAACCTAGGGTATCACCAGGTTCATGCATAAGGTCGTTCAACTTCACATGTCCACCGCTAGTCTCCCCCCTTTGTGAAAAAGAATGTGGGAGAGAGAGGATAGGGAATATCAGCAGGCCATGCCATTTCCGCGAGATGTGCATGACTAGAGTCGCTTTCTGTCTTCTAGACTCTTGGGTGCTGCGTGATAGCAGTCGATCTTATAGGATACGGGAATGGACGTTGTCTTGGTGCACCATGGTGTGGCTTTGACCGTCGACGGAACAGCTTCAGCGGGGCATCATTGAATAAGAGTAAACTCTCCGCTGCAGAGTAAATGAAGGCCGCGCAGACTTAATTATATGATTCAACAGTAAAAGGATAGTATCTAATATCATTCGCAGTCGAGGTTGATAAAGTTTGACAAAGTTGGTTCAGGTGGTTGTTTTGTCCGCGCAACTCCGAGCGAGCTCTCTTCAGCAGCTAAAGCTTAGCTTCATTGCGTCAGGAATCTCCACACCGAAAAACCCCTTGGGCTTCCTGACAGATTGCCACCGACGGAGCGGATAAAAATCAAGGTAAACGAGCCCTTCTCCTGTTCGCCTTCCAACCTGCATGCATCTATCCATCCATCTACATTCATCACCGTGGGGGGGAAGCCATCGTTAATCGAGGATTTCGATCGGAAACGCAGGACTTGTGTTTTGTTCGCGATATCAGATACGCCGGACATACGTGTTCGAGACGCTCGTTTCATCCCTTACCTCACCCCGAAAGCGCACGAGACACCTCTTTCCTCTCCCCATCAGTTCGTCGGAGGACGTCATCGAAGGTCCGGCTGAGATTGTATCTGAAAGCATCTGGTTCAAGCTTCGATTGCGCAGCTGGCGAAGGAGGGAAAGTCTAAATTCCGTTTCCGTTCGACAGGGCGCCTCTTACACCTCCAACCACGAGTTCTCCGCTCTCCGACCGACGAATCGATATTGAAACGCGAATATACCGTTTCTAGTTTCCACACGGACGTCTTTGAGAGATTTTGATAGACCCAGGCTGCGGATTGGAAGGGAGGAATATATCTGAGATACTCGATATCATATCCGGGGAGACGGGGAGACGTCTCCCAGACGCTCGTTTCAGAAATATCCAAATAGCAAGAGAGAGGGATAATAGATACTCCGGAGTCTCGCCGTATTACGACCGTCAGAGCCCTATCCGAGAGCGAATTCGATTGCATTCCCCGGGATAATATCGATCGATTCAACCAGGTTTTTCACATCGAAGAAAGTCCCGCAGAGAATAGTAATCCGGGATTGGATTATAACCCACGCCATGCCGTTCGTGCCTGAGCTGGTGTCGACTTCCAGGTTCTCGAACCGGACCACGGACGCGAGCGCGAATGCGAGCGATGCCGGTCAGAGCTCGAAGCCTCGATTCCTGCCTGAGCCCATCGAGACGACGAGGAGGAGCAATCGCACGACGGTCGCCGCAACACAGTCGGCTGCTGCGTTGCCGCCGTCGTCGTCGTCGGCCAGCAGATTCTTGCCCGAGCCTGTGGAAACCACTCGCCGTTCCAATCGGACACCGGCCGTCAAAGTCGAGGAGGACAAGAAGAAGAATGGCTGGGGCCGCGACAGTGATGATGAACGAGAGGAGGAAGCGAAAAGGGAGCCGAAGAATCTGAATCAGGCGGCGCGCCAACGTCGCATTCCAGTGCCCATCGTGGCTGCTGGAAAAAGCAAGTGGTTCCCAGAGCAAGACACGAGCTGGGGCCAGCACTACAACCTCCTTCGCCAGCCCGTTCTGAATACGAATGCCTCCCAGCCTGCTGGTGCCGGTGCCGGTGCTGTCGCTCCGTTTCCAGGCGTCACCGCTGAGGGCCCGACGCTGCCGTTGTCGCAATCTCATGACGATGGCTATTTCACGTCAAAAGAGCATTCGAATTCCACGCCCGCCGAAGAGGCAATTTCGTCCCAAGTCCGTGACCGCAATAATCTTAGTAACAGCGGTGACCCTCGTCAACTGCATGTCTCTGCCAATAATAAGGATGCCGTTGCGGGCATTGCAGCTTCATCAAATCGCGCAAATGCAAACCCTCCGAGAATGGCTCGCTCTGGGGACGACGGACATGACGCAGCAGAAGAAGTGGCCGGAACTGCATCCTTGTCCTCGTCTCCTGCGTCTTCTGTTAAGAGCAATGCATCAGGCCCAAATTATCTTCTCGAATCCGCTTCTTCTTCCTCTCAATGTAATGACCCTCATCATCACCCTGCGAGGGAATTCACTGTCGTCCCAGCTATCACCAGTTCTCAGTACTATTTTGAGGACACGACGACCCCCATTCAAGCTGGCTCCAAGCGACCAATCTCGCCGGGCACAATTCTCATCCAAGACTTTGCCTACAATTCGAGTCGTCCGACGCCCCTAAAATTCCCGAGGGCTGACCACGCTAGTGGCTGCAAGTGGCCAGGGGGTGCCTCAGACGTTCCGAAAGCTGTCCCAGAAACCCAGATAGTGCAACACAGCATCTCTCATACAAATATCCAGTCACCGCCCCGAACGGGACTCACCGATTCCTCGACTACTATCAATCCTTCAAAGAAAATTATCGACAATAATCCCTATATCGCTCCGACTACCGCAGCTATCCTTCGCGATCAAGTTCTCGCAGCCCAATCTCAACTTATTAAAGATAAACAAGCGCTTCTGAGCCCTACATACACCCCGAACAACAAATTCCAACCCCAATCACCATCCTCTCCTTCACAACCATCCGTCGTCCCGCCGCCGCCAAACGGCTCGGATGCACCCAAGAGGAAGAAACCTTTACTCCCGTTCAGCTTTATTCCTGCTGCACCCCGTGCCGTGAATACCCCACCATCTCTTCGAAACACACCTGGTCAAATCCATCTATCACCAGCGTTACCCGTTACGCCGTTCCTTTGTGAATCCCCCATGCCGACTACACTCTTCTACGAGAGTTCGAAATCAAATAAAATGGACAATCAAAGTAACACCGGGGACTACTTTTCCGCGAAGCGACCCGTCGGGAAACAAGCTTCCGCCATGTCGATATATTCCAACGCTAGTTCCACGGTCAGCCGTGACACAGCGTTAACGACACCCAGCACGCGACCTTCATCTCCCGGGCTGATCAAATACGGTTATCCGACTACATCTACCAGCTCGCTGGTGCAGATGGTCTGTCAGACTCCGCAGGACATATCGGTCGACGCACCGAACATGTGTCCGACTAAGAAGTGTGAAGTGTCTACGGAATTCGTGGTCGCGGTTTACAACTATCTGAGTCTAAATCACGAGAGCGTGGCGAGGAAGTTTGATAAGGAGTTGAGTGAGGTTACCGGGTGGGGGATGGAGAGAGTCGCCACCGATCGGTTGGGAGCCTTGAGGGAGTACGTGGAGGAATACATTGACCAGAAGCCTAGATTTGGGAGTGGGATCGGGGCTTGGTAAGGCTACCTTTTACCTTTTGGTATCAGGTGGTGTGATTGTGTTATTTTTGTGGGGGGGTTGATGAGGTGGCGATGATGTTGCGATTGTTTGGTTGACAGCCTAGACGATACGATACGACTGGCGTTCGTTTTATTCGCCTTTCGTTTTTTTTCATTCTTTGATGTTCTCGAGGTCTCTTTTCTTTCGTGCGGTTTAGCGTGGATGGGATCGTTTGTGGTGCTTTCACTTAGCATGCATGCTCTTACATCGTTGTCTGCCTTTGTGGTTTCGGTTTTATATTACACTTGCTTTTCAACCTGATGGGGATGTTTTCTTGGTCGTTGCTATTCAGCGAGGCTTTTTTGTTTGATACATGATACAGTTTGTAATACGGCGACGGATGGTATAGATGCCGAAGATGGGGTCACGATGGCCTTTAGATTTAGATTTGGCAGTTGAGCCCGTGAGTGCTTTTAGATAGAGACGGACCGACAGATTATACTGTCGCAATGAAGATATTTTTCGATAACCTGATTTCTGTCTTGTTTTTTTTTATATCGCAATATTGTGATGTAAATTTGCCTCGTGGGATGAATCCTATGGTTGTGACTAGGGGAGTTTGAGTCTAGCCGGATATTCAGTATCTCGTTACCGAGCGCTAGTTTTTTTTTAACAATAGTAAGAAGAAGTGGTAATACAAGCTTGTATGAGGGATATATTTTCTGGCTTTCCGCAGGAAGGAAGGAGAAGAGAGTAAGAGGGATATGTTAGTATCGAACAGATATGACCATGTTTCTTTTCCTTTCGAGGCGAGGCTTGCGGTGATTGTCGTGGTGGTTAGGTGAAGATGTTGGTATTTTGGTAAACGGCGCGATCCGTTCCGAGATTCCTGCGTTCCGAGCGGTTTTCTTTTTTTTATATTATTTTCCAAATTTTGTTCGATCAATATCGGCGAGGTATATTGGTGACATATGGTACTCATGATCATAAGATACTGATACAAAAGGCAGTTATTCATAGACAAAACGGCTGAGTGGTGATATTGACCCGTGGAGCGTGCAATGTGGGGGTTCTTCCGAACCTAAAAAAACAAAAATCCAAATGAGATACTTCGACTTTCGTTTTTTCGTTTCGATATTCTAAACCCTTGTTGATACCATTTGCAAATCCGGAGAACATATGATTATACTTCCGATCCTTGCCCTTCACGACAATTGTTCCAAGGGTTTATCATAACGTCTCCCCCGCAAAATTGAGTCCTAGATATCGCGGAGGGGATAGCTGATGCGGGGTATTCATCCCAGCGGCGGAATCGCATACTATATTCCAACGTTAGCTCGTTCTGTTCCGAAGTTTTAGCAGGTGTTTACCTAATTACCAAGTACTTACAATTATCTATCGTCGATTCGGATCTTTCCTAGCGGTAACCAGAGTCTAAAATCCTTAACATGTGAAAATAAAGAGAATTCGCATGTGAAAGAAGCGGTTCAGGAGGACGGGAAGCACTTAAGTGAGAATTTTAAGATATTTCAAGGATTCGATGTGCGTGCTAGGTATATGCGTAAATCTTGGTTACCCGAGGTTAGAGGTTTATATCCCCTCGACCCCGCGTTTCTCGAGAACGCGGGGTTTTGAGGAACCATGGATTATATGACGTTTCAATACAAATGGAAGTGTCCGAAAGAGCTTGTAATGGCCTTTGGTAAGCAATTCTTAGCTTGAGTCTCTGATAATGATATTCGTCTCTTGAGTAGCTCGATTAGCAAGTATCTCTACACTAATAGGTATTGAGGTGTGTATATACATTCTTCAGAATGCATGTGTTTGGGCAGAAATAGTATAGATCCTATTGAACTTCTGTAGTTCTTCAAGGTGGCTATGTCTTAAGGTTCAAGACTTGAATGTTTGATAACACCGAAGACGCATGTGCGCTTTGGCTAATGTATAGATGATAAATCATATTACCACATCCAGCGATTCATGAATCAACGTGTGATTCGAATGAACCAGGGACTTGAGGCATGAGGTCTAGGATTCTCATATAAAATATGCATTGGGATTTGCTAATTGCCAACCGCACGATCCCAAATTCTTGGCCCGAGACTGACAATTTTAGTGACGAAATATATTCTCAATTCCTTTTCAAATTGCTTTTCCGCAGGATCTTTCAACCCATCGTTTTGGGAGTTCTCGAATAGAACCCGTGTTACGTTTCGCTAATTGGCCTGTGGGGAAAGCAAATGCAGATGTCATGCGAATTAGGAGCGCACTGACTCGAGAAATTTAAATTTATCGGGGGATACCCGGTGAACATCGGGTTCGCGAGACGGGGCGAGAGCGATTGCCCTTTCCCCTCCATTCTGGAATTAAATCATGCTGGAGCTCTACGGAATTCCTATGAATACACACGTGCTGGTTCGGTCGCCTTGTAAGATATCTCGACTTCGACCCTCCGTGTGTCTGTCGCCCTACAAATGAAATATTTATTGCAAAGATTTTCGGATCACCTTGTAGGATTCCCTGTTTAAGCGAAGGGTCTGCTAAAAAGACCGTTTCGGGAAACTTTTTGTTCGTGCATGAGCGCGCTGGCGGTCAGCCGAGCGAAGGTTTTTCCGGTGTGCGCCGAGACTTAAGAGAAAAATGAACCCAAACACCAGATTTTGCGCCTTGTTTTTCGGTCGCGATTGTCGTGATATTTTGGGATCCCGAAATTGGGATCTCAGAGTCAACATGTCATAGATTAAGCCAGGGCATCAATTACACCGTCGCTTTGATCCAAGAGACGATTGTATCTTGTTGTAGCTTTGAAACAAGGCGGATATTTTTTTTTTTTTGGCCGTGTTTGTATGGTTCGGAGTCCTTGACTACTTTCACAAGGCCTGTTGCATCTTGTGCCGTTTGAGCGCATTGCAATTTGAAGGAGTTTGCTGTTGGACATACAGGCACAAGATGTCTCTACGATGCCGTTGAATTGTCGCCTAGGAACTATTGGGTAATCCTAGAATCTGGTGTTCGAAGGATTAGCTGAATTAGTTGATATGGCGGACTTGCCTCAATGTATCTATCTTGGGGAATTTCCTCGATCCTCAACTCCTGATAGAGAGACAGCATCCTCTGACTATAACCTTTTGATAATCCATATCTTCACAAGTACCACTTCAACCGTCATGGGCAACGGCTCACTTCTTTTGCACCCAGTCCATGTTCCCTCGGTCGGGTTCTCTTGAAATCTCAAGGACCAAAAGCTTCTATCAGTTGATGACAAGATTGAAAACCGCAATGGGTCAGTAGCATAAAGGGTTAGCGATGGAACTCTACTAACTAATGTATCAACTAGGGTTAGGCGGTATAAGAACTATGTCAAATGCTTAATTCTCGGTCGCGACGTGGAGAAACGTTCAAAACGTCGTCAAACACGAACCAAATTCATTTATCACTTAGCACGATACCAATTCGAAATCCAACAGAAGGCTGACAATATTGGATTTTAGGACTTAAGCTCAAGATGAACCAAGTAGTTCCTTTGAAGCGCAAGCTATCATTTCTCAACCATAAACTCAGCGAACGGTTACGATACATTGCATCGATGAACGAAAGAGCGAATGTAATCACGCAAGGGAGAGTCGACTCTGATTGGATATGAGGCTTCCAGAGAATCGAGCACAATCACTCTTGTACGATGTTTGTGTTACTTATGATTTCCCGAGACCTTGATGTTCCCTGGATAGAGGCCGGCTAGTGTGCCTTTGGAAATAGCCAATATTGTGAATGTTGGCGAATGAATGCGCTGGCGGAATTTATGGATGGGAGGCTGGGACGGGCCTTTGGTAGAATAATAGTGGTTCGCGAACCGTTATCCACTAGAGGGATGCTAGCTAGCCTGCTTCCTAGGCGACCCTTGATTGCTATCTAACGCAGGATATGAACAGCTTAGGTTGCATGGAGCGGGGTCACAATATTACATTGTGCAATGTACTACGACTCGGTGCACTTAGATATACAGGGTGGGTGACGTATGTACCTTCAAGTAGAGCTTTCTGCATAGGAATGTGATTGTCGAGACCAAACAGGAGACAGAATTCCAGAAGTCCAATATGAGTGAGTATGTCTTATGGTTCTCCATGCCGTGATCACAAGTTCGTAGGATGTTTTTCTTTACTATATCACCTCTACCGGTTGCGGAAATTTATACTTTGTGTAACCTTGAACATAAGGCCCGAACACTTTCGGGCGAACTTTCGTAGAAAAGTCAGAATTAGATGTTACTTTTCGGAACCGAAGAAAAGTTTACTTGATAGTGATCCTCTCCTCTATTGGATACCTGCATGTTACCGATGTAATATTATCGGAAATATGAACGCCTCATTTTGATTCCAGAACATCGAGCACCCTGCCTTTCGACCAGGATATCCTAGCAGGGCCAAGAATGCAGGCCGTCGAGCATGCAAAGCGGCTCAGAACATCTTCGTAAGGAATTGAATTAGGAATGTGTGAAGGGTGATAATTGAGTCACTCGGGGTCCCCTCCACCTTGAATAGAAAGCTTTTCATAGCCCCGATTATCGATAATGGATTGGATAAAAGCATGCTACCAGTTGGCCTAGATCCTTTCACTTTGCGGGATGCTCCAACAAAGCGGTTCCCCACTCTTCCAGGTTTGCTCGAGACTTGCCAGATCATTCAGTGTTGAAGTTTCCGGTGAAGCGACTCGGAAAAGTCGACCAATCTTGTAAAGCGTTTGAAGACACCCAGGAGACTGACTCAAGCACTGACCTGCTGACTGTCCGTCGGGAGCAAGTTGAAGCGGTAAAATATGACGAAGCCTCGTCTATCCCATGGAAACCTCAAACATCTCACCTGTGATACCCCAAGCCACTGTTCTTTAACTGGGTACAGAAAGATACATCTAGATACACACGGCAGATGTGAGCCTTGAACACTGCCTCTCCCGTTCTCAATAATTACGAATCAATAGTGAGGCGGAAGGACATGAAACATCCAGGAGTGTGAACGCTGCCCTCACCAATATTACACGTGCAAGTACCTTACAGAAGAAAAGAGCAAAGAGGCTTGAAGGCGAACTTCTCTGGGGGGCGCTTTCATTTTTCTTGAACCGCGCTTTATGTTACGATTAATGTGAAAGCTGGATATGACATACACCGGAAAACCAGCGGATGGTCCGGATATGTATATTCGCTGCGCATGCGTCAATTAACAGCGAACCAATAAAGCAACAAGATGCGAGATTTTTTCTCCCACTCTAGCCTCTGGAAGAATGAACGAAGCAGTTGCTAGGATGATGCGTCAAGATATCTATATTTCTGTTTCGAATAAACTCGTATGTGTCTGTGTAGGGTACGCAGCCCTTGAATATTAGGTTGTGGTTGGCCAGCTGTGAGCTCGCTGAGGTACGTACTGTGAAGGCCAAAACACAGAATTTTTGTCAGCCACAATTAATGTGGCGAAAGTCACCGGGAATTTCAACGAGAACTTTCTACGCAGATGCGAGCCCTTTGGTTGACTCACAATGCACAATAATCAGGATAATGAGAACTCAGGCCAGTCTGTGGACTTCAGGCGCGATAGGAAAGAAACCCATGTTCAAAAATTATAGGCTGCAAGTCTCTATGGTCTGCATCATTGTGTTGCTGCATGTTTCTTTGAATGGTCTGGCGACAGATCCTTTTCAGCCTTCTGTTGTATTTTAGCTTGGGGTTCGAAATCGAATAGCCTTGTGTTCATAGCACATCAAGGTGCATGGGTACCAGGTGAGATGCGATGGCTTCTCAGAAGCAAGTTATCGCATATTACACACCGAGATATTCTGCATTTTAATTGGTCAGGGCTGCAAACCATACAGGGCGTCTACCAACGTTGGTGCAGGGAAGTTGCAACTTCCCTGCACAAATGCGAGTGCGAGTTCAAACATCTGATCTTTCTTCATCGTAAGGTTCTGAGGCCGGTATCTGGTGATCTGCAAAAAAGTGCTCCGCAATTTCAGGTAGTGATACATCCGTGATCTCATGATATACAAGCCACCACCACCAATCAGTCCAAAGTATTACTCTTACAACATTGTTTATACAAATTTAGACTCCGAAGTCTTATTGTTGATATACAGTGAAAGTTTCACAAGCTAGGGGGGGAATCTGAAGAGGGAGGATATATAATCGTACAAAAGAAATAGCGAACAATTTCTAATCTAATAATGATGAGAACCAGCCGGAACCCCTGCCAAACAAAAATGGGCCAATGATAAAAGAAGCAAGGCTAACAAAGTAAGCGTGAAGGTCATAATTTGAGGCTACAAAGATGTATCCGTGTAAGTATTAGGGAGATGTGCATATGAAGGATACTCAATTTGGGGTTCGGTAAACTGAGCCAAGCAAGCCGACAGGAAAAGAATATGCAGCTCCAAGAGCAGCGGAAAAACAACACTATAAATGTAGGCGGGGTGTCGCTGATGGAAAAATTTAGTTGGTTATGCAGAAAGGTAGAGAGACCGACTACTGGTCGCAAATTAATGACACTGATATTTACATAATACCAGTATCATCGATTTACGACCAGCAATCGATCTCCTTAAGCGCTTATGAAAACTTTGAGCGTGCGATACCAGAACAACGATCACACCGCTTATGAGGCCGGTGTTCGCTTGAACTGCACTCGTCTTCTTTTCCAAGATTCATCATGTAAACAAAATTGGGCCGGCTTTGGGCTAAGACCTGGCACTCGCACTATAAAACACAAGATTAGTAAATGTTGTTCAAATCGTGAAATTCAGAGTAGGCACTTACACAAATCCAAAAGTCTGGGGTAACTGGGGAATGACCGAGTGATGCTGCGCTGAATGGTTCTCCAGACGGGCCAAATATGTCTTTGATTGGGGGTAATTGTCTTTGTTGTTCCAGAGCTTCAAGATCGGTGTCTAGAAAGTTGCTTTCACTTTCATATGTCGCTCGCACCATGTCGAGAGCCCTCTGGGATTCAGCCAAGTTGCATTCCGTGTACTTGACCCACAGGCGGATGTCCTTCTGTTCCTTATGAAAGTGGTCCGCGACGTGGTTTACTCTAATTTCTTTACCACGTCGACCTGTCATCTCGGCTGGGATAGGCACGAGTTTTGCGCAAAAGCCACACCAGAAGTTGTCCTCGACGTAATCTGTCCCGTTGTGATGTTTTTGTAAGAAGTCCCTCTTGGCTTGTTCACTGATTGTCCCATCAGGCAACGTCCAACTCGAAACCAAAGCTTTATGGTGTTCATCGAGGTGCTTCTCGAAGTCCTGTCTTGCAGGCCAAGCTTTACGGCAACTGTCATCAAAACCACCGGGGCACTTGTAGAATTCGCTCTGGTAGTGCCTGTGCTCTTCATGGCGGCGCCAATCGTCCTTGCTGCCGAAACGTTGAACCTCGCCACGTTCTTGCCAATGGAACGAGCAATAGAAAGGGCGACGATGTCTCTGCATGTGTTTTCTATAGTATATTAGTTGAGGCGCCATTGCTATAATGTTTTCCTAGGATAAGGGGGAGTGATTGAGGAATGAAGCTCGTCCTTCGAGTTTCGCAGACAAAGACCACTGTGTAGATATATAATGAACAGACGAGGCGGTTGGAGCCTCAATTCATATCTCCTGCTGACCCTTTGCAGAGATCTACACTGAGATCGCGAAAGGGTACAGGGCGGACCATAAGGGCGTGGGATACTTGGATAGGCCAAGAACGCGAGGGATGGATAAAGAACAAAACACAAAAGAAAACGGCGACTCACTTGAATTCACTTTTCTTCACGAATGTCTTTCCACATTTGTTATAAGGGCATTTGTATGATTCCATTGTGCTCTCTGTATCAGTCGCCAATTGTCGTGACGGAGGCCTTGCGTCCTCAGCCTTGGCCGCAGCCGCAAGTATCGACTTGCCTGTGTCTTGACCTGCTGTGTTGCTTCGGCTCAGATTTGGTATTACAAATTCCACCGCCTCGTTCCGGTCTTTGGTGAGTATTGTCGGGCCGAAAAATCCCGCAGCAGGCGTGGAGTCAAGATTAGGCCGGCCAGTCGGCGAGGTGCTGCTGGTGGGTGTGAGAGGGGATAATGTCGGCTTTGTATCAGGTGCCTGAGACGCCGACAGAAAATTTCCGGTGCTGACCTGGGGCACCAAAGGTGCTGTCAGGACTTCGGATACTTTCTCGCTGGCAAATTTTACGCCTCTAGCAAAACCGGCTACAAAGCCAGTTAAAGCAAGTTTCGTGTATTCTAATCGTCGTGATGAAATTCCCGGGAAACGCTTCCTCAAACTGTCGTATGGTAGTTTCGCAGCTTCCTTCAGTTCTGCTGTTTCAATACCCTCAAGCATACTGACCACCCAGCCCTCGTCCAGCTCCTGTTCATGTAGTTGAGTATGAGCGTGATTTTCTATAGGGTCGTGTTCAGGTGGCGAAAGAACAGGTCCATTGCGCAAGTCGGGTAAGGGCTCCTGTTCAGGTATTGTTCCGTAATCCTCCACGAGAAGTTTCGGGGTGAGCATGACAATATCCTTTGATTCATCGTGAGCTGGTTCCGAAGTGTTCCTTGCCGTAGGCTCCGCTAGTTGTTGGCTTTGCATTCCGTAGTCGACCGATTTACCTTTGCCTTTCTCTTCCAAAGATATCATATCCTCTTCATCCACGTCATCTTCTCCCATGACAATCTGGATCGGCGTTCTGACTTCGATCCTCTCATGATGCGTCTCTTCGAGAACCTCATTGATGCTCTGTGTCTGATTATCATCAGAAAATGGGCTAGATTCGCCTTCGGGACTTCGAGATGTGTTCTTTTCAGACTGAATTAGGGAGTAGGAAGGATTCTTGATCTCATCCAGGTATCTCTTATTGTGAAGTTGGAGAATATGCTGGCGTAGATTATCTCTGCGTGAAAATGCTTTCTTCGGATTTGAGCGTGCACATTCCGGTACCGGGCAGACATACGTTGCCATATTCTCACCGTGAACGGTATCTCGGTGTCTCGTTAAATCCTTCTTCGTGTGGAACTTCGCGTTACAGTCCCCACAGAAATGAGAGCGTTCGCCGTGTATTTGTCTGTGCTTACTGCGGGTTTGTTAGTGTGATGCTTTCGAAAGATCTGATTTTAGCCTCATTATATTACCTCAGCGAGTTCTTGCTTGGAAAACTCTTCTTACAGGCATAACAAATATGGTGTTTGCGAATAGGAGACGACGTTGAGGTATGCACTGGATTCTCTATAGTAACTTGCATGTTAACTCGGGAACATCTTCCACACGAGTAGTAGTCGTTGGTCTGAAAGTTTTTGGTAGGCACATACCGTTGTTGAAAGATATAGGCGGTGGTACATTTTTATCGTTAGGGTCGTCTACCGCTGATATTAAGAACTTGAACGAAGGCAGCTGGCTGCTCCCCTGACGGAGCAAAGGTGGGTGGAAATCTGATCGAGAACTCTCTGGCTGCTGCCCGGTATCGAGACTGCCCGGACTCGGGGCAGCTGTATCGTCTCCTATACTCAGAGTCCTCGCATGCGTGCTGGCAGATCCCGCCGAAGCGATTGCTCCGTGACGTGTGGAATGATTGCTTGCGGTCCATATTCTCGGCGGTGATTCTATAGGCGTTCCGCTGCCTACTTCTGGCGCGGGATATGTGCTTGATTCTTTTGTTTCCGAAGTAACGACCTGAGGTTTTATCTTTACATCCATAATAAAATGCCGATAAGATCCACGGGTCGAGTCGAAGTCGTGCAGGTACTCTACGCATTGTCCCTTGAATGTCAGTAATGTTCAAAGTTACCCAGTTCGCCATGAGCTCTTTGGAAAGAGAGAGCTTGGGAAAATGAGGGGTATTATACCTTAAAGGAAACCCAATTTCCTATTAGCCTTACTCCACTTGATTTTTTATACGGTGAGATAGGTCTTCCGTTTGAAAGAACCCACAGACAGCCTTGTCCCAATATGTTATATTAGGAGCCTATCTGTTCTATCATGCATAATTTAGTTAGCGTCGAGGCTTCGAAATTCTGCACTTCCTTGCGATCCCTAAAGAAACAGGTTCGATATTTCCTTGCGGAGAAGAGAGAGCTATAAAATGTTCGTCACGCGCCTTCGCGCTTCGTATTTATATAACGCCAGCAGTGGTCTTATTTTCAACCTTTCGTTTTCTTCCAAAATAAAAAAGCCAGATCCTTGAGATCTTATAGCAAGCCAAATCCCAGATTCTTCCGCCCTTGGCCCCTCTGAAATGTATTTATTTATGCTAGAACCTTTGCTTGAGGGGCGCGTCTTTGTGGAAATCCGTCTTCCATCTAAAATCACCCACGCCCCACGCCGCGTCTGGGTCCACGACTGCAATAAATAACAAAAAATAGGAATACTTACAGTATGGATCTAATTAATAAGCTGAGTCCCGCTGATGGGTCTTTCGCTTGCTTACGATGACTCCTTCGTTGGTAGTGAGTCGAAGGTACTCGTGCGTTTTCGGGGACCTGGGAGCAAAAAGTCCTCGTGTGGAGGTGCATTCGGGTCTAAAAGAAGCAGACGACGTTCAGGCGTCGAGGCACCCTGTGAGTATTAAAGAGGGCTTTTCTTCCTAAGCTAAACGCTTTGAGGGGGCGCCCTTTCACTTTCCTGCTACCCTACCTAGTACCTAGATCTCGACCTTCCGGTTGGATCTCGGCGAGAAAAACTTATAAAGAACGTGTAGCTAAATGGTTGGGTCTTTCAGGCCGGCTGTCCCGCGAAACTGGAGTATTTCGAGGAACTAAAAGGCTGGAATCGGGTGCCCCAAACTCAGACGGCCACCAATAATTCGATGAAAACAGATCAACCGGACCGCTTTCGTGCAAGAAAGAAACTAGTTGTTCGAAGAGAGGTTCGTTCAAGCTAGGAACAAGCCGAAGAGAAATCATTCAGGGTTTTCTTTTTCCGCTGTCCGAGCTGCGAACGAGGCAATCTCGCAAGGCTGCGGAAATTCACGCCCGCCTGCATCGACTCGTTTTTCCTTTTTTTGGTTGGTACGTATGGATACTTCGAAGGCCGGGCCTAACTGCCACCCCTGGGCAAGCCCAATCTACGGAGTACATGCATCAGGCCTAACATTTGCTGTTGGTTTTTTTTGCCACTAGACGTCTCAAGGGCTTCGCCAACAAAAGATACGTCGCCTTCGGCATCGATCAAATCTTAGATTTGTGTCGAGTACGGAGTAAAAATAGATTGTATATGACAACTTGGTACTCCCATGAAAGCTGACGACTGATCACAGAACCGAACCGGTCTTGTGAAAAGCGAATGAGACCGTGGCGGTGAAAACAGGGCCAACTGCTATCCGAGGCCCTTTGAAATCAATCCCCTTTGATTCAAAGCAGACGGGCCTGGAGCTCCCGAAAATACGACTCGCTTCCCACCCAAAAAGCAAGAAAATCCAACTTTTTGAAGGGGCAAAAAAACCGCAAAAAAGCACCAGTTCGCTGATTTTTAGCACACTGATCGGACACGATGGGAGCTGAACGAAAGAAATCGGATGACGGGGACCCTCAACAACTGGATAGTAGTTTTCGCCGCCAACCTGCGGGCCGGGATTCGGATTCGGGGATTGCGACAAGATGCAGGTTGATATAAGTATTGGTACGTACACTCACGAAAAGAGCTGTCAACTATAAATTTCTCACACACCCTCTTTGTAATAAAATTTTTTCCTGACTTGTGAGCTCTTTGAAAAGTCCTTTTTCGTTTTTTCCCTTTCATCCTTCGGTCTTACAAAAAAAATTAATATAATACGAACGGTTACAGTCAGAGTCAACGGTGTGCGACTGCCTTCCTTGTATCACAGCTAAGAGGTTGGGTTTGGTTTCCCGACTTGAGACCTACTATCCCCAAGCGAATGTTGGCCAGCCCCCAACTTCCAGGGCACATACCTTTCGCTCGATTCGTGATATCTAACTGGCAGATATCCACGGTTATAGACGGGCATATTATCATGAAAGAATGTGGATATATATATATATATATATCCCGGACTTTTTCTCGGCACGCGTAAAAACAAGATAAGTTAATTGGGCACGGCTAAGTACTCTTCTGTCCGAACCCTCCTCTTCTATCGGAAACATTAAATGCATGATGTTCGAATTATACTTGTGAATGGATGAAAAAAAAAAAAAAAAAAAAAAAAAAGAACCGTCTCCAAAACCAGAAAATTATGAACCTTCCACATTCAAGTCGGCGGGAATAAATGTATTCTAAATGCGCATGTGCTTTCCCACCCCCCAAAAAAATCAAACATGGCATATAAACACAGATTAAAAGATACAAGAAAGGAATGTGTTTCAGTAAGGCAGCAATAGCAAAAGCAGGTAGCGTTGACGACAAGGCGCAGCTTTCAAACACAAAAAACGTATGCTAGTTTTGGCAGTATCGCAGCTGCGAAGAGATACAAAGGCGCTGGAAGGATCAAGATCGATTAATGCGTAACAGTTCGTGGCGCGTGGAAAGGATAGAAAGAATAGGAATCACTTGTGCAAGCGTAAAAATTTGAATACGAAAACGGCTTAAAAAATTTAACAATTTCGCAGGGCAAGAAACGGTGACAAATTGCGATCGGCTTTCGCAGACGTCCAATTTAGACAACCTGCATACTCAACATCGGACCAGGCGGTTCAAGAGTCGCCAGCTTGATGCAAGATTAGGAGACCAAATGCACGCCTGAAACAGTAAAAATAATACTTGGGCAATCCTTGATCTCAGCTCAGCTGACATCATGTTTGCCAAATTGTAAAATTCCCGCCCTTTTTGGATTTGCTTGAACTTTTGGCCTTTTTAATACGGCTGATGATGATTTTGATTTGACGACCAATTAATATACCTGTCGGTATCATCTTCAGCTTGTTGTTGGCCGCCTTGATTCCAGCCTCCGTATCCCGCCGGATTTGAGATCCCAAGGCCAGGGGCTACGTGATTAACCATATTTGGATTCGAGTAAAGAATGTTGTCAGGGCCTCCCATCCCATAAGTCATATTCGCACTATGCATGCTATAAGGTCCAATAGTATGTTGCTGCTGCTGTGTATGAGTCTGATGTTGCTGCTCTTGCAATTGCCCCATGAACAAATCCAAGTCGTTGTGCAAAGGTTGCATGCTCTGGAACTGCGTCTGATGATGCAACGTAGCGGTCAACGAAGGATCCATCGCGTTCGAATAAGTGATTCTGTTCTCCACCACGTTTCCATTTCTCTGTGGTGTCACATGCGGCGATGGGTAAACTCCAGCGGCAGTGGGCCTGGTTGGCGAATAGAATGGCGCCTGTGGAGCACCAGCTACATACATACTCTGCATATCGTTCACGATGGGAGATATAATGCTACCGGAACCCGTCGCCGAGAAGGCGGACGGATTGAAAGGTGTGATTGGTGTGACGGTGGTCGAGTTACCTCGCCGCGTGCTTGCAGGACTTAGCACCGCATCTTCACCAATCAAGGTTATAACTGGTAGGGATATAGCTTCCATGTGCCTCGCCAAGTGAACTGTTAATTTCTTCCAGCTCTGAAGTCGGCATCCACAGAAGCGACAGGGCTCTGATGTTGGCTTGTTTGCGGTCTCCTTGTAACAAGCTGCAACGATGTCCCATAATTTGTTTGCTTCGTCATCTTCCGTGCCATTCTTGCCTTTCTTGGTGCTACGAGCTGCGGCGCTTCCTGCTTTGCTGGTCGTTTTCGCGGCTTTGACCTTGACTTCTGGCATCTTGTGCTCACGCACGAGATGCTGGACGAAATTATCCTTTCTGTAGCATTTGTGATTGCAATCGGGAAGGTTACACGTCCACCATTCGAGATGTCTATGTTTTTCATTCTCATGCCTCACCCAATCCGCTTTTCGCTTAAAGCTCTTGGGTTCAGTACAGTCTGGAAACGTGCAGGTGAAAGGCTGGACATCTTCATGAACGTGCTTGGTCCAATCACTAGGCTTGGTAAACTTCTTGGTCTTGAAGCAGAGGGTGCATTCGAACTCAGCTGGTAGCCTGTTAACTGGAGGCATCGGAACACCGGGAGGGAACTGGGTGGCCGTGACCCTTCCATCCGTGCTTGGAACACCATCTTCGTCATCCGAATCGTAGTCCTGCATAGCATAGGATGCGTTGTTGCTTGGACTATCAACGTGTCCAGCATGTGCGTTGTTATCCCTCCCTTGATTGGCGATGGCTCCGCATTGGTTCCCGTTGGCGCATTTTCCTGCGGTCTGGACTGTTGCATGGTGTTTCAAGAAGTTTTCCTGGAGCTTTCTGAAACGTTTGACTTGTTCAATTGCAATCCTATCGACGAGTTTGGGGTTAAGCTGTGGGTTGAGTTGGAGGCAGTGCTTTGCAAAACCAGAGCGGTTGGGTGTGATCTTATCGATAGAAATCTTCAGCTGGGGAGGAGGTGCAGTGACGGGCTCATGAGGTGCATCAACTTCCTCGTCTGAGGCTTCATGCTCAAGTGGCTCGAATGATGGGACACTGAGGGAGCCTTGACTTTGATGTCTCATAACCGCCCCTGGCGAAGTGAAAGCCGGGATTCCGAATTCCGGCCTTCCTTTCGTCAATGAGCCGTGCCGCCTGGCTTGTGGAGACATCGGGTTACTTGAGCTAGCAGCTTCAGATGCTACCGCGCCTCCAATTGTCATTCCAAGTCCGGCCATACCCGCGAAAGCGGAGGCAGTATCTCGAGTCGGCTCAGCTTCACCCTGTTTGCGCTTTTTCGAAAGTTTTCGGGTCAAACTGCTGAGTCTGCTTGGCGACCTCTCTCTCCCGAGTTTAGACTTCTGGCTATCTTTACGAAGTGGCTTGGGATCTTTGGATGAAGCCTTATCCGATAGATTTTGAATTGCGTGAAGTGCAGCGGTCTTATGTTCATGCCCTGCGCTGGAGAACCTCTTCAGGACATTCTTGACTTCGAACAAGCTTGGTTTCCGATCCTGGTTGATGTGCGGTCGATGGATGACGCTTAAGTTCTCGTCATTCTGACCAAACGACATCCTCTTGAAGAGTCCATCCATCTCTCCAATGGAGTATCTCCGACTCCTCATAGTACCAAATGTAGCAACACGACTAGCAGTCTCGATGTTCTCGTTTGCTCGCTTCCAGCGTTCGATGGCAGCGTTAGAAGAGTAAGGCTGCGCTCTTGTTGACCCGTCCCTGATATTTAGTGTAGATATCGGCTTCGGTGGATCATGCCATGGAGTTGGTCGATAATAGGCGTTAGGGTGCGGATCAGGGTTGACAAGTGCCATTTCTTCATCTTCCGTCATCCTCTGAATACTGTCCACATGTCTTGGGGGTCCGATATCATCGTCGAGGTGCGAGACGATACCATCAGGGAACCCGAGTTCGTTTTCGTGGATTAGAGAATCAGGCAACCCCTCTTCGTCAGAAGTATGTCCATCGCTGCTTTCTTCATCGCTATCATCGAATAATACATCACCTTCTCCGCGAGGGGTGCCATCGATTGGTGGATAACTGTTCGCTTCTTCAAATTTGATATCCTGGGTGGTTTCGGAAACTTGATTCTGCTCTTGGGGCTTTTCCGGTGTATCCATATGCCCCACGCTTCTACTTCGTAGTCGATTACCTTTATTGGGGGCATCCAAATGACCAGATCCTTCCCCGGATAACCATCTGAACACTTTCATATGATTCTCGGATTCAATAGCCATAAGCTCTTGGTCCTTCAAACTTGGAATCTCGTCATCAGTGGCCGCCGCAGATTTCTCTACTGGAAGAACTCGGTTGAGCGATGCCTCCCCATCACCCGAGCGTTTTCGAATCCTACGGTCAGATTGGCTAGCATCATGATCATCAACTGTGATATTAGGACTTGACATCGCGGGCAGCGAGGAGTTCGTCCGCTGAGAAGCAGCGTTTTGAGAGCCAGCACCGCCATTGTTTCTTGCTAAATTTGTAAGGCTAGCGTTGGTCATTGCAGGACTAGGAAATACATTGCTAGATGTGATAGTCGGTGCCAACGTCGATTGCGTTGGTTGTGTACTAGTTCGACCCGGTATGAATTCGTCGATAGTCATTTCGTCCTCGGGCATCGGAGTGCTTATGTCGAAGGGCATATCCTGGTCATAGCCCGGTGTCGTTCCTGACGAGAAGCCATGAGAGGAATTGGGAGAGGAGATAGAACCATCGAGATAATTGTGAGGGGACATGGAGAAATCGGAAGATGACGGGTGATTCGAGCTGGCATTGGAAATCGAAGCTTGCATAGGAACCGCAGAATTAGGTGTAAACCCGCCAAGCTCCTCGGTATCATATACTTTCAGAGTAGAATTCCGGGGCGTGGACTGGTTGTTCTGAGGACTGAGGGGTCCGCGTTCGCCTGATACGCTGAAGAAGGCAGAGAACGCTGAGCGAACTTTAGAGGGCGACTCAGGATTCCCGCCCGCCATTGTTATAAGGAAGCCGACTACGGGCGCGAAAACCAGTTATATGGTACCCGAGAGCGTAGAACGAGCGCGACAGCAATCAATAATAAGCAGCGAGTGTTATGGAGCGGACGAAAGGGAAAGAACGGATACGGCGACAGTGCGTTGTAGTGAGATGGAGGTGGCGTCGTCACTAGCCTTCGGTTCAAAGCGAAGCTGAATTTCTCAACGTTAGCTGACGAAAGCTCTGATGTGGAACAAAAACTCAGAATGCTTCTGAGAAAAATCTTACCGGGCAAAATGTCTTGAAGGCTTCTGGAGAAAGTAACCTTACCGGATAAACTTTGTCGATGTCTGGGACGTAGCGAAAATGTTGCTTTAGCTATTGAACGGTGATAGTCAAAGCTGCGAGCGGAGGCGGTAATGTTCGATTCGGGGAAAGAAAGGAGGGGAAGGAATCGCTCCAAGCACGACGGGCAGGCGGGGCACGGGCAGGTTTTGAAGTATCAGCAATGCAATGCAGAAACCCGAAGTTTTAGCGACGATTCAAGCAAGGGTGATTCATAGAACAAAGCACTATTCCATGATTCCCGAAGGCTCCTCGGCAGGTTGGAAGGCAGATTTTCGACTTGACTGCGTAGTGATGAGTGAGGCTAAGGTTTTGTGGGCGGGCAGGAAGGATCGAAAAAACGGTGTACAAATGCAAGCGAAAGCTGGGCAACAGGAAGTGCTTACCAGCAAGTATATTATATCTTGGTAGGCCGTCCACGCTAAAGTCGGGTCCGTCTCAATCGGGGGAAACGAGCTGGAGAAATCCAGAAAGTCGATGTGAATCGGACAGCAATTCCTGTCTCTCCAGCGTTCAAGAGATCTCGGAGAGAATGGTCTCAAACTAAGGCAGAATACGACAATAATGTCAAGAGTTCCATGCAGCGGGCGGATTATTCTCTATTCGCCAGAAACCGAAAAGCTTAGCTCGTCCTCTAAGCCACAAAATTCGCGTGGGAAGGCTTTCTGGTAGTCTCACCAGTGATCAGCCCACGCAACTTCCAGAACAGGCCTGTCGCAGAGCGAAGAAACGATGCCGAACTTCGGAAGATTCTTCGATAGATACTTATCTTGGTCTTAGCGAGAGATCCGATGAGGCTATGTCGACATAGGGCTACAAACAAAGATGCGGCTGCGATGTGTGAAGATGCACACAAGAGAAACTCTAATCGGCTGCCTCAGCTCGAACTTCTCAAGAGTTTTCTTGCGTGGGATGTTTCCCCTCTCAGAGCTAAATCCGATTGCTCCGATGGACACTATTGGCCAGTCGATTCTGTTCCCGGAGAGAGCGATGCTCACCCATCGGCCAATATGAAAGCAGCCCTATTCGGGGTGAGATAATTTGATAATACGAGCTTCTATTCCCCAACTAGAATCCAAAGGTAGTCAGCTCTGTGATCACAAGTTTAGACTCCGGCATTGCAGATGCGATACCATGGCATACCATCAATCCGGTTCGATTCTTCATCATCGTCCATCCTGCACTCTCATTATCCGCCAACCGCCTTGGCGAACGAGCCACCCAATTGAGCATTGTGGCTGGGTCGAGATCAACTGATGATGCAGGATCCTTCACCGTGAGAAGGGAATAGCCGCTAGGGACGGTTAAAATGCGTAAATGTTCATGGACACGTAATTTCGCTTTAAAAGGCACGGTCCGAGGTAGACATAGCGACAGGACATCGTTCGCGATGCATCATCTTACGAGGTCGTTCTTGTCGCGAGGTGAGAGGTGTTGATTTGAGACTCATATGTGTTGCGGACTGTCAGTTCGGGGCATTCCTCAACACCTTTATCCTTTGCTGCGCGCTGCTTCTGCCATTGCGCACAGCCAAGGATGACGAGAATGAAGGTATGACATGATGCTGCAGTCATATCCGCTGTCTGGCCTCGTTCATCCATCATCGATACCAATCGATCATCGCGAATTCAACTAGCTATCGTAAGATCCTATGGGAGGGGATGTCTGCTATATCAAATCGGCCGTAATGTAATACCCCGGTTGACCGCTCAAGAGATTTCGCGTGTCAAATGCGTGCGCATTGTCCTCGAACTGCATTTATAACAATTCGTCGTGCTGAGATATCGGCATCTAATCTGAGACCCCGATGCCCTTTTGTGCTCTTGCTGATTTGTCTTGCCTCAGCTAACTGCATGATCAATATATCCACAAGCAATGGCATGCCACTACACTTGATATGTTGATAATGAAGCTTTCCATAAGACCTGGGAATTTGGACAAAGCTCTGGGGCTTTGTCCAAATCCTTGATGTATGCTAAAGCATGCTTCCCGGTAATCGCTTTTTCCATGTTATGCCACCAACGTTCTCCATATATGATATATAAATCGTGGTAGCGACGCTGCACCAGCCATGACTCGTTAACACCAGAGCCCATTCGCTTCCAACTTTTATCAGCACAATATATTGTCAATACCAATAGCGCACTACTGGCACAATAGTGCATCGGTAGAGTGTTCTTACTATCTTCCATCTGCATATACCGCTCTTTGTTGGTGGCTCTCAAAGTGCCCGCTATGATGCAGAAGCCCTGCAGCCTAGTTTTCCACGTGTGAATAAACTTTATAAATTTTAATCTCGAAATGTTGGTGCCTTCGAGCCGTCTAGCCCAAACTATCGGCGTCTCTTAGTCAGAATCGTGGCAATTTTTGTCGCAAGCGACATCAGAATTTCGGCGCACAGTTCTCGGGCCCACAATTCCTCCCTCCCACATTAAAAAGCTCATATCCTCCTCGACAAATCTAGAAACTAGACCCGTATATGAATTTTTTATTCCGTACGGGAAAAAATCGACTACTCTTCGGGTAAGCGACAGTTACAATTGGTCTCGTTCCTGTTGACCCCACGCGGAAGACGGCCATGGGAGAGGCTGCCTTGCCAAATGGCGTTTGTATTGGCAAAAGTGGAGCCACAAGCAGTTTGAACCTGAGACCTGCCTAACTCTGCTTTGTCGCCCCCCAACTCACTCCAGAGTATGTAGATTTTGTACGAAGCGAGCAAGATTCGATTCATGTTTGAGGAGATGGGGCAGCTGAACAGATAATCAGCGAATTATCGCAGCATCTATCAAATAGATGTCTGTTGCTGTGCCGGGCCCGATAGAAAGCGGTGCGCACTGCTGGTAAATTTTTTTTTTTTCAGAGACAGTTGAAGCACAATGATATCAACCCCATATTGTTTTCCGAGTCAGCTTCGCAGCTGGCATGGTCTCTTCAGCTCCATCGGTCCTTTTTCCTTTCGCATGAGCTAGGTGCTACCCCGAGGCCCCTGTCAAAGGTAGCGCCACCATTTAGGTTGCTCCCCAGCGCGCCATACACACATCATTTCAATGCATTTTGAATGCAGCCGAACTGCTCTAGAAGGGAATTGCAGCCGTTGTATGTCTCAACGAGCGTTTCCGATGCCCTGCGGGCACAAAAAGCTCTTGTTTCCTGGTTTACTGCGACCCGTCCGTAGCATATCAGATGCCCCAGGAGACCATGATGATTTCCCCCCCTTTCGTAAGCCATCCAATTGGCTTCTTCTCCGCACGGCATCCAGATAAACCCTAATATAGGCCCCTCAAGAGACATCAGTGTCTCACAGTCTGTGATGTCTTTTTCCATCGTGCCGATAACGTGGCTTTGGTGTGCATGAAGGGCCCCACAAAAGAGCTCCACTTCCTTGGTCATGAACAGTATAACTTGGGTGCTTCTCATGTCCAAGGCACAGAAACACAAGTCGGAACGGTAATTTCTCCCATACTCGCGGGCAAGTCGATCGAGTTCTCTGAAGCGGCCTGGTTTCAATCACCGATAACGAAATCTTAATCCCTCACGTGTGAGAGAAAACCAAAAAGTGCCGACCTATCCATCCTTAGGCCGCCGAGGTTTCACCCGTTGCGACTAGCCCTCCCTATCGTTCTGCAGGTCATCCAGTTGAGGCGCTTCCCAGACACCTGCAAGGAAGGTTACGAAAACCCACCTTCCTATTTTCCTGGCTTCCCGTCCCATTATACATAGTTCCCAGGACCCGCGCTGTTGGCTATCCTTATCCCGATTCCCGTCTTGATTTCCCCTTATCCGTCTATCTCCACGATGCTGTCAACTTCTGACCGCAGGAATTGATCACCGTAATATGCATCCGACCCTCTTTTGATTTCCGATTCAACCTCAAAGGCGACGTCCGCTCCAACACATTTAAACTGTTTTCTTACTCCGTCGTTGTTCGAGATGGTGTCGCTACCGCATATATCTGCTCGGCAGGTATATCGCGAGGAGCCAGCACAGTACAGATCCATATTGGCAGATAACCCGACGCTGCTGATAACATGGTGGGCTACCGGGTGTTCGCTATTCATCATCCTCGCCCGTTGCTTTGGTCGATACGTCAGAACCATGCGGTTATTCCGGGACGACCAATGGATGTTGCTTTCTATAATTCCTCTGCTATTACGGCTGGCGCTCGCTCATGTGGTGCTGAAGTATGGTACGAACAACACACAGCCGGATTTACTCAACGATGAAGAGATCCGGCGGAGGGGGATTGGTAGTCAGGTCGTTTTGGCGCTGAGAGTGTTCTTTGTCGTATACGTTTGGGTACAGAAGTTTTGTATAACGGAGTTCTACGTCAGGTTGACGACACAGTTCTGGAAGGGTGTGTACGACGTTGGGTTGAAAGTTGTGCGCTGGGGCTTGCTGGTAACTGCCACTGCATCAGTTATCTCGACCTTAGTGGAGTGTCAACCATTTGACCAGTAAGTTTTCTTGGCCCGAATATCGTGGTTCTTTTTGGTGTTTATATGCTAACTTTAGAACTTATAGTTACTGTAAGTTTATTTTCACCTAGACGGGTTCTATTTCGTCAAGTAGCTTCACTCGACTAACATATATCGCGAAATCTCAGGGCAGGTTGTTCCTGATCCAGGACGTAAGCGCTCCCTCCATATGGTATTTTGGATATATAAAACTAACTAAACTCTAGCGAAATGCCGTAATGGTGGTATACCATTGCTTGTCACGGGAATTCTCGACGTTGTCACCGACTTCGTTCTGGTCATATTCCCAATCCCAGCTATAATCTATTCTAAAATGGCCACAAAGAGAAAGCTTCAGCTCATTGCACTATTCTCACTGTCATTCCTCCCTGTATCCGTGGTCTGCGGTCGCATCCCGGCTACCATCGAGCGAAATTACTCGCAACCATTCCGCACCTTAATGGCCTCGCTGGAAATTCTTGCCGCAACATTTGCTTCCAACGCCCTCGTCCTGTCCAGCTTTCTCAGAGATAAGGGTCCCAAGAGAGCCAAATTTAAGTCTAGCAGCGAAGCGGGGGAGAGCAGAATTGGAAGAAGCATTGCCACTGTTAGGAACAGAAGCGAAGCTGGTGCCGCTTACTGGGGCAGTGATGAAGACCTCGTCCGAGACACCGGCTTCGCCCTTGAATCTGATATGCATGTTGGCCCGATGGTGAGTAATAACGCTGATTTCCCTCCCCATCCAGATAGTCCCCTTTGCTCACCTAACAAATTTCAGGATCGTGTTCCGTCTCGTCAGCCGTCAAATATCTCCAATAATTCGAAAAAGTCAGACTCTCCGACACCCGGGTTAAACCGACACTTCTCTTCACTATCAAATAGACCCCGAGCTCGCAGTAATGCCAAACTCAATAAGGATGTCGACAGCAACCGCACCCTTAGTCCAACACCCCGAACAACGCCAGCCCATTCAACCTCCGCCAGTGTCCGGGCTTCCAACTGGGGATTCCCTCTCGAAGTCAACGGTCTCACCTTGGATACATCCCAAGGCGTCGCCGTAACCACGATAGAGACCAGGTATTCACCTGTCGAAGTGGAGATACCCGGTGGAACAGGCCCAGCATTCGAACTCGGGCCTGTATCTCCTAATGCACAAAATTCAGGGTTCACTCCAAGACATAGTATCGGTGGTGGGATGATGAATGAGATCCCTGACGGAAGGAGAAGCAGCTCCTCGACTGGTTCAAGGGGCAGCGAGGGAGCAAATAAACGTGCATTGACATCCGTGAGTTTTAGTGATGTTGGAGGTCTTTTGAAATAGATGCCTTGTCTTTTGTTTAACACAATAAATTTACCATAATGCGCATTAATGGCTTAATGCTGTCTTGATCTTCATTTTTGAGGCCGGTAAGGTCTTATTGTAAATTAGGGTGGGTTTTTCCGGATTTTGAATTAGTTCTAATGGGTTGATTTTCTTGCTCTATAACGTTTACCACCTAATTATACGCCCTCCATTCCGAAACTCAAAGATATGTTTCTGTATATAAAGTCCATAATCTAAAGCTTTAAAGAAATAGACCGTCATGGCAAATGATTTGATGGGCGTCTAAGCACTTTTCACTGATATCATGTGCATGTATAATAAACGCCCTGTTAGTGGATAACCCCTGAGTTCTGTGGATCTAATCGATTCTAATACCACGTGTATCTCTATAAGTAGAATCTTTGGACTCCTTCAATTCATATATTCTAATACAATATACAGGCATTGCAGAGTTTGAAGCGCCATAGAATAATACACAGTATAACTAGGCACTAACAACAGGAGGAGAGAAAGACTATGGGATTAGCTTATTTAGGTTCGAAGCCGGTAGCCTGTTTAACAATCGCTCTAAGTTGAGAGTCGGTCGAGGCTCCCTTAACATCACCGACCTCACTGTCATACTTTCCAATGATGTTTGGAGTCGGAGAGTAGTTACACTTCAAGTAAAGCCCCATATTGTGATCACCGCAGTTGCGAACCGCACAACCAAAGGTCTTAACATCTTTCCATACCATAGCAGTCATGTGACCAATCACACCGTTACTATTGCTGGGGTTATTGAAGTTATAGTTCACAACCTCGTTCGCGTACCATTGACGGAGGGCCTGGTCTTCCGGAGACGCATTGGTGTTGTAAGAGATGTTCTCGCCGAGGCCCTTTCGTTGAGACGATGGGGTATGTTGGAAGTCGCAGTTAGGGGTGTTGGCTTGGGCGAGCTGAGCGATACTTGAATCCCAAGTTATTGAGCCGGCGCCTTCGTGTAAGCTTCGGACAATGTTGTGGGCTGCTACAAGGTATGGCTTGATAGCGGATTCGGACATGAATGTGCCGTCGGCACCAACATTACGGACAGAGGCGCCACGTTCAAGACCGGTGGAGGAACCAGAGGGCATAGTAAGATAAGTGGTGGTGTCCGTGGTGGTGTCGTTGTAAGATGGATCCGAAGTTGTATCATCGTACGATGGGGTTTCATACGTTGGGGTTTGGCTTGTATAACTACCATATGGTGTCGTCGAGGTAGCCCCATGAAAAGGATGCTTCCTGGTTCGAGTTCGGGTGTTACCGGATGACGGTCTTTCGTAGTTAGGAGCTATCTGGTAGCTACTGGGGGTAGCCTCTGGTGATATCTCGTATGGAGTAGCGGACGAGGATTCCTCATACGGGATAGGAGAAGGCGATTCTTCATATGTACCCCCTGTGGCTGGAGTTTCGATGTAGGCAGCGGCCGCCGTGCTCGAGACAATGTAACTGTCTTGGACGCGGGTTTTGTTCTTGTTACATTGCTTGCGCTTTTTGAGAAATGGAACATCACGCTTGGTGACGTCCTTAGCATAACGCACAGTTGTGCTTTTCCCTTCTCTTTGCTGAACTGGAATTGCCAAAGCCGAGGTAAGCACGAGGCTGACGGATAGGATTGAAGAGAGCTTCATTTTTTTATAGTAGTCGTTGTATGATTTTTATATTTCGTTTAAAATTTGCAGTAAAGATGAGTTTCAAATGAATGGCATAAAGTTGGGTCTAGCCCAGGTGGTGAGTTCGTGATATCTAAGAGAATGAATGAACTGCTGGTGTACTTAGTGAAACCACACCTGGTGGATATGAAAGAAAGTGTTTTAAAAAAAAAGAGTATGAAAGAGTCCGAAAGCGCCTGGCAACCTGAAGAGAGAAGGACCATCTTCGAGGAGACCATTAGGTTCTTATATATCTCTTATCCTCACGTTTGATAGCGCCATTCGCCTAAAGAAACAGTTAGCTCGCACGAAACCGAAGCGGGCGGTTGACATTACATGTCGAGATATTGTTTTTTTCTTACGAAAGAATTAAGTTGCGTAGACCCAGCTAGCTGGGTTTCGAAATGCAACCTTCGAGGAATAGATTCATTCCGATTAGTTCGAAAACAATGCTCCCAGGTACTCGTTTGTAGATCATTCCTTTAGGTGAGGTAGAATGTAGGGTAAAATGGCGTACGGACTTTGTCCGGGCAGGAATAAGAGAGCTTCCAGAAACGACATCTGTAGACACTAAGGAGTCGACAGGTTTCGAGTGTGCTCTGGGAGGTCAACTGGACCGAGCCCCTAGCAAATTATAGAGAATCAAAGCTACAAAGATTCAGGGACTTACAGGAGGCCCGGCAAGAATAGACGTGGCGTTCGGTCTAGTTCGACATTGGTTGTTCTTGGTTTTCTGGAGTATACTAGTAGGCGTTGCATAGACGGCCCATCCACGGTACACAAGTGCCGGACCCATGGCAAGCCGAACTTGTATAATCGCTTAGGGTGTAAGATGTTTCCGTTCGTCAATGCCGCACTTGGCCTTCTTTTTTGCGGGTGCTCTGAGGCCAAGAGACAATATGCAAGATATCGAATCGCCTGCCTTCCAAATTGGGTCAGTTGTGGAACAGACCTGAGGCTGGCCCTTGTTGGAAATTTCCTGGAGTTGGTGTTGAGGCAACCGCCGGCTCGCGGGCTAACTTGATCGAGCCTCAACGTCAAACTTCATTGAACAACGATGTTACAGATACAAATATTTGGTTTGTCCACTAACCAGTTGTAGATGCCGTTGAAGCATTACAGGAAAGCTCCAAATTTTTCGCCCGTTTCATGATTCGGTCGTAAATTGAAAACAGGACAACACAAGAAGAGTGAGCGTTCCATCCCGAAGAGTAGACACGCCCATGTGATTTTTGCTTAAGATAGCGTAGGATGATATTATATAACTATGACTTTCTCGAGATGTTTCTATTGGTATTGGCGGAGGAAACCGCTTCTGGTGTTTTAGTATTGCCGACGCTATATTTCAGATGAAAACTGAGAGAGCTTCCTCATCCGCAGGTACGATTTGAAGCCTAATGATTGGTATTTAATCAATTAATTGATTATTGAGAATATGGCTTCCTTATAATAGATCACAGAATGGGTTTTATTTGAAGGGGTTTATGAAGGAATCTGATGCGATGATCTAAAGTCCTCGAGGACGTGTTCCATGAGTGTACGACTGGTCACCGTTTCTATAGACAGGGTCTATTGCTCAGATTCAAACTCCAATCGCGTCTTGAGTGCGATAGTGAATCTCTTCCGAGCTAATTTCTTCCACTTTCCAAAGCCGCGATTTGGAGTTACGGTTCCTCTATCGTTACTATCCCTACCTTAAGATGTCGGTCCTCCAGAGGAACACAACGCCACCGCCACACCAAACTATGGCTGTGCGAGTCCCCAAGACAAAGCATGGAAACTGTTTTCACGTGCAGCAGTGATTCTCGAGCGAAATATATTGAGGAAGCCACGGAAATGGGTTCAATCTTCAAGAAAGTTTCGTTAATTTATTGACGAGA
This sequence comes from Dactylellina leptospora, assembly GCA_036971365.1. Taxonomy (NCBI): domain Eukaryota; kingdom Fungi; phylum Ascomycota; class Orbiliomycetes; order Orbiliales; family Orbiliaceae; genus Dactylellina; species Dactylellina leptospora. Next base: position 1,190,196 of record JAJTUC010000005.1, read on the forward strand.
AAGTTTATATAAGAATTTGACGGAGAACACTTCCATCTATAAGCGTTTGTGGTTGAGTGGTACAATTCGTCGTTGCCATGCTATACCGACGGGTAAACGCTTGTGAATCGATGAGGCCCGGGTTCGATTCCCGGCGAACGCATCTGACTTTTTTTTTCCATTCTGGCTGAGTTTTTGATATTACCTTTTTCTCTATCGTGGTATTTATTGTCGTTGATATTATTTTAGTATTTTCTTGCGCACAATACTGAGTCTCGCGTTCTTTATATGCTAACATTGGAAATTGTCCTGTAGTTCACACAAAATGCAGGAAGAAAAGGGATTAAAGCTTGATGTAGAGGCGAGGCCTGGTTTCTGACGGCTTGCTGGGAGCTTCACGGCTCAAAAATGTCTATGATAGAAACGATTTCGGCCGTGTTTTTATTCTTGGCGTACCGAATCTGCCAACAATATATTGAAAATGTGCTAGACGGCCACTACGCCGCGTTCTGTTCAATGCATCGATGGTAACCCGAATCCACCCTTCAAGATTCTTTTGGCAAATTCATTCCACCAATAATGGTTTGAGCCGCCTGTGGACGGCCTCTCTTCCTCACTACAGTCATGATCAATGAGCTGATGTTCTCTGGGTATCTCACCGTTTTCTGAGTAGTTGAACTATCAATTTAGCCGATACTGAAAACCAGGAGGCGAGAAACTAGCTAAGTAGCTGTTCTGGGAGATTTCTGGTTCCATGGAACCCCCTTTTAGCCGGAATTCAGGCATGGGCCTTAGAGGCTCTCCACATTATGAACCATGTATCCCCGCACTCCACAAAGGACTTCTCTCCACTCTACCACACGGCCGAAGACGTTGTGATGTAATTGGCGAAAGGGACGGGTCTTCAACGTCGGACTTTTCCGTTTAATTGACGGAAAAACTGTTGGTAGGTTGGATGAGAGGCTCGGGGATCTATATATCTTGGCGACGCATATCCAGGTATTAGCGTTCTCAATGTCTTAAGTCGGTGAAGCGATTATTGCTATGTTCATGACTTATAACAAATACTGGAGATTCGCTTCCTTTGATCCCCAGGGTCCCACTGCTTTAACGAAGTCCGGCTGGCTCTCAGGGCCCCTGCGTCAATCAACGCGGAGGTGTTATATTTCGCCGTCTCCAATGAATCTGTTGGCGATCTCCCACAAACCCGGAACATCTTGTCGCCCATGGCCTTGTCAAAGAGCTTTATCAATGTGGAGCCAGGAACATGGAGATAGTTTCTGCGGCTGGGCATTCACGTCGCGTAGGAGTTGAACCGCGTCCATTGCGACGGCTCCGGACTTAAATAGGCGTTCCGAACCTCATTGAAGGACTGGTTCTCTTTATTCCAGGTTGTCAGCGACACCAGCTCAACAGTGGTATATCGAATTTCGGAAGACCTTCCGAATTTTCAAGCGTCAAAATGGTCGCCGTACTCTCAATTGCCCTTGCTACTCTAGCTATAGCACCAGGTGCCTTCTCTTCACCTCTAGAGAAATCGATACTAGAAGCCAGAGGCCGAACGCATAATGGGAAAGAAACAACCGACAGACCAGTCGTCTTTCCATATCCATTGAACACTGGAAAGAAGTGGAGCGAAACACCCAGGACGACAAAGACCTGCTTCGTCGACGCTTTGGGTAACGGATTGGATGACGGTCCAAATATTCTCGCAGCCGTGAAGCAGTGTAATAACGGTGGTAAAATCGCCCTATTGGACGACCTCTACACAGTCAGAACGCCATTGGATTTAAAGCTCAACAAAGTCGACATTGAGCTTCAAGGAACCCTAAAATTTGTGGACGATATTCCGTTCTGGGAGAAGAATAGTTTCAAGTATGAGTTTCAGAACTCCTCTTCATTCATGCAAATTGGAGGCAAGGATGTGAATATCGTATGTTAAACTGACACCTAACAATCGCCCACAAATTGGCGAACACTTTGCTAACTTATAAAATAGTATGGAGGTGGCACGATTGACGGCAACTCTCAGAAATGGATTGATGCTCACGCCGCCAATTCATGGGTTTGGAGGTAACTTAAACTATCCGTATAGCTGATTTGTTGATTAAAAGAGGGAATTCTAACAGCCTCAATCCTGAAAAGGCCCGTTCTTATCACATTTTACAACCTCGACAATGCCTACATCAGTCATATCAACTTTCGCTACAGCCCGAATTGGTACATCCTTGTCCATACCTCCAAGAATATGATCTTCGACAATGTGAGCATTGCTGGTGGCAGTATCAGCGCAAACGAACCAAAGAACACCGACGGTTGGGATACGTATCGTTCGGACAATATCGTGATCCAGCACTCAAAAATAGACAACCATGACGACTGTGTGTCCTTCAAACCAAACTCAACAAATATTCTGGTCCAAAGTCTCGACTGTAACGGCTCTCATGGTATCTCTGTTGGGTCCTTAGGACAATACCCCAAATACTTTGACATTGTTGAGAATATCTATGTCTTCAACATTACTATGACAAATGCAACAAGCGCTGGTAGAATCAAGGTTTGGTCGGGCGAATACGCAAAGCCGCCTTCCTGGACTGAAGGTGGTGGTGGTGGCCACGGTCGCGTCAACAACGTCGTAAGTTCCCCATGATTCATCATTGTGACTCCTAAGCGTTATTCGTGGTCTAGATTTAGACTTTACTATTGGATGTTTAGACTTCAGAAAAGTAAGAAAATGAATATGATATTGATTGACTTACTGTTCTCTCTAGACATGGGATGCTATCCGTCTTAAGAATATCGACTACGCGATTGAAATCACACAATGCTACGGCCAAACAAACCTAACCCGTTGCGCAGAGGTTCCAGCAACTCTCAAGATCAGTGATGTCCTCTTCCGCGGAATGTACGGTACGGCTAGCAAAAAGTTTGATCCAAAGGTTGGAAGTTTGGTTTGTGGGGGCACTGAAAACTGCAATAACATCTACGCTCGAGATATCAATATTCTTCCACCAAGCGCCAAGAGCCCGGTATTCGCCTGCACAAACATGGATCAATCACTCCTTGATATTCCATGCGTTTGATATCTAGCTCTTTGTCCTTAAATTGATGTTGGATTTCGATAGAGAAGGGAACTTGCATTTATTGTACAGCAGAATCATAATGAGCACGCCAGTTTGTAAATTATATTCGCAACGATAATGTAGACAGGGTTAATGAACCATGATAATATATGCCATCAAATTTTTGAAGAAATCACACATATTCGAAAACCGCTTTTGGAGTATACTCCACCAATGTTTACAAGTCCCTAATAGATATCAATTTCTTGCTGTAAAGCATTCACGATAAGGAAGACTAGACCACTATCGATAGCCTCGTCATAGAGTGAGATATTAATGGGTTAAATATATATCACAAGTCAGCCTTTGTAGCTATAACGTATCTTATAGATACAAGGCTATAATGACACAAAGTAAGGACCAGTTATCTCCTCGCTGAGGCATCAATTCGAATATTCGAGATACGTTGATAACGGTGGCTCACCAACACAATTTCCACAACACCACGCCTGACAAATTATTTGGGGGGCACCCGTCCACCCAGAACGCCACCACGCTATTCATTTGGATATTTCGGAACTTCGTAGCCGGTGGTGTGGGAGGAGAGGGGAAATTGGCTTTCATCAGAGAAACGGCACCGAAAATATCAATTGGCGTACGGCTGTGCGTGTTACCTATCAGACACGTTCAAACATCTCGGCTGAGGGCATGTGATATCATAAAAACTCCTATTTGAGCAGAAATTTGGTCGGGAATTGGCGATTGAGGCTCAAAATCTTGAAGGATTAACACAAAATCGAAAAGTCATACGATTATCATATACTCATGATACTTAATATCATACTGGCGAATAAGAGCCCCTGAGAATGGCACGACCAATCTATAACTTTAGATATCTTGTTTTCAACCAGAACCAGTTTCTGTCGGCTGTATTCTAGCAGCTTAGCTAGGTCAATTTGCTTCTCCATATCGACATCTTGGTGAAATCCCGCCAAGTCTCTAGAAGGAGTGCCGCTGCTCGAAGGTGCGCCAGGATAGGCGTGCCATTGGAATTTACAAATTGCCTGTCCAAGGCTGTCGCAGTCGGCATGCATCTCTGTGCTGGCTTATCTTTCAGAGGCTTTTCCGCTCTGCAATACTTGGAGATATAAATCACCTATATTAATATATCAAACTGATTTGTGCGGCCGATTTGTGGCCCCACCTCGGACACTCGTCCCTCGACCAGACTGGGTAAAAAATTCGAAGATAATCCGGCGGCTGAAGTTTCACTGAGCCGCCTGGAAGCAAAAAGTCCAAAGCTCCCTGCCCAGTTCTACTATAGCTCTACATAATCGGTTATAACAATTGGCGCATGCTGAGTGGGCAAATCTTGATTTTGCCATCCCATCCGAGGCAGACACGCCAGTATCCCAGAGCATGTTGAGCCGTTCAGGATTTATGGACTATCCCACAGCAAGATCACTCTGTCTATCTTTCCAAGTAGCAGGTCAACTTTCGAGCTGACTCGGGTGTGTCCACTTGGCTCTTCGATGTTTGCAACGCTGATACAGCTCAACAAATTCAAGGCACTCCGAAGCGATTCGGAAGGTAATTAATCATGTTTCCGGGCCGCTTCGAACCTGATATTTTTCCTTGATAGCATAGAATCAATTACTTGAGAGATTATGCCGCAAGATTACGGATTTCTATGTCATAGTAACCGTTTCTGAAGTAGTTTGGATTTGAGATCAAGTTTTTTGTGCTTATATGCAGGAACGGGGCCTAACCATGCTTGCTCTACTTGTCTAAAGCAGCGAGCTTAAAGTTCGAACCTAAAATGCGGCCGAGGGAGTATTGAAAGCGGCATGAATAAGACAGCTACGATATAGCTGCGGATGGCGGATGTGGTTAGATAAACAAGCCCAGCGCCTTTTGAAGACACGGCGTTGAACGTAGGACCCAAACTTGTAGCTGGCTTTCCGGCAAGTTGTGTAATGATTGAAAATTTTGATTCCAAGCCCCCTTTCATGCCTTTGAATGATTCTAAATACAGCCAAAAAGGAGCCCCCACGCGTATAACCTATATACGCAAATGCAAGTGTTTATCCCAAACGCCATTGACTTCCTAACAGTCGAATTCCGAATGCTGTCAACATGACCTATAACAGAAACCCCAACCTATAATATCCCGCTAGTTACAGAGAAAAAAGGAAAAAATTGCAAATGGAAAAGTGAAAGTGAGAGTAATCGAAAGAGCGATGGACTGAAAGAAAACAGAGAGATAAGGCGGAGGTTAGAAAGAAAATCCACGTTATAGTTTTGCTTGAAGATGCCCAAGAATGTAGAAATGATTTCTGTCCTGCCATTGGCAAGCAGGCTCCTCAAGCAAAGGAGCCTGAGAATCAAACTGATCTCTGCTTGTCACTCCTTGCGGCCTAGATTGGCCCATATGGAATGAGAGAGTCGCCACATTCTGTGGTAATGAGGGTACGGTGTAGCATTCTCCTAGGAGATTGATGAAAAGCTGACTGTTGACCACTTTTGTTTATCGAGTTGAAGATCCTACTATGTGGACTCTACCGCCTTGTGCTGCTAGATTCCTTGCTCTTTCTTTTTCCATATACTGCGAGGATGTCCTTGCCGGTTCGATTGTGATCTCTGATGACAATGGCCTCATGCTATAAGGTGTTGGTTGCGATGCTCTGACGGGTTGGATTGTAACTTCCGCGGATAATGGTCTCATCGCAAATGGAATTGTCGAAGTTGTTCTTGCATGGCTGTCCGCAGCATGTTGGGGAACATGAACGTATTTTGGTTTCTCTGGTACAGGCTCAGTCGATTTTGCGTCTCGTCTCCTGGATCTAATGCCTCCTATGGAGTGACGATAGTTGCCACTTTTCCCCGAAAAGCACCCGACTAAATTCATAGATGATACTCGTCGCTGCATTCGGACAAAGGTTGAGCTCGGATCGTGGGACATTCCTTCCATTTGCTCTGTGTTCTCGGAGTTCGTGGGTTCTGATGCCTTTTTACGTCGTCGAAATAGTTTAGTACCGATAGACATATTAAAAGAAAAAAAAAGGAACTGCGTATCCTGGGGGGTAGGAGAGTATTAAATAGGCGGATATATAATTGAGACACCGCTATCCAGATGCTCAAGTGCTCCGAAGTAGCATTAAGCTGGATCCGTGATAGTGTGGAGGAGTCGCAATAGGAAAGCACGCCACTCAAGAAATTTGGGTAACCACAGCCAAGGTGGATTCGTAACCACTTTGATGGTGGAAGCTGAAGCGGCGACTTCGAGAAACTAGGCTATGTATAATATCGGTGATATTAAAAACAACAGGAGAACATCGAAGACTTTTAAATCCCCGCTTCCTTTTGAACACAAGTGATGGGTTTTCCAAAGAGTTGTCTAAGCGGGAAAAAAGTTCCTTCTTTCTCTTAATTTCTTTTTAAGGAATGCAGATTCTGGCCTCCAGAGCAACTCGAGTTACATATCAAAATGTACTGTACTGTACAAACTGGAAAACTCGTGGTGGGGTTCCCCATGAAGACAAACCCCTCAGGGTCGATTGTCTGGCCCAGTCTTTCGGGTACATGATTATGCACATCAGAAAAACGGTGTGGAGAGTGGCAAGGATTGGGAGCTCATGTGCTCAAAGTCCAAAAACACCGCAAACGCCATTGATTCAAAGAGGAACAGCTCGGAACCACTGGAATGTGTACCGCCAAAGTTGCTTGCGATCTTCAAGGGCGGCAGAATTCGAACATTGGCAAAAAAAAGATGGGCACTTACGTAGATACAATTTCCTAGCACTTGGTCAGCAGTGCTGTAAAGTAACGCCAATGCTGCTGCTGCGAGAATTGCAGTCGACATGCCGAATCGGTTAATCGGATAGTAGATCGGTTCCACAAGAGATTTATTTCTTGGAAAGATGAAGTGTGCTTTGACGACGGTCGTGCTCGTCACTTGCTTGTTTTCGCTTACTTCTCGCTTTGAATTGCAGGTTTTTGATGTTGGTGATGGTTGACTCAAAAATTTCGTCTCGCGCACTCCTTCTTTAAATATCATTCATGGTAGGGACTCTCTTTGTCTATTGCTTACGATTACTACTCGCCCAGATGTCAGATTCGAAAGTCAAGTCAAGAGTTCTGGTAAATTTAGGGCGCAGTCGGAGTCGCAGCAGTTCTTGACCCATCTCGTCGCTGCATGCCCCAGCCAGTGCGCAAATTGGCTTTAGGCGGAACCCGAATCAGCTGAGAACTTTCCTCCGACGACTGACTTCACTAGGTTCAAGCTAAAGATCATGGCGACCTGACAGCTCAGAGTTTTGAGGGCTTGGAGACGCGAGCGCGGAGCTGTAGCTCATGTTTTGAAAGCTAACGGAGACCCCGGTCGGCTTGAAGCGGTATGGCCCAGACCCAAATTGGGTCTTTCCCCTTGCGAACACAGGATCACAGCCATTGGCTCGGTGGAGATATCCTCTTTATTTGAGTTTTCGGTCGCAAACTACACAGGATGTTTTTCTCATCTTTGCTCCACTTTCGCCATCAAACAGAGAAATAAGATTCCAGCTCGAGTCTTAATTGGTCGGTCGCAAAATAGTTTCTCGTGGGTCAATCAAACGCGTTCTTGATTGCGGCCGTTTTCTACCAGATATCTTAATGGAAGGTGGAAAAAGCCGTGGTCGCAGTTCTTAGACAAATCAACCAAGAAGTTCACCTTATCGGCTCGTCTGAACAATTCGCTGAACACCTTGGGAATCAATCCCTTTCCAGTGGATTCATGCTAGCAGGGTTTCGTCACCCAAGTGTCCCTTCGTTCAGCTGGCAAGGGGTTACCTAGCAAAATCTTCACTGGGTCGTTGCGGCTGCTTTTTGGGTGGCAAGAGCAGACTCAATACTGTGCGCCGATTGGGCGCCATTTCTCCGGTAAAAGTGACAAACCTCCAATCCAAATTTTGTCAGGCTGCAGAGGTGTCATGAGCCTGATCAGTACACGAGTTGGAGCAAATCCATTGGTTTTGACTTGATTCCTTAAATACTCGTGATCTATGAAAAATTTTAAAATCCACAGTTAGTATATCTCAAACCTCGTAAAACACAAGGGTCTATTGTCAATTGACGTGTTTTGCATATCTGGTGTGGTAGTCTCGTTCGGTGCTACAAATATTTCATGGATACGTTGGGCCAGATTGTTCGGAAATCCCTTTGCCATTTTGCGGTACATGCAAAGAAGAAAGAATCGCCCGTCTCCGATTCCAAACACGCGTTCTTGGTAGACCGGATACGAATTTACATCGGTTCCGATATTGATCGTCGGCATGAATGGTGGACTTTGATCGACCTCAAAATGTCGAAGAACAATTTATATCTTAGGCCTTGTGTACACGTGGGATGACGCGAAGGTCTTGGGCTATTCCGGCTGGGGTGAACCACCTTGCTGGGCTTCGCGTAAATTTTGCGAACTTGGTCTGGATGAGCTAGATATTTTCACAGTCCAGATCACGGCTTTTTCATCGTTTGTGAACGCTGGACCATGCGGTATGGTTGCACTTTTGGCGTCGGGTTGTATCCACAGTATGACAGTTTGGCAAAGCACTTTGCAAAGTGTGGAACGGGCTTTGTGTGTGCATATTTAGATCAGACTTGACCGTTATCATTCAACTCCAGTTGGTTCATGAACCAACTCGAGTTCAATAGATCATTTTTATCTTTAATAAATTGTAACATTGATGAATGCTCATATCTCAGTTTGGAAGACATACTTTTTTGTAGAGCGTTAGTTTGGGCTAGAAGTCGGTTTAAAGCTTATTTTGATCATGATCCGAGTTCTTTGAGATATAAGATTAGACCTCGAGTCGCTCAGGCCATGATTGTTTCTAGTTTGGAAGATAAAGGAAAGTTTTAGGTGATAATGATCATAAACTAGTAACCGTTCTCAACTAAAGCTTTCCTAAATGCTTGAATTTCATATGAAGTTGATCCGCTTTACGCAACCAGCTTAAGAGAAATTGCCAACTAGTAGTGGATATACCTTTAGATAAGTATTTCATATAAGGAAGATAGTTATTTCTGTCGGAACGGTGCTATTCGAATCAGAAGTATGGAACATCATGTGCGAGTGGTGATTAGTCGTTCGTTGAATCGTCCCTGATATGCGTACTCGAACCCACAAGCCGGCATTCTTTCATGAATCTGGAGAGCTCACCAACTTCAGGCTCTTAAAATTCCTAGTCAGGATGTTTGAACCAAAGCGCCCTTATGGTAGTTCTTTTTAATCGAAAAGCCGCGTCTGGTCCATATAGGATCGATGTCACCGACGTCAGGGGAAACAATACCGTGAAGTCCGGTATTCCTGATCAGGAGTAGCTGCGAAATCCAGATCCCTTCGCCTTTGGAATTCTAGGGAATATATGCGCTTGTGAAATTGGAAACGAGACTAGATGCATCGTCACCGGAGTTCATCTTGCGATAGCTATCTTTTGCTAAAGGGCCGTCTACCAAGTCGAGTACGAAAGATGATAGTGACTGTTAGCCGTTCTGGTTCTAGGTCTTGAGATTTGCGATACCTCAAGTGGGGCGACTATAATGATCGTAAAGAGCCTCGGTGTCCCTTGAAAATGACAATAGGCCATAGTTTTTGTGACTGTTTTTGGATGATATATGACAATAGTGCCTGTATTTTCATAGTTTGAGAAAGTTCTGACGTGCGGGCTTGTCATCTCCAGAGGATTTCTATATTATTGATTTGATTTTATTCTAATCGCCGATATAGGTACATATATCTATGGTAAGTTAAATCTTTGTTTCCTTCGGAAAGGATCTATTAATCCTGAGGGTTGGGGAAACGTTGGATGCTCTGAAGTATTTGCCACTACAAAATGTACTTGCATGATAGTCTGAACAGGTATGCATATTTGAACTATCGCTGCGAGATGTAGCAGTTGCTAATAGCCCTCCCGTCATTGCCCCGGGGTGCATGTGCTGGCTTTCAAACGCGGATTCTTGGGGAAGTCTTGTTTTCTGTCCCCTCCCCGCCCCCTCCCCCCTAGGATCGGGCAATTGCTGTGAGTTATGAAGTCTGAAAGTTGAATGGTGGAGATAAATGACTGCGTTAGATCCTTGGAGGCAAGCTACAGGAATCAAGGTTAAACACTTGAGGTAGGCTAACTAGTTGCATGTCGAATGAGCGGTGAGCGTGGTAATGTGGCTCATCGATGTCGACAAGTGACACGTCCTTGTCCCACTATTGGTTAAACATTCTTTCTTAACAGGATATTTTGCCTCTTAAGCGATAGGAGAGAGTTCATCTTAAATTTCGCATATGAGTTCGCGCTATCTCATCGAGTTTTTTCTGCATCTTTGATAGGTCAAGGTTCTATTTTGCTGTTGGTAACGCTCGTCCCAGCCTCCCTCCTAACGAATACTGTAAACCCTGATATCTTGGGATCTTCGTATTTTTGATAGCAAAGATGTCTAATCGGTTCAGTCGAATTCCCTCATATAGAATTATGCGCGTCCAAGAGAAGCTTCATTGAAGGCAGCAATTGATCTTCCCATGTTGAGGACGTTCAATCCCTCCATTCCGATGTGCGCGGGTGCTGCCTGGGATGATTATCGCTTGACCGTCCATGTTTCTGTTTTGATATTCGGGCCCACAGGTGCGTCAAGGTTTGCGGTTAATGACACACCCTGTGCACCCCATATCAATTTCCTATGCACATATCTGCAGGTTGGAGAATGCAGGACCCGTCTTCCTAGACTTGATTTCGGACTATATTGTTCGAATTCATCGCAAGGGGGACCGATATGAGATTTTGCTCGGTGGAGGGGATCAACTGCGAGCCTCTTGGAAATCGGGAACATGTTCTACTGCATGGGTGCATGCTGATGAATGAGCAATCGATTGCTTGTCTATTGCGATCGGACGACAATTTTTTCGTATCCTCCACTACTATTTTTAATATGTCTTCGCATTTACCAGCCGTTCACTATATTTTCTGTAACAATTTTAATTTTGAGCCGCATGTTTATGACGAGGGGATGTGTGAGCTGGGCCAGGGTAGAACAGCGTCATGAACTAGCTAAAAAAGAAGCGGCAGGTTGGAGGAGGATACATCCAGACTGACTCCGCCGGAACGCCACAAGCACCATGAATGTTGGAAATAGGACCCTTGACTTGGACATACAATCGCAGAAGTATAGCACTCCGCTTGTCACTGGGGAGAATAACCCCCAAAAAAATCGCGAAAGCGATTGCACAAAGAATAGGCAGCGGGTTTCCGGAAAACAACCGTCAGTCGATCTGGGACAAACGTTCGTTTCGCTGTGCCTGTTTTGCCGTAACTAAGCAAGCAAAACGGAACATTCGTCGACTGTCCTCCCCCCGTTTCTGCAATCTAGAACGCCGAATAGGTTCCGAGCCCACATTGGCTTGGAAATTTATGATACCGCTGGTGTTGGACAATATGCACGGGGTGATGGCAAATCCCGTATCCCGGAAGTCCGGGCTGGAATGACGATCCAGCCAGAGTCGACTCGAGTCTGAACTTTGCCCAGCTGACCGAGAAAGTGGGTATGCGGCTCCAAAAAAAAAAAAGAAGGCATACGATTGGTCGATTTCACAGCGCAAAATTTGTCAGAGTTGGCTTCTAGCGACTGCGTAATTTCCCCACTTTGTCTTCAGACGTCTAACAGAAGTACTTGCAACAGAGGAACGCTCGCCCGGACTTGCTTGTTGTCCGCGACACGCTAAGGTTTGCGGAATATGCAGGACCACTCGCTCGCCTTTTTGCTCGTGTATCCGCCGATAGTCGAGATCATTACAGCGGATTACCGTTCCAAGAGGTGCATCTTCCAGGCACCAGTGAAACAAGGCAAACCCTATCCGCGAGAGTATACGTATTAACAACGAATTCAAGCTGGCGTCCTAGGTCTCCGGATCTAATGCGCGAAATCCTGTGGATCTTCTACGACAGGATCCTCGAGAATGGTGGTATTGACGAGTCTTTTCGCATACCTTCTGCCTGTCGATTTCCACCCAGGAGACCTTCGGGGCAAAATCCCCAGGGGGGGCCACTGAAAATGAATGTTATTAGGCCTTCTCAGGGAAGAAAACAATCAACGACGGGTCTGCAAAGAGCTGGCGGCGCGGAATCGGATTGCTTTGGCTCAATCTTGCGAGCATCTCCAATTGGATTGCGAAGAAACATTTTTTTGCCTCCACCATTGAGATCATACCCTGCCAGCTGCGTTCACAAAAAACAGCTCCTTCCGTGGAAAACACGAGCTTTCCTGAGGGACAGGAGGCTCTTTTTACTCCATTCGGTTCCGCTGCATCATACCACCTCTGGACTGGAAGTTGTAGAGATGCCGCCCAGGTGGATCCTGAACCGCTTTAGGACCGCATTTAGATGCAACATGCTACAATGCCTCCCTCCAAGCTTTAAAGCTGAATCCTTGTCCTATTTTTCCCGAATCAAGGCCCCTCCAAACACTACAAGCATCCGACAGGCTTGCAGGGGCCGACCGGACCTCTTAATCAATGTTCCATAATTCCCAGAGAGCGGCTATAATCGAAATAGAGCCCTTCTCGTTTCTAGGCCAGTTTCGAGACCGTCCACGCCCCCAAAAAGTGAACTTTTTAGCGATGGATTACAAGATAATTAAATGTGACGAGGCATTGGCTGGCTTGGCGCAGCTGCTCGAGCATACCTGAGGTTAATGCTCATAGGATAGTGGAGGGTCGCACAAAGCCATCGACCAGGGCCTGCAACTCTCCGCGACTTCAGCCTTTCGGGTTAGGTCGCCCAACGCAAGCTCCAAGTTCATCGACCTGGACTGCAAATAAAACAGGCCTGTTTTATTGCGACCTGCAGGTCGCACCTGCTAGAACCTCTATTCTAATTCAATGAACAGCGCAAAACTACTCGCCAGATGGTCAGGTTTAGCCGCAGGCCTTAGTGCTCCCTCGAAAATTGGACCTTGTCCTGTCTTCCCGCTTCTGATGTGTTCTGCCTGGGGAAGTCGACTAGTCCTCAGGCTCGGGTTCCCAGAAGAAGCGCTTTGAGATATGGTCTCTGCATGGCGTCCGCAATAATACCCCCCCATCTAACATGTTAAAAACGCAAAAAGTCCATTACGCCTTGCCCTGGTTCCTAGCCGTGGGGCGCGCGGGCTGCATAATTGTCTGTATCTTGGGAGAAGTGGGTCTGTCCTTGAGAGCACTTGCGACTGTGCCCCGGGGTATATGACAATCTTCACTACTATCAATTCAAAGATATTTCGCAAACTATAAGATATGACCCTCCTGACCTCCAAGCTTCCTGTTCGCCTTACGAGTCCGTCGTTCAGATCTAGCGAACAACTAGCCCTCTGGCGCCATATTCATTCGCAACTACTCCTTCGACCTTTACAGTTGTCGTCTACACATCATTATCTTGATCTAGATACACGGTTCCTTGCATGACCACTCGGAAGTATACTTGCAATCGATCCGTTTCTACCCCCCGCAATCTAGTTCATGCTCGTTTAGACAGTCTCGCCTAGCCACCTCCACGGGTAGGTACATATACTCCTATCGCAAACGTATCTAAAGATTTATAAATCTACTTCATTACCTACGGTGGCACTGTTTTCACTGTCACGATAGCAGGAAGAGATGGCATTGATTTCCCGCTCTCAGAGACTAACATCCTTTGTTGCACCTAGTTTTCCTTTATTATTACAACATTTAAACATGGAAGCCACCGCCTACTGGTCACAGGGCTTCGCCGGCGGACTGCCACAATTCGATACCTCCAGAACACGGACTATAGATATCGGAGAACATAAGCTTGCTCTACCGATCCAGACGTCTTCTCAACACCCAATTGAACGATTCAATTCCGGAGAGAGCGCCTTACCGATGGGTTTACTACCGAACCCAGTCCACGGATATCAAGGATTAAACCCTGCCGCAATGCCCGGTCTTACCTTTAGTCAAATCGAGCAAGACGCGGAGTCATGGCGCTCATCTATGCGCGACGACGACCAGCGCAGTTTATCTACGGACAGCACCACATCCTCTGGACCCGGCGTACCAACCAACTGGAATCACGATAGCCCCGTTCTTTCAGACTATAGGTCTGATTCTATCGCCATGGGTTTCCAAGAGGCCTCAGTTCCTTCTGAAACCGCCTATTATTTTAAGTCTCCCGCAGAGGTCATTGATCCTAGCCTTACTTTAAACCACCAAGACGCAGATATTTACGGATTCAACAAAGAACCAAGTATTAAATATGAATTCCCCGTTTATCTACCTATGGAGGATGGCGAGTATGAACAAGAAGCTTGTTCGCCGGAGTCGCCTTCCGGAACTCATTATCCACAATTTGATAATGCTCGGGATCTTTCTTTACGCCAGCCATTGCCCAATTTTCATCATCATTTGGGAGCACGCAAAGTTCCTGTAACACGCTCTCAGTCTCAGAATGAAAGCCGAAACCAATCTCAGTCATCCCCCAAAGGTAACGTCTCTCGAGGGAACAAATCTCCAAAGCATTCGCTTTCACCTATATCACGAAAGAAGATCAACACACGAAGGGGTTCCTCCTCAAGCAGTGAAGAATCGCCTGCGAAGCCAAGCAATAGGCCGAAGACCTATAAGAAAAAAATCCCCTTCTATTATTGCGACGATGAGATTTGCAAGACAAACAACGTATTATTCAAAAACCGGTCAGAGCTAAAGTAAGCTTTCCGATGAATCGCTTCAACTCCCCCTTATACGAAAAGCCTGCTTACCAGATAGTTCCAGGAAACATGTCGAAACACAACATACAAAGCCGTACATCTGCATCTTCGGCTTCGCCAACTGCAATCAGCGGTTCGGCGCACGCAATGAATGGAAGCGACACATTGCCACACAGCATCTCATGCTTTACAAGTATGTTTGCGATCATCGCGATTGCGTCGGAAAGAACAAAGCGAAGACGATTTTCAATCGAGGCGATCTATTCGTGAAGCACCAAGAACGGATGCATTCACCAGCTGATATCCATGATCGCGCACCAAACGATCTCGAGTTGATCGCATGGAAGAAAGAGATGAAAGACACGAAGAACAGATGCGAGACCCTTCGGTCGCCGCCTCAGAGAATGACTTGCGGTTTCTGTTCCGTAGTGTTCGAGCAAGGTGATAAAACATGGATGGAACTCATCGACCATGTTGGCCTCCACTATCAGAGTAACGACAAGGCGGTCAATAACGCCTACAAAGATGATTTGGATCTCATGGAATGGATGAAGCATCACAATCTCATCAAGAGTGAAGATGATTCCATGGATGTTGACTCCGAGACTCCCAACAGCAGAAAGAGTCGAAAACACTCCTACTCTGCTTCGAGTGATTCCTCCAGCGCGAGACAAATCAAACAAGAACAGATGGACTTTTGATTCTGCCGAAACGCACTTCATTTCTTCCCTCACCCAATATTTTGTTTAAAAGTTTAACCTACTCATTCCGACGTATCTTGTACACATGTCTCACGAATCTTCTTCTCCTATCTGCCTGCTTTTTCGTTCTTTTTCTTAGCAGATTGACGACTCTCTACACGATTTATTATTACTACTCTTATTACTACTACTATTATTTATATGGCTTGTCTTGGAATTTTGGGTATTAGGGCATGGGCACTATGGGTGGCATTGATGTTTGCTTTGGCGTATACGAAATACTATCTGATGGCGGATTTTTTTTCTTTCTGGTTGCCTTTTTCTTTAGTCTATAAGCGCATGTGGTTCTTGTTGGGAGTCAGAGAACTGGGATATCTGAGGGGCCATAATCTTTCGAGTTACTGGTGTACACAAATGAATCTTCTAATGTCTTTGTCCGTATGAAATTGAGCTTTGCATGAAGTGTCCAAGAAGATTTTTCCCAATTGATTGTGCACGTATCGCTCCTGCGTGGTAAGGCTAAACTCTCCCTTGTCTACAATGCCACTTCGTGTTAACTAAGCCCCGAGACCACTCCACCCGTCTATGAGGAGACCAAATGTGGTGTCAGAAACGCAGGTTGAGGCTCTGCTGCAATAGACAAGAACTCTTTCCGAGGAGACAAAGTTTTGCAAAGTGTTGCTTGTTCCTTCAGCTCCGCCCTTTCGCTGTATGCGCCTGGGATGAATCCCCTCACACCCGCAGGAATCTCGATCGCTTGATAAGATATATCCAGCGACCGATATGAGTTGCAGAAGATTGTGGGGGGCTGGAATTCCGAACGTAAAAGAACCGAGTAATTGGGATTTTTGCCAGTGAAAATTTGGCGCTCACCCGATCAAAAGTTGTCTTTGGCTTTTGACCATGGCGCAGAAATGCAGCGGCGCTGTGCCCAAACAGCGGCTGTCCAGCCGGTGGGGAATAACAATCATAAGTTGCCTGAAGATAAATTTCGATGCATTGGAAATCTCGATTTATCTCCGTTCACACCACCTTCGCTCCCATCATTCCAATTTCGAGTCTGAAGAATTGGGAAACAATTTTTTTTTTTTCGCTAACTTGCAGCAAGCCATCTGAGCTGAGTCAATCGATCACAACAATCATCAAAGCTGTTTAAGCAAGGGAACGTCGCGCTTCTCGAACGAGAAGGGTGGTGTGGGCTGGGGCCTTCGGCTGAGATTTCGCTCGCAGGGCCAGACATTGAATCATCTTACCTGCAGGCCCACCCACGCACATCGGAGAGCAGCACTCGTCGGAATTCCTATCGCACTTCGGGGCCGCACGCACGCAGGGTGCGGAGTGGGGACCGAGGGGGTAAAATGGCCTGTGACGGATAGTACTATCCGTTACAGGATATAGTTCCAATCGAACGAACCCTTGTGATCACGAACATCTAGACGAACGTGGAACGTGTACGAATTGGCTTACGATCTTATCATGCATGAGAACAACAAGACTAACTCATGACGTTGGCTTTCTGGCTAGTTTGCTGCATGTCGGTTTCGTTCGGTGTGAGTATTTGGAAGCACTTGACGAGGTTAACACGCACCCGCTTCAAGGGATGTTTGAGGCCTCCGCGGAAAAAACGCGAAATAACGCAAGGAAAAAGAACCACTTCTTGGCTCCCACCGACGTTCAGGCTCATGATGCCTGACGATGCCTGACGATGCCTGATGAACTGGCGGACAATTACGTTAAACGTGCTTTAGACTTCTGATTTGACCTCGTAGGGACTTGCCGTTCCGACACTTTCCTTGATTTTGTTTTTCGCTCTATTTGCGTTCCAAATTTATCCTGGTTGGAATTATGAAGGATCAATATTGGTCGGGAGGGGTGTGTAGACTCGTTCGTTCGGCGTCTATAGAGCCACCACAAAGGGTGATTGACAATCCATTTCGGCCTGATCAATCCGATTCTAGCCAGCAATCATCCTCAACTATCCTGGCAGGTTGAGGCTTGAGGTTCAGAGCTCGGTGATGGGTGTAACCAGAGTGATAGTGTAACTTGCCCTCCCACCTTCAAAGTCGGAAATGGTGGAGGCTATGCCGACGCCGCAGCATCCAGGTTCGGTTTGATTCAGCGAGGTCTGTCAAAGAACTCTTAATCCGCTTAAACTTGCACTCTGCTGCTCCGCCTCACAGTCTGGTTTCAAGACTACTTCCACTCATGCCTTTCCCTGGGAGCAACACATCGGACAAATTTATCAGCTCTCGCAGAGCCGCATCGATATTTGCCGTTAATATTTCGAGGGTTGAGTGTGGGAAAAAAGGTGCGCATATTGCTTCGCATGGTGTCCGGGATCAGAGGTCAAGGATATCATGGCGGACCCAGGAAAGTCTAATGGTTTATCCACTATTTGGAAAAAAAGGTATCAGTCCACTTCTCTTCCCAGCGACGAATTCATGAAAGCAACATCACTGTATTGATGAAGAAAACTTTTGATTAAACTGCGTATCAAAAAAAATGCGGCAAGGGTATTGATTAATTCACTTCTTATTGGAGTGTGGCTTATCAGTGGTCCAACCGCGGTGTTCAGCCGAACGACCCATCTCGAATGAAAATATTTCTTGCAATGATATACTATGATATATGAGAATTCAACGTTTGCGGCACGCGCGCGTGCAGAAACAGTCCCACGTGAATAAATATCACAGACCCTATCATGTTAAAGCTTTCACTAGCACTTCCTAAAGCGTCGTGTGCACCTGCATAGACACGACAAAGATCTTATGAAAACTGCTTCAGTATTCAATATTCCATCGCAAGCTATGATTAATCATCTACTTCTGTACTTGTACTCCGCTCGTATTTATGACTTTTCAACATGTATCAAGACCACGCCATCTGTCTCATTTCCTTTCATATCGAATAACTTCAGGTACCCGTACCCGGTCTTCAATCGATCCATCCTCACGCAAGCCCACGCGGATTTATCGTCCTTTCCAAACTCGTCATTGTACACTTTAAACTTAACGAAGGCCAGTTGTTCAACGACATTGTGGACTTTAAAATGTAACAGATTCTTCCTCTCCCAGCGGTAGTTTTGTCCCTTGCCGTGTTTGACTTTCTCTTTATACTTGGTGGTCTGGGATACGTGGACGACGACTTTGACGTATGGTTGGAAATCCTTGGGTTTGTCTTCGCCTTTGGGTAATGGGAGCGACTGGCCTGCTAAGATCGTGATCTTGAGGTCGACGCTTTTCTCCAGGTCTTTGATCGAAACCGGGGCGCTGAGACCGGGGAGATGGCTTTGTGGTTTGAGTACGTATCCACCGGTGCCGGCGAACATGGCTTCGTTGAAAGTGATGCCCTTGTCTACCTTTTGCCAATTGAGAGCTACAAGTTGAGCACCTCTGCGCCAGAAATCTTGAGGGTTTAGATTCGACGACGAGATGCGGAGACCGTGGGGGTAGACTCTGGTCAAGAATTGTCGGTTGTGTTGGAACAATGCATCCGCTTGAGCTTCGTGTAGACTGTTGAACTTCTTTTCGGAAAAGCTGAAGACGTGGTTTGGACGTGTGGATACGGCGTCGGTGAATGACTCTGCGAATTTCATGGCTGATGCGTAGATTCCAAGGGCGGATAGAGCCGCTGAGATCTTGACCTTCGGGGCCTTCTTCTTGACTTCGGGGTCCGTTTCCGAATCATCGTCGTCTGCGACTGACATGGCCTTTGTCTTCTCGGTGAGCGACTGAACCGCGGGGCCTGAGGGGCCACCGGGTTGCGCATCGGGTGGGAGATATTTAACCTGTTTGAAGATTGTCTTTGAGTTTAGAAGTCAAAGAGAATACGTATTGTATATATTAAGCATATTTACCACCGGCAAAAGTAGTGGGACCGCAATGGGAAGGAAGAGAATGGGTAATTTGTACACACCTTGACTAATATTTTATTCTTGAGCTGTCCAGGAGGCGGTAATCCTTTCTCGGCTACGTTCCAGCCTTCGAGCTCGCCTTCCATGAGGATGTCTTTCCAAGTAGTTTTCATGATGCTTACCATCTTTTCTTGCTGCTCCATGCTCGCGTGGCATTCCAGACTGACCATCACAGGTAAATCTGAGTGAGTGAAAGCGTTTTTCGCAATGGCTTCACACACATCTTTGAAGGTGATAGCTTCCGTGAGAGTCCAACCGTGGTCCACCTTAGGCTCGCCATCATCACCATCCCAGACATCGATTTCAACACAGCGACAGGCACGCGTCAGGGTATTGACGTAGCCTTGAACTGTGGATTTACCGTAGAGCTGATGGTCGACCAAATAAGTATTGTGACTCGAGGAGATGAAGTACGAGGACAACGGCTGGCTGAAGTCCAAGTCCGCTTGCGGAGGCGGCAGGATCGCGTTATTGCTTGTTGAACAGAAGTTCTCTACAAACTTATCGAAAGGGGTGTCCTTCGCCGTGGCTTTGTGTATGGAGATGAGTTCTTCGCGAAAGGCTTCGGAAGTAACTTTGATAGACGCCTGGGTTTGGCTGGAGGACGCTACGCCGCCGCCCACTTGTGCCGCTGGGGCTACTGTTGCCATAGCTGGTTGGAGTCTCGTCTACGTTGGATCAGCACGGGTTTGATATGGGAGACGATGTATCACAGGGAGTATGCACAATCGCGATGGGATCACAGGTTCGGCTTATGCGGGGTGCTCTTACCTGCCGATGTCTGTTTGGTGGGGCTCACGGCGAAGGTGGGGAAATGTGTTGTATGACGTTGAAGCCGCACCGACGCAACCGCAATGGCGATATCAATACTATCTTCGAAGCTTGATTGTGATGTCGACGAGGAATGCTAGACTGAATCGATCCTGAACGTAGAGGGGACAAAGACGGTGGAGATAGACTAAACAGCATCGGGCCTGAGACGAACGACTTATATACAACGCCACAGCTGGCTAGTGGCCGCCGTCACCGCCAGTGCAATGACCTTCGCGTACATCTCAGGCTTAAAGCCGATGATGACGAGGCCTTGGCACTTAGCCTGAGTTAGGCAAAGCATGCGAATAATAGATTGCTGCAGCGACTCGGCTCATCTCCATTGGTGTCATCGTGGGTCCTGGCCGGGTCTGCTGTGCTTAAACATTGGTTGCAACCCCGCTCGCCAATACAGTCGCCAATGCTTGGAACTGCCACTTCTCATGAAGCTAGAACTTCCCCAGCAGTGTGCGGAAGTTCTTGAACAGGTCTTAGTGGTAAGGAGCATATGCTGGCATATTAGAAAATGCAACATTCAACGCACATGTGTAATCTAAAAGCGGTATATAAGTTGTAGGGGGTTTTTCTTTAATTATCATAAATTGCTCATCTACCAGCCAGACTCAAGTTCTTCCTGAGATGGCGGGTCGTCTAGGAGGTCAATAGAGCTCGCCAGGTTCGACAGCCATTCCTCGTACTCCTCCAGAAAAACTGCAATCAATATCAAGTCATCTCGGAAACGATCTATGCTTCGGCTCCCAGCATCTGGGCCGAGAACACCTTCAATCGCCTCTGCTAATCGGAAATCGTACTTATCCTTGATATCTTGGATACCGCTAGCCAGATCTCTTATCCCTACAGAAAGATCATCCCGGGCCATTAGGTTGAGTCTTCCGTGGGGACTGCTACGGTCTCTCTGAAACCTATATATCCACGAAACAAGTCTTGTATGCCAGCCTGAAATGGAAGAAGCTCGGTGACCGCTTATTTGGGTTTCCTTCAGAAAGTCGATGAACTCTTGTAGTTTGTCCCATAAATTCTCCCGATATTCATCAACTTGCCACTCCTTTCGAATGAAATAGAAGTCCGGCTGAACATCAACCGTCAAGAGTTGGATATCTTCGAGTATGTATAGCAGATTGGTTAGAAGGGTTGTCGTGCCCGCGACCGGGTCGACCTCTAACAACTGCAATGGGTTGGGTTCATACCCCTCACTTTCCTTAATGAGGCCCCCGAGAATTGGAATCGTGTCTCCGACATATTCGTACTTGGATTCAGACAGCTGAGGTAGAAGGCTTTTCAATTGATCCTTACTAGTATCAACCAAGGAGAAGAGGGATACTATAGTCGTTGGTTCGGTCGGTGTATTCTGCTGAGTAGCGCTCGCGGTAGATGAGTCTGGAATATCGTTATCTGGTACGCCAATCGGGTGTTTCTCGCTGCCTTTGACAAGGGCAATGACCGATTTCTGTATGAGATCGAGGCGAATGTCATTATGAGAGATATATTTCATTAACTGGTAGCTAGTAATTGGTCTCGAATCGAGACTAGTCGCAACGGCTATCGAGTTCTCACTACGCTGATACTATTAGTGTCTACTAAGATATTTCAACTGAGATTATATCATGAGCATCCTGTGGCTTACCGCAACAGACATAGCAGACTTGCTATAGCTATCGTCTTCAAGTTGAAGTGGCGCATGGCGGCCACGCCGATATTCAGTCCTCGTGGGTGTATATCTATCGCACCACGACCGAGCATTGTCCGAGCTGACACTCAATACCGGCTCTCTTCAGCCAAGAGAAGGGTGCGAATCTCTTTCCTAGGCCTATTGCCGTAATCAGCTCAATACTCGCGAATTACCCTCTCACCAGTACAGAACTGTCCACATATCCTGCTACCAAGAAATGCAACAAACTACACTCGGAAAACGCGTTGCTCTTCAAACTCTACAGATCAACCGGATCCACGAAGGAGCGACCGATAACGTGGGACAAAATACACGCTATAAACAAATGCTACTCTGTGGTAATAAAGTTAGATAGTGTCGAGAGGAACATGATAACACTGCGGCGCATTTGAAGTATCGCTGTACATTACACCAACTACAATAACCGAAGCTATCCGCCATAGCCATACATTATCACCGGTCATTCGATCTTACACTTGGCTTCAACTTGGATATATATCAGGGAAGTAGGGGTATCATACTTCTGAGAGCTAGAGGTGTAAAAATACCGCAAAGAGTAGCATCTGAGATTCATTCCATTTCTCAATATTCATTCATCCAGTCTAGACTGCTCAAAGCGAGAAATAGATTTACCATGGTAGGTTTTAATGCTCGGCATTCTCAAATGTATCAGGAGTCTTGGCAGTTACTTCTTTTCTCAGCAATCATTCAGTGCTTTTGAATATTCTAACCTTCTTATCAAAACAATCTAGTCAACTCCTAGCGGAAGTCTGCGCCTCCGCCAAAAGGCATCGATATCCTCAAGTCTGGGTAGCATCAAAAGCGGAAACTCATCTCAACGTCTCTCAAAGCGACATTCCTTCGCAGGATCCGCGAACGGATCCCTCACCGGTAGCCAACGACTTCGAATTCGTCAATCTCGTGCCGAGGCGGTATTCGACCAAACCACTCCCTTCTCCACAATACGTCTCATGATGACGCGTGCATCCCAATCACCGAATGACCCGGCCCCAGCCCATCTATATCGTCAGATCATGGACTACTTCGGTACCGACGACGACCAAATGATGAATATCCTCCAAAACCAACTGCAAAACTCCCAACAACAGAAACAAGAGAATAATCCTTCCGGCGACATTCTCGGCATCAACATTGCAAACCCCGCCCCGCCATCCACGCGTACCATCAGCGGAACCTCAACCCCGCTAGGGGAATTAAGCGCCAACCCGCTCTCCGCCCGTGACCTTTCGAACGCAGAAATCATGGTATACATCAGCACCATGCTCGGTCATCTCCCACGGCACGCACCGGAAGGAATCACCGGTCTCGAAGATTTATTCGGCGTTAAATTCTCTGACGGGGAAGAAGACGGGGTAGGATACGTCAGCGACTGCGAGCCTTGCGATATAGATGAAGAAACTCTCGTTGATATCAAGATGGGTGGTGATTTCGAAGGAGCCGATAAGATGTTTGGAGGGAAGAGACAAGTTAGGGCTCCCTTGGACGAGGATTACGATATGGAATGACTAGGTTTTGTTTGAGAGATAATTCAAAATGTCGAAATGCTTGATGTTGGGCGTTTTGCTTACTACTCGTTTTCTGTACAACATGCTTCATTTGTAGCATAGCTTAGAATATGGGCGTTGGACGAGGAGGTTTGGGGGGTTAAACATGGCTGAAAATTGGCGGGTTTTACTTTCATGAATTTTCAGCTCTTGTGACATAGGTATATTAATACATGGCATGGATATTGAACAGTCTTGATAAGAATTGTGCGTCTCTAGTGTTAGAATTTCTGGGGCCAATATAGGGACGATGCCATTTCGATTTGGGATTATGCTATTTAACATGCGCTTGATCTAGTAGTCTGGACATTAGCCTTCAAGTCGAGCACTTCGGTTGGAGGCTTATTAGACAAATTGCGGGGACTCATTTTTATTTGTTTGCAAATCTGAATCTGATGCCGGAAGAAGGGGAAATGTGTGTAAAGCTTCAGGGGATAAGAAGGGAGGTATGGTTAAGCAAAGGCAAGCCAACGTTTCGAATACCCACAAGTCTTAGATAAGAGCAAGTGAGGAAGCTAGGTTAAAAGGCAGTCTTTTTAAACAAAGACCAACCAGAGAGAAAGCTAGATCCCTCATCATCAACACGATTACCTCTTGAGTGATGGCGTAGATACTCCAATTCATGACCAGGGCCATATTCTCGAACGTTCTTCAATCTAGAGTGATTGTAGTGGTCAGCGAGATCACCAGCTGAGCTGTTTCTGCGGTGGTGACGATGCTTGCTGCGATTAGAGACCTTTCCGGGGCGTTGGGTAGCGTAGTCATCCTTTAACATCGGTGAGGATTGACTATGAGCCCCATAAGAACGGAGTCGAGAATATTCAGCGGCGGTGAGGGTGCGACGCGATTTCTTGGCGGAGGAGTTGGTATGGATGCGATTCTCCTGATCTGAAACGTAGCTTTTGTCAGAGCCATCATACGATGGAGAGCGTTCGCGTGTATTCCTTGATTTTCTTCGATTGCTTGCCGGGCTTTCTTGGGATGCGTCGCTCTCAGTGTCAGTGGAAGGCGAAGCACCTCGAACCTCTCTCCGACCCCGTTTTCCTGAGCCCGGAGTCGTGGGAATTTGAGCACGATGACGGCCACCATTGCCGTGGTGTCTGCGGGTGATGTGGATTTCTTCTTCGCTCTCAGACTCGGATGGTGAGTTGATTGCTACCTTCTTGTATGACTTTGGGGTGCGTTTGGGTTTGGTGGCTAAGATGTCGCCTTCCGCCTCGGATCCGGAGTTGGAGTAGTCTGTAACCTTGTCTAACCGGCCGTGTTCCTCGTGGTTGCAGTGGCTATGCTGCATATGGGGATCCGTGCGATACGGACGCTACAAGAAAGATTGGTTAGTCTTGTGTCTTTATGAAGATCACATATCGATTCGACGGTCTCAATAAATGCTGCGAAATGGGAAATTTGCCGAAGGACGAGCAGATTGCATTATTCTAGTTCTCAACAAAATGCCCATGACGGGAGCATAGGATAAAAACAACTTACGGAGCTAGAATGCTTGGTTCTGCTGTAGGTTCCATCTCTCTCCCTCTTATCGTAATACGAAGAAGATTTGTGATCTTGACGGTGGCGCTCGCAATCGTACCGGTCAATGGTGAGCTCACTTTCAATACTTTCGTCAAAGCGTGAGGAATGCGGGGTAATTTCTTTGGACGGACCCTGTTTCTTCCCTTTCTCAATACTACCTATAGAATGTAACCAAAGTTAACCAAAATAGCAAGGCAGGTCTTCTATCCAATTTGAACTCACGAGTTTCGTCGATAACCTGTCGCACGACCTTTTTCATGAGCTCTTCCTTCTTAGAATTCTCTTCATCTTCCGCTTTGCACTCATCGCAAACAACTTCCTTGGTCAGTTCGGCTAAGGGTGGATCAACGTTAATTGAGACTCCTCTTTGATGGTCGTAGTTTGAGAAATGATGGTGAACAGTTTGTGTCTCGATGATGACTAGCGCTTTGCATTTGGTGCACGGATGGCGGATACGAATATCGATGGGTCGCTCTCCTCCATTAGCATTTGAAGGATAAGAAGAAGGAGAGGCAGAGTAATCACTACCACCCACACCAGGTTTCCTTTCATGACCCCGAGCATTGGTCCGCATGTAATGCTCGTACACGCCATGGTGAGCATCCCAGAGACCCCGGTTTCTCTCAAACTCTTCCATTCGGAACCGCTCGCTCTGTTCAGCGTGAAGCCTCATGTTGGCAAATTCTCGGTAAAGGTCCTCTTCCCGTCTGTTGCCCCCATATTCGCTCGAGCCAAGCATGACTGAAGGAGCATGCTTGTGGCTGCCGTCCACGTGAATCGTATCAAGGTCGTCATCAGAGACCGGAATGCCTTTGACGGGTCGACAAGGAATAGCTTTGGAATTTGGTGGTGGAATGAAGACGACCCCTTGTCCATATGGATCGGGAACCGGAGTACCCATCGGTAACAAGTACACAGTAGACGGGTCAGCTTGAGATACGTGATTGTAGTGATTCGCATGCTCGTGATGCATATGTCCATGACTTTCTGGATAGATCTCAGATAGTGGTCGCGCCCATGCAGGAGAGCCGTCCGCACCAGGAATACCTATTGGATAACCTCCCTCCGACATTGTGATAGGAGGTGGCATATGAGCGGGTAGATGCACGATAGGCAAATGCGCTTCGCCTGAAGCTCCTTCAGGTTTGGAGCGTCTTGCTTGAAATTAGTACAGGCCTGTGATTGGTTATGGTGAGCAACAAACTTACGGCATTCTTGATAAACTTTCTGGCTAGCTTGCTTTTGAATATGGTTGGAAACTTGCAGCTTTTTGAGAGGGCATAGCCATCAAGTGGAGAAAGTGCGAATGCGATTCTAATTTCGGAGAAACCCTAAAGTAGCTATTAAAAGTCTTAAATTTAACCTTTAGGCGGATGAAGTGATGATGATGAGAAGAATAGTCTGGTCGTTGCAAATATGTACAATGATATAGTATGGAAGCATACTCTAATTTTTTTTTTATATGCGAGGTACTGTGAAGAGTCAAGAATGGGGGACTCGCGTTGCAGTGTCGTCGTTGGCTATCAAGACCAACCTCACCTCGCCAGTGATTCCAACCAAACATCACCATCCCCACTGACTACGCGTAAAACAACATCAGTTACTGCAATTGCACTCGAACTCTTAACACCCATCCTCCTATGGGATGGAGAGGTCGGATATCCTTCCCAATAGTCCTATTAGCTCGTCTCCGAGAATAATGGCGCAAACCATGCAATGCAGTGCGCGAACCGTCGTCACGGCAGAAACACTAAGGAATATGGGCAGGAATCGGCTAACATCTCCTTGCAGGACGCTAGCATCTCTAGGCTCGTGCTCAGCTCCAGATTGGCTCCAGCCAAGCAAGCAACAGCCCAATGAAGGTTGACCTCAATATTCTAAACGACATGCATGCAAAACGAAATCACTGGTCTCCAAGCCTTAGGATTTACTGGCCTGATGCTACGAGAGTTATTACAACCCTGGTCGGCCTGAGCTATGAGTGTGATTCCTTTAATAGTACCATGAAGAAAGGGGTACGTGACGTCATGAAAGACTTTTGTGTTTAATACCTTGTACTTCGTACAGGGTTATCTCAAGCTCGTTGATGAATTGCTTTGAGCTTCCCCCCGGTTGGCTTCTACCATGGCGATGCCTGGGCGTCAGCATGTTATTTTGGTCTGTTTCAACCTGGGTCAATTCATAACAACATGCCGGCAGTAATATCACACCACCAACACACATGGGATTCTAGACTTGCTACAACGTGATAGCCAAAGTGGGGGCCCAGAGCCGTGGGTCGCTTTAACGGCGCGGAACATTCTTCACAAATCTGATGACACACCAACATCTCTACGAAGGAAATAGGGCAAGTCGATTATAGCTCCGGCTTGTCCCAGGAGGCGAAGCGAAAAAGGATTACTGGTAGGCTGACATTCTGAACTTTCCGCAGGACAAGGATAGGCGCAGATTCTACAGAAGCTTATTCTTTTCTTATTACAATTTTTCTTTTCCTTCGACAAGTTTCTGGTTGTACCACTTGCCGAACGGCTTTCCCCATGGTGAATGCCATCTAGGAGTTTCCCCTAAAGACCGAGCACGGTCATCGGACGGTGGACGCAGTGTGACAGACCCAACCCTGAACAGCTTGCCTAACCGAGGCGAAGATCTTGTTTTGGGGTGATTTTCTCGCCCAGGAAAATGATTTTGATACCCCAAAATGATTCCAATTGGCTGGAATTCTGGGGAGCCATGCCATTTGCCTACCCCAAAAAGAGAATAAGTTTAGAGAAGACCGAGGAGTCAGAATGGGATGGTAAACTGAGGATTCATTCTCCGGAAATAAGACCGAAGTGCGGGTTTGATTAAAATATCAGATAATCAACTAGTATTTGCTTGCACAATAGACAGGGGCTTTCTTGCTAATGCCATTTTGCAACTTGAGCTTGAACGCCTTGAAAGAAAGAGCATCTATATTGCTTTTGACAACCGACAACCAAACACCAAAGGATAGGATTACGAGGCTTGCAAAACGAACTAAGAAGAACCACAAGAAGACAATCTGAGCGATGTACGCGGACGTTCAAAAGATAATGTTGTTATAGATGCAAAGCCGGCTTTGTATCTTAGTTGGGCTTATTAATATCGATTTCTGTGTGGCAGACTGGGCAAGTAGTCCCGTTGATGCACCAAGTTTCAACTCCGTTGGCTTTGCAGGTAGGGCACAAAACACCGGGAATCTATATATGGAGAATTTGTAAGTTTTTGTGGTATTGTGAGTATGCTTGGACATTGGTAATTACCCATCGCATTACTGGAGGTCGAGCAACAGTCTTTTGATAGAGAACGGGGGTATGAACCGGGCCCTGCATCTTTCTTGATGAAGAATATGCTAACTTTTGGAAAGGAAGGTTTTCTGTAACGTCATTTATTAGATAATTTGACTAGGAGAGATGAAGGAGGTGTTTACCTCTGAATATTATTTTGAGGTATAAGAAGTGGAGCTATAGAATAATGCCCGATATAGATCCAAGAGGGTCTCTCCGGTAGGCGATGATCTTATGAATTTGAGTTCGGTTGCACAGAGAATGGCACCTGAGCATGGGACTAGGGATTTTGCGTCCCCTTTTATACAGCGGAGCAGACTGGGGCTTGAGTTAGATCTGTTGGTGATAATATATTGACGGGCTCGACCGCTCAGCAGAAGGAAGAACAGGTGCTAAAAACGGGATATCGGAACCTTGCCTTGTAATATTTCCTAGCACTGACTTACTATCACACATAGGGACACCATTTCCGCACTATCTTGCCGGACCCATCGGCGTGGCACGCTAAAAAGTGCACTTCCGTGGGCCCCATCCAATGATGCCTTCCAAGGAGTCGAAGGAGCCACATATCTCGATTTTCCATGATAATTGACGGCCTAAGCTCGTTCTGCACCACTTTTGTTCAACTCCCTCAATCAAGGGTCGCTTGTTAAGATTTCTCGGTTGGCGGTCTGTACGGAGTGCATCTAGTTAGTATCAGGTTGCACAGCATAACCTCGCTAATCTAGATCACAACGCAATATGCAAGGCGGAAGAGATAAAGGGATCATAAAAGATCAATAAAAGGTCCACTATTCGGTATGCTGGTTGTACATGTGGACCTCTAGCCTAGGTAAGGACAGGCACGCGCGTTATTTTTGTGATGGAGTGATATCTTCCTAGCGTACGGAGTAGCAGGAGGAGAAACTTTCCGGGTGTGGGAAGTGGTAGAAACTGACAATTTCTCCTGTGCAGACAAAGCGTTCACCGATCTAATATCTTGGCATTTCTCTCACGAATTGTGAGCCTAACTGAAGCGAATATATCGGATTACTAGATCCCTTGTCCATAGACACTCGTTCTTGGTCAGATTGATTGGTAAAAGCGCCGAAATGTCTGACTCCGGAATTTTAGTGCCGGTGATGAGCTTGGCCGCTGGAGACCGGTTTCCAATGTTGTTTTTTCCAGTAGTGATGGATATCCGGATAATGTGCATCCGGAAGGTAAGCAGACAAGCTATGAGCCCTGCGGTCATGTGCGAACATGATGGAGTTAAGTACAGCTGCTGACAGGTGAGGCTTTGGTATGGTATTTGGAGCTATCCCATTACCAGCAGGGCAGGAAGACTGGCGTGGGAAAACCCAGAGTGTTGGGACTGTTGGCGTCTGAGGTAGCCAGCCAATTGGCGAGGGGGTGCTTGGGCCTTCGCTTGCGACTTGGCGGTGGGTCCTGTTAACCCCTTCACGAGGTCGGTGGAATACCCCAAGCCGTCGGGATGGACACCTGGGAAAGATCAATCTGCCTTGTGCTTCAAATGATACGCTCCGGTAGTGGTCTTTGGGAGGGACGACTTCGTACATAACCCTAATACCATTCGACAAACCGGAGCCAGCGTTACCCAGGCTCCAACGGCTCTTTAACGAATGTGGCGTTCGGGGGTGGCCAGGGCGGTCCCATTCCGTCGCACAGTATTGCCATATCGAGACGATAGATCGTTTTTCAGGCAAAGAAGCAAGGGTCTGGCGATCGAAAGTTTTGCCACGCCTGAACCAAATGCCCCAAAATGGCCAGCGAGTGGCGGAAATTTTTGAAACGGAGTTACCTTTATCCAAACAACCCTTAGGTCAGTGGCCCTCGGCGAATAGGTCACGCCTGATATTATGTTTATCATCTCCTCCGATACCATTATCCGTCGCATTACATCTTTGGCGCTGATGCTCAAGTAAGGCGACCTTTCACGACCGTCGCGTTCATCCTTTGTTCTGCCGTGGTGGAAGAATCGCGAGTTTCCCTCCCAATGCCGTACCGGCCTAGAAGACCCCGGCCCAAACGACGAAAAACCTCGGAGGAGGCTGAAGACGCGACTCAAAGGGAGCCAGCAGGCCCGGCCGAAGCTTCTGCATCTCCAGCAGCTGAAGTTCCCACTCCAGAGCAGTCTTCGACATCTTCGGCTCCGCTGCAAGATGTCGCCGCACCCGCTCAAGCTGACGCGACAACAACTAGTCCTCCAGGATCAGCAGAGGCCACCGCAGCGACATGGATCGGACCTCTAATTGGTTATTGCTTCTGTCGAGATTGGAAAGTCACAATCAAGGAACCTATTCCAGGAGTGGTTGTGTGCCATTGCAAGGATTGTCAGGCGATATCTTCAAGTTTCTTCTGTACATTCCTCACCGTCAGTACGGCCGTCCAACCCAGAAAGTCGCTTTTGTCGAGTGTTTGTTCTAGGTTGTGCATTGCACTCTTGATTGAATCGTGGGCTAAAGTTGCGTTCCACAGAATCTCGCGGCCTCTTGATGGTCGAACCCACAGATCGTGAAGCACGGAACGTCGAATCATCGACATATTACTACACCATCAAAACTGGAGATAACACGGGAAGGAGTCAATCTCGAACGTTCTGTAAACGATGTGGGACGGTTCTATTCGCTACTCGTAAGACTTTATGATTATATATATTTGCCCTCACTATTCCCGGTTGCGCGCTTTTCATCCCCGCATACAAGCACCTTGCAGACCATTAGGAATGTGAGTTATGACGACAAACTACCTATAGGTCGCACGGACATCTAACGCGGGAAGGATCGAGAGCGCGCCCCGAGATATAAAATTAGTCACTTGGCAATTGAAGATGATAAGATTGACGCTAACTATTTTCAATTCGCTACAGCCGAATCCCTTGACGGGGCTCTTCCAGTAAATAGAAACCTTTTTGTCGGCTCGCATAACGATTTATCTCCCGCTCTACGAGAACTTTTAACCCCCAGAATAGAGATATTCACCAAGGATCGTTCGGGTTGGCGCCCCGGACAGGAGGGCGTACTTCACCAATACGTCAGTATGCCTGTGGGCTTTGGTGATAGTGGTGACAGCGGCGACAGTGCCGAGGCGAACCCAGCTGTTCTAGCTGGGGATCTGCATATTTAACACTGCAATCATTTGGAATTCTTCCATTTAATGATGACTACATGCGAGTGATAGGACTAGGCTAGGACTAGCCCTCCCATAATTATCGTGCATCGGGATACACCGAGACGGATAGCCGAAACCAATCGTCAAGTTCAAGATTTACTTTTATCGGGAACCGGTTCTGTCTCAGATTTTGGCGCATCTACTATGGGATTTCTTTCTTTCTTCCTTTTTATGCGATTCTTCCATTTAAAGTCCTCATGAATTACATTTCCATGGGTCGGTTAGCTGGGGTTTGGGTTTAATTGGTCTCGTAAACCAGACATCACACGAAGCACTTCGTGATTAATGCGTTTTCTGTTAGATTTTGTCATGTTATTGGCCGGTCCGAAAATCTTCAGTGGTTATTTTAGTTTTCACAAACATTTTGTGGCAGTTACGGAATAGGAATTTGCATATGATCACAGGACTATCTCCTTCACCTCGACTGTCACTCGTACAGCAAAACTTTCCTTTGTTAGTCATGCAATCTAGGTTCAACTACTCTCATTCCACCTTCTCTTGCATATTCCCAACAATTTGTACAAATATCTGCAAATAGTGATACCCCGTTGTCAATTACAAATTCGAGAAAATATGACTTGTGTCACATGGCAGCAGCCCTGGAGCTCTCGAAGGCCGTCCGCAAAATCCCCGATGTTCGGCACCCCTTTGATGCTCGGCCCATTCAAAGAGTTCAGCACTCATCTGGTAGAGATTGGGCTTGGTGTCGCATCGTCTTGACGTAGTACAACCACGAAAGTACCCTGTACGACGGTAGCTCGACCATGCTGCGGATAGTTCCACGTTATTTTAGAGTTTTTATGTTTCGATGAGAAACACTCGAACCTGTGGGTGGCAAAGGGGTGCCGCACAACTTATCAGAGAGCTGGCAAATCCCGTTGCTTAAAGCTTGGACACCGATAGGAGATTTAATTTAACTTCACAAATTTCAGCCCTCGACACACGCCTGCACTTTGCCATTCCAGGATTTTCCTGGTGGTAGCCGCTCAAGTGGAGGTGACTTTCCGTATCGTGGCAGCCACACCATACGGCGTTTTCGAGACTCCGGTTCTCGGGTTTGCTTGGTAAGAATTTTGTGAGAGGATTGTTTAAAAAAAAAAAATCCGGCTGATCTCTTCCTCAATAAACAGCTCGGCTTTCAGAAAGCAGGCTTCTCAAATCATTTACCCTCAAAGTTGGCATTGAAAGGGCTAAGATCACTGTGCGTGTTTGTGTATGAGGCCTCGCGTTCGTGACTTGATAATGTTAACGAGCCGAAGCTCAAACGAGTCTCGATCGCCGCGGCATATTGAGCTCCACTACAATCGCCAAGAAATTATAGCTCCAATGCAGGCCTCGCCATGCAGCCAGCCAACGAACGCCTTCGGTTACTTTGGTTCAGATATCTCCCCGGACCTTCCCATCAATACGTTTTCTTGGAAACGTTCTCGCCAACTGGATGCCGACTAGCCCTAACTGATTGCTCTATTGATAACCCATCGAAAGGGGTTTCGATGAGCGGGGGTCCAATATAACTCGGTCGCGAATAAATCTACACCGAGGTGCGATCCTCTGCATCATGGCTGTGGGCCTTTTGAGGTTGTAGAGGTTAGGCATATGCAGCTCTGGCTACTAGCCTTCATTTCCTTGTTATTTCAATGTGGCGTGCATGTTTGCATTGCCATTCGGGATAGAAAACATCATTTCCGGGTCTAAACTCGAAGTCTAGATCCCCACATCCCTTGAGCTCCATCCCGGAGAACATTAGCTCGGGGAAGTTCGGTTTTTCCGACGATCGAAATTCGGCGCGATACGCTTGTATAGGATAGCGTAAGACGCACAATTAATTACGAGTGAGCTGAAGAGTGTGATAAGGACACTGAAGTTGCTGTTGAGAGGTGCTGATGTTAAGGTCATGCAGTCGCTATAGAAATGTTGTTTAGCTTGATTTTCCCAATTTTTTACTGTGCCGTCAGTCACATCCTAGATATACGGACCCACTCAGGGCATCGCCGAGTCAGGACTGCCCATGGCCAAGGGCACGGGTGTAATTAATCGGATATTAAGAGACATGCAACGTGCAGTTTTTAGCGTATCCCACAGACCTGGGTATGGATGGAGAGTCGGCTGAAATTCTGCAATTTGCTTTTGGATATGCCTACACTACAGATGATCAAGATAAGTCTAGAAGTGCTAGGTTGCATGCATGTCAACAACCTACTACGGAGCGGCTTGCATTTACGGCAATTGATGACGCGGACAGGACCCCCAGTATCTGAGTGGGAGAATGCATTGTTTGGATTGTGATCAAATTTTTCATTTTAACTGGCTCTGCATGGGGCGGGGCAGAAGGGTTGGAGAATGTTCGAGACTCTGCACTCCCAGGCCTGATATCCCATCTGGTTCGCGGGTGTGCTTGACTGCAACACAGGCTCCTCTCTTCTCACACCCAAAAAGTCCTTGGTAGGGTTACAGGGTCCTGTGCAGGGCGCGAGGTTTATGTGGTTAGCACAAACTAGCAGAGACGTTTCGGCCTTGGAGACAGAACGCGCAATGATTAGCTAATATTAGTGATGTTTAACTGAATAGCTAAATAGAATTGGTTCAATTCCCGACCGGAGACTTGGTCTTCCTGTAGGCAAGTCTTAATGTCTGGGGCCGTCTGAAGATTCCCGTAATCAAAAGCTAGTGCTTACAGTAGAATTATCTACTGGCTTTAAACGTTGATACTCTGATTTATAAATCCGAGTTACATACACTTATCTCATTCTAGTGACGTCATTACGTTAAGGCCCACCAACTCTACCTTCACTACCTTATTCACGTTTACCACACATCGACTTAGCGATGATTCTCAGGGTATAGGCTGAACTCTCGGCTTCGGATTCAAACGGCGAAAGAATGCGAAGAAACGTATCGAGAATAAGATAATTTAATGTGTTGAATGGCGAAAAGGTGCTCCGCCGCATAGTCTGGTTCTGAGACTGGCGAAAAGGGCACTCACAGACACCAGCACTGTATGTGTTGATTTTGTTGTATTTTGAGAAAGCGGATTGAGGGATGTTCGGGATGCGAGTCAATCGAGCGAGAATCTACAATTCATAAGAACAGTATTCGATTGAAAAGAGTTGGTAAATATTCTCTGATTGTTTATTATGGAATAAGTAATATTATTTGCTTACGTGAGGAGCGGAATGTAGTCTTTGTACAGATATCTTTCCTAATCATTTGAAAGAATACATTTCACCATCTGCATTCACACAGTTCGGACAATACAATACACAGAGAACTGCTGAATCGATATATACTATTCAAAATGAATCGGGGCAGGTTTCCTGACGAGGAGAGCTTCATCTACCAGGGCGAGTCGGACATCTCTGGGTCAACCAAAGCGTTCAGTGCTTCCTCTCAGTCAGAGCGATTCCCTCGCCAGCACCCTAAATCTCAAGGATACGAACCAGATATCGGAAATCAACCAAGCAAGATTATCAGCATCACGATTCCCACCGATCCTGAGTTCGAATCTGACTTTACTGAAGTAATCGTAAGTTCATATTCCCAAGTCCAACTACTTTGCCAAAAACTAACGCTGCTCGATCCTCTTATAGGGGAGCTGTTTGACTCCTACGAGTGGCGGATTTGTTTTCGATCCCGCGCTTAAAGCGTCCCAAAAACCTGAGCTCGGTCCCAATGACCAAGGCACGAAAATGCCAACTCTTTACCGCAGCGGACGTAGGAACGTAGAGGACATGATCTGTCCGAGCACATACCCCATCCTCGGCAAAGGCAACTGGTTCGAATGGTATCGCGCCGTTGAACTTCACCTCAAAACTCTCAACCTCTGGGGCTTCATCGACGGAGAAAAGTCTCGCGAGAGAGCAATTTTAAGTGAGAATCTAGCCAGATGGGACAAAGACGACGCCACGGCTCAATTCCTCATCCATCTTAGCTGTGATGAAACCAACAGAATCTTGATATCTAACGCCCCCACCGCAAGAGCCGCATGGAGCTGCTTAAAGCAAGTCCACTGCCCTCATTCCGGCTCAGCAGATGGAAATACAAGCCCCATTTCCCCAGATGGCTGTCTCCTGAAAATCCCTAAGCCTGACAAGTTTGAGAAGATTTCCGATTACTTCCTCGTCGCGTACAAATACCACGTCGAGCAACAGCGACAGATAATCGCTCCTCCGGGGATTAAGCTCCCCGTCGAGATTGCTAAGCAAAATGAACTTCAGTTCTTGCTTCACCTTCTTGATGCGTTACCTGCGGAGCAACGTGTTAAAAGAGAATGGATGCCGATACTGGAATCTAAAGGGTCTGGTGTATTCTTCCAGTTTCAAGACTACAATAACCTTTGCAAACTCCAGGATGTGTCTTTCCACACGATTTATCGCTTTCAGATTGATGAAGAGAGGAGAGCAAGGGCTAGGTCTGGCTAGCAATTCAAATTCGTTGAAGTATGACGGATAAGGGTTGATATATCTGATATTCTCTTCGGGCTCAATACAACCGCATCCGGCGCTTCTGATTACCCTCATACCGTTTCAGATTCCGCGTTTCGTATCAGCTCTAACACTCATCCGAGCTGCAACGGATACATGTTGGATTTAAGAACATGAATGGGAACCGCTACTATTACCAAGTGTAGAATAGGAAACTAAACAAAAGGAAGCTTTGTTTTTGGGACTAGGACCGGCTGGCCTGATTATTGATATTTCCCAAACGTGAAAATTGGCGTGTTTCGAGACTGGCCCGCTGAGCTAGCCGTGCCATCAGAATACAAACGACTCGCTTTCCTCCCAACTGGCCTTCACAAGTCAAAATCTTTCACAATGCATTGAGTCCTAATATAGTAGGAGGGAGCCACCTCGAGTATATGTCATTTGACATCCTCGATCCGTTCCACAATCACTCTCACTCGTGTGCCTTAATATATCGGACCTAGAATAGAGATGCAGTAGCTGGTTCCTAAAGTAGTCATTGACAACTTGGAAGTTATGCTTGGTATTTACAAAGAAGGAACATTGTAACATGTGCATTCGGTTCGTACAAATCTATATCATTACACTGAATCAAGGATATGAGAAATTGGAATCTAGATGCGGGTTGAGAAAAATCAATCTGAAGCATAATGAACACTAATAAAGATAAATCCAAGTAATAGCAATAATCGACGCTAATATGAGAGACAAAAATAATCACTTTTTGTGAAAGGGAGTTTTGTTTCAATCAGGATACCAAGGAAGTAGAAAATGGTACGAAAGAATGAACGAACGAATGAATAAACCAGACTTATACAAGAGGCTCTAAACGTCTGATGCCCATGTACAGGCCGCTCTTTACTAGCCCTTGTCTCGTAAACCAAACTCCCGCGGCAAAACTAGCTGCGGCTCTTCACATCAGAAGTAGTTCGATACCCTGTGTGATATACAAGTCTTGCAATTCCTCCAGCTTTGGTAATAGTGTTGGTCCGTAACCGTATCCCGAGCGGGGTTTCCAAATGTGGACCGTCGTCAGATTGGGTAAGTGCGTTTGGGTCAGCGACGATAAGGACTGTATCGCGCTAAGGTACGCCTGAACTCTATTCGCCTGTCCGACGCGAGCTCGAATCGTATCTTTAACGATGAGATTCCGAAGAGACGGAGGAAGATAAGCTCCTAAATCCAGCGGCTGTTCATCCACTGTTAAGATGCTTCGGAAGTTTAACCAAAGAATCTTCAGGTTTGGGATTCTTGCGATGTACGGAAGGAAGGAAGGTACGCTGTCCGTGAAGGAGCAGCCGATATCTAGGATGAGGGTTTCCAGGGTTTCGGCGTGGGAGTTGATGGCATCTTCGACGATTGCTTCGTGGTCTACGAAGGAGTTATCGGTGAGTTTTAGAACCTTGAGGTGCGCGGCGGATCTGATGATGGGTAGGATATTCCACTGTCCCATCCAAGAGCCGTTAAACTCCACACGTTCTAGTTCAGACGCTGATCTACAGGTAATCTCCAAAAGGTCTTCTTCGGAGCAATTTCTATAGTTGAGTCGGATTTCCTCATCATATCTGCTGCTCCGAGCAGCCAAGTTCCGAGCTTGGCTGTTACTGGCGCCGAAATCGACGACCCCGATCTGAGGAACGGTAAACGAGATCGGAATACCCGGTGCGTCCGAAGGAACCTGGCTTCCGTTCCTGCTAAACGAGATACCCCTCGGATTCTGCCATTGCTTATGGACCGTGAATTTACGCAGAGAGGGGAGCTGGAGTATCTCCGCTACAGTTGTAGAGCAGGGATACTCACCGTGCGATTCCACGTCACCGTATTGCAAATTGACGGAGCTCAAACCTTGGTAACAAGGCGGCGCGACTGACTTCCACGCTACTATTAAATGACGAGTAGACGGTATCCCCGGTCTGGCTTCGTCTCCCAAGTTGAGGGAGAGTTCTGTTAGATTCGGCAGGAGGTAGGTTAGGAGGGAGACGAAGACCCCGGCATCGCCTGCTTCGATTCCTTTGAGAAGAACCGGGTAGTTTATCCCATATCGTGTTGCGACGTCTTTACAAATTTGGATCTGTCTGTCGAGATCCTGGTCGCACATGTATCCTCTCAGCCTCCGCCAGTAGGAGCTCGAACTCCACGGGCCGACTTTCAGCTCTCGGGTGACCAGTCCTCGGTCCGGGTATTCGTTGAGATAGGTTATCAACGGCACGTATGCAAGTAGGATGGACTCGCAGGACATGGAGCTGGAGTGTTCCGAGAGGCAGCTCGCCCCGTGGGAGAGCTCGAGCCGTCTGTGCAGAATAGGAAAGGCGACATCGCGGAGACGCCTGCATGAATGGGCAACGCCGAGGAGACAGGAAGACGGCCCGTAGGATAAATAGTATATTTTCGAATGGGCTTTTCTCGGGGTGGGGTTCGGCTGATACTGTATGGTCTCTATGATAGAGATAAGAAGCTCGTTTGGGAGAGAAAGTATTCCCGACATCTTTATCGATGGGAGACGGGTAAATGACTGATGGGGTAGAAGCGAGGCGGAGAGCGGCCAGCCTCGTCCTTCGACGTCGAGTCAGCAGGACAACCTGTTCAAGCCGCAGGATGTCCCGCTACCGCTAACAGGTGTTTTGCGAATTAGGCAGACACCAAGGCTTTTGGGGACCGTTCGACGAAAGTCCTTTGATAACTTATCCAGCTAGCCTGCGTATGTCGAAGAATATATCAACGTGGGACAGCCGATTGGGCGTGTTGGGTGTTGTCGTCTCTGCGTTGCGGCGACGTTTAGCGGGCGAATCGTGTCGACGGTCTGGAGAGGCTCTACTCCTTTGATTCTCCGCTACTCTCGACAACCTCCAATTTGGGTAGACGGGGCTGATATGGAGAAGCAGATGGTGAAAGTTCTTGGTGGCTGTGGCACTAGGTCTGTATGCACCTGCAAGGCCGCCTCGTTTATCGCAAATGGTATTTCAACCTCGCGATCCCACCCTTGTCATACGCTGCTGGGTTTCAGAATCCTGAAGAATCAACAGCCTTGCGTATGCAGGCGTCGACGGTAGACGGCACGGAGAGAATTGCACCTCAGCTTCGTTCATTCGGACTTTCACCGGTTCAAAAAAATCGCCGTCGAACGAAGGGACCGACGGATTACTCCGGTCGAAAGCTGTCGCGAAAATCCAGTCTTGGGGAGAGCCTTTGGTCGTGGAGTTTTGGGATCGCGGGAATTTTTTAATGCGCCCACTTTCCACTGCGATATCGTGGAGCTGGCAGGCCAGTCCCGGGTGGATGCAAGGGCCAGCCGAACCAGTGATCGCGAGATCGATTAGTTCTACCTATCCAGAGACGCCAAACAGGCCTGAGGAACCGAAGACGGGGCACGTTACGTCTAACGTATGTTTGCTCTACGCAGGGCGATGGTATGTAGGTACCATGTTGTCGTCGGAAAGAGGGGAAAGTGCCAGAGACAGCCGCCAAGCTTGCAAGGGAAGACGTTTTCTGCATTTTGTGGTATCGGCCATTCACCAATCGCTTGCCAGCTGCGGCAGCCAATCAGCTATAACTACCTCCGGTTGCAGATACCCGTCGACGGTCAGGGGAGTATAATCAACGGGTGTTTCTGTGCATTGTAATCAAATAAGACATTGTTCGATACTGTCCCATCAATATATGTTAATCCCCCAGAACAAATAACATTCGGTTGCACTGCTGAACCGTCAATCCGGATATGTTGGCAGTTTAAGCTAAAAATGCAAGTTACACGGTTCGTCTCAAAAGCCACCACTCAAAACGCCGAGCGGTCTGAGACTAAGCAAGAAGTGTACACTTCATCGTCACTCCTTGTCTCTTTGCTTCTCTCCGAGGAATATTGGTATATCCGATATAGCAATAGTATTCAGAGCTTAGGAATTATTTGCAGGAAATCGGGAACATGAGCGAATGCGTTGCCATGCTGCTCCAATATTGGAATAACTCTGAAACACACCTGCAGTCTCAATTCGAAACAAGTATCCCGACCAAGCTCACACGACGCTGAAGTGCATATACTCTGCAGAATATTCCGTGGCAGTACACGAAAGACTTCTAACTCAAAGAATTAGGGGCCGTTGTCGTGCTAGTCGGAACGTTCCGCCATGTCTTTGAGCTTCTGCTTAATAGACTCCCCTCAGACCGATTTAGTGGTCAAAGATCCGTTCCGGAATGGTTCTTCAAGCATTCGGTGATGGTAGAACACGCTATTACCTTTTCGTACACCCTCTCAAACACCAAAGAACTAAAAACCGACATGATTCCGTGGTCGGAAAGACGTTTTAGGAGGTTTAAACCTCAGTACAAACAATAATACCCCTACTAATATATATATATATATATAGGTATATATTGTCTTCATTATTCTGACTGTGAAGATGGATATCTACGACGTAGTTTTATATAAACCCAGCGCTAAGAACACCAAGATGAGCTTCTTTAACCATTACATACCTTTAGCGTTAAAGTCAAATATTTCGCAATAGTTAATTCCAGCTGGTCTGGTTACTACTCTACTGTATAATTTATAATTAAAATCTACATCAAGCATTTGTCTATATGACCAAAAAGAAAATGCCAACCTCAATAAGAAGCATAATTTGGA
Organism: Dactylellina leptospora; assembly: GCA_036971365.1. Classification (NCBI taxonomy): domain Eukaryota; kingdom Fungi; phylum Ascomycota; class Orbiliomycetes; order Orbiliales; family Orbiliaceae; genus Dactylellina; species Dactylellina leptospora. The sequence goes on from JAJTUC010000005.1 coordinate 1,230,718, forward strand.
TATCCCTCATCCTCTACATCTCCTCCGTCTGCGCCGCCCCCAGGATTAAAATAGAGGAATCGATACTGAAATTCGAACCAGAGCAACCGAGACAACTCTGGCGAGGAGAATATAGCAGAACCCCAAAAGAAGTCGAAAAAGCCGGCGGCTTCTACTCCCGAGGTCTGGAAAAACTGATCAAAAGGGAAAAACTCACGGATCAGCAAGCTTACGCGGGCTGCAGCTTATTCAGACACGCCACGGGTACTCCCGCGGATAAAGCGGTGAGCGGATACGTTTCGTTGACCGAGAGTCCCGGTATCGCGCATCAAGCAGCTTTCACGTCGAAGGATGCGCCGGTGCGATACATTTACTCGGTTTTTCCGGGTGCTACGGCCATCGATATGAACGAATCGCTTGGGAAGGAGAACAGTCCGTTTCCAAATCAGCGGGAACACGCTGTTGCGGGGTATATCCCGTTCGATCGGATCGAAGGGTGGTATGAGATACCTGGGAAGAGTCCGGGGATATTGAAGGAGCTGTTGGTTTGGGAACGCGAGAGGACGGGGACGGCCAAGGATGACAGTGGGTATCGATTCAAGAAGGATGCGGTTTTTCATCCGAATCCTAAATTTAAAAAAGAATATCAGTTCGAGAGGGAGGGTGGCGTGCAGACTCAACTTGCCGGGATGAAATATGAAGCCGATTTATGCAAGAAGTTTGGAGAATTTGTTACTAGCGCGAGGCCTGACGACAAGAAGCTGGGTCTTTACAAGAAGAGGTTTGTGGACGGGCCCGGCAGTTCCAGCCCTAAAAGCAAACTTAAGGGACTTTGGAGTTGATCTAATAGCTGTCAGCAGTCGTCGAAGTCTTGACACGCTCGTCCTATATCTTGTATTAATTTTGGTGATGTAGTAACTAATGCTTATTTGAAAGTAATTTGGCGTTTCGGATTTTTCTTTTTTATTACTGGTGCGGATAGAGGCTGCACCTGGATTACATTTGTCGGGAACTAACTAGTACGGGCTAATCAAAACGTTCAACTTCTACTATGATTTGGTCTTGACGACATGAGCTACCTAACTCTGCGACAAAATCGAGCTAAAGCCTAAGGATTACAATTCAAGTCTTGAATATTCTAGACCTTTCGCCCTACGAGCCAGCCATGTGTATTTTCTTTTAGTCGCATAAGGTCGCAGGTATCGTATTTGGGATTTTCTCTTGGGAAACATCCCACCAACTCAAATGTTGCCTTGCATATCGTCTTTTTTCCTTTTGGGATGGGCTCCACTCCGCGTTGCTGGATTCGGCCCCCGGTGAAGAAACCCCTGCCGCCGCACTTCTGCGCGAGAGGAAGAGGTTATCTGCCTTCGAATAAATGGTTCTTCGATCGCGTAATTCTGGTAAAAAGTACTCTCAAGGTGCGCTGGCTCCGCAAGCGAGGGCAGGATGCTTGCGCTGTACCTTGTCCCAGCAGAAATTTGAGGTGAGAAGGAAGGTTATCTGGCCCCGCGGTTTGGGATTCGCAATACGAAGTAATACCCGCAGGTACATTACATCCGGATCCCAAGTGCGAACGAGTCCTCCCATTCACTTCTCTCGTTCCCTGGTCATCATATGACCACTCTGGGGGAAAATAAATGACCTACGAAAACGTCGTTAGGTGTCATTCAGGCCGAGAGTTCGCGACTAACGTGCTCCTGTATCGCCTTGGGTTCTGGGTCGATAGCACATGTTATGGCCCGCCCGGAAGGATCGAAAAGAACTCGAGGCGTTCGTGTTCCTGTCACATTTAGCATACGGGAATCGATACGGCGTGTCGGGGCCCCAAAACTTTGCGCAAAGTGTAGTTGACTGATGAGGAGCATGTGGGGCCGGCCTCGGCTTGTACCTACATGTATCGTGGGTCCCCCGATTGTCTTCGAGTGCAAAACTGCTAGCCCCCGCAGCTAGGCCGGAATGTCGCCAAAAAAAAAAGAAAGGGTCGTTGAGATCTAATTAAGATAACTAGCTGTTGCGAGGGAGCGGGGGAGCTGGGGAGCGAATACGCAAGAGTGGAAACAAGGCGACGCAAAGTAAAGCTTTTAAGTACTTGGTCCTCCCTCTCGTTTAAATTCCAGAACCGTGCGCAGGATATTCAATAACCGACTTTCGACACTTGATATCCTTTTCTCACGAGCAGTCACTTTCTATTCTTTCCTTTCTAAGAAATATCGAGATTTCTATAAAATAAAACGTCACCTCATCGCGAGGACCCTGCCGGACAGAACGCGCAATTCAAAACCACAGCTGATAAGCCGCAGCTCTTTATAAGATTCCATTTAATTCCTATCTGAGCTTTTTTTTACGCTCACAGATTCTATCACTATCACTCATCACAAACGTTATACATATTATATACATTCTTCGTCGTCAGAGTACCAGCATCTGTAGTCGAGATGTATATCGAACCGGAAAAGAACACACCAAACCCGAAGCACCCGACGAAGCATAGATCCCGTCGCCCATCCTTCAAGAACTTCCAAGGGGAAGTCGAATACGTAAGTAAATCCACCCCCTCCGAACACACACAGACACACACTCTCTATATATATACATTATTTCAAAAACATAGTATATACTAACACCGCCCCGTTTCGCTTTTCTAAATCAGATGGCCAGAAGAGCGCTCCAGTCCTGCGGCCCGCAGTTCGAACTAATGGCGGACAACTTCCTAAACCGCTCGTCTCATTACAACGACGACGCGGAACTCTACCGCGAGATGAACAAAGTCATCCATCCCAGGAATCCCAAAAGCGATACCCAGAAATGGGTCTACGACGACCAGGGACCGTACACCGTCTGCTCCAGCTCGCAGTCCTTCAGAACCAACGTTTTGACCCCTGGTGGATACGTCAGGGATCGATACAAGCAGACGTCGCAGGATATCGGATACGATTACCGTGACATGCTGGTCGTTGAACCGGATAGAGCGAGGGCTTATCGCAAAAAGCAGCAGCGACGGGAGGAGAATATTCAAGATATTGAGGAAGAGGAGGCGGAGATTGAGATGACGAGGGCGATGAAGGAGTTAGAGATCAAACAGCAGGAACAGCAATACCAGCAGGAGCAGCAATATCAGGAGGAACAGCAATACCAGCAGGAACAGCAATACAGGCAGCTCCAGCAATACAAGCAGCAACAGAAATACCTGCAGCAACAGCAGGAGCAACAGGAACAGCAGCACCAGCAGCACCAGCAGCAGCTGGTTGTGAGACGTCGTAGGGCTTCTCGGGCTGATGTTAGGGAAGGGTTGGATTACAAGCAGTCTCGAGATGGCGTCAGGAAATATTCACAACAATGATAGCCGCCCGGGATATCTGGTAGGCCCTTTTTTTCTTTTCATCATGATTGAAACCAAAAAGGAAAAAAAAAGGAAAAAACCTCAGATATCGCCTTGGAAAAAACAAAAAAAAACAGAGAAGTTTGGAACTTTTGTTTTTTTTTTTCAAAATAATATACACCGACGCGAGGCTATCGAACGGACCAGTCTACGCCCCGCAGGAATTCATTCTTCGGCATGAATCCTGGAAAAAAACCTCTGGCTGCCTGGATATGTTCCTTTTCCCAGCAGCATCCGATAACGAAGGACGCTTTGGCAAATCTCACCGACGGTAGGCATACCGCAATAAAGCCCGGTCCGCTACGATGCAACAAAATCGAAAAATATAAACCCGGAAAAAAAAAAAAGGAAGCGCGGAATCCAGCAAGATTTAGAGATGAGGCTACCCACTCGCCCGAGAATATGGCAATATTCGCCACACCTAACACGCCCGTTTCGCATCTCCCGCATCTCTGTTTCACGCGTAAAGTTTATCTTCGGTAGTATATTCGCTCGCGCTCTTTCTCGCAAACGTTTTTTCCGTGCGTTTTATGACTAACTATCCTTCCTTGCACTCTCCTTACGACAGCGTTTTATTATTATCCGTTTGGTCTTTCTTTCGTTCGTTTTTGATTTTTCTTATTTTTCAATTTTTCATTATTTTTTTTTTTTTCGTACACTCTTTGATAGCTTGTCTAGTTAGTTAATCAACATGTTCACTGTATGTTTTTCTTCAGTCTAGAAAAAGCCTAGACTTTTTTTTTCTGTCCCTCCTTTTTCCTGTGAAATTCTGATACGGGGTTTAGCAATCGAGGAAAACTCGTTATCTCGAGCGCGCGATTGATACGAAGAGATAGAAGGATCATGTTACGGTTGTATGAAGGGAGATGGGAAGTGTGATGAAGACGGTATCTGTATTGGCAGCCGGAAGACGATATGTGTATTGTTATTATCTTTGCAGTCACAACTGATATAATACGTACACGTATTGTCCTCGCAAGTTGAATCTAGATTCGATATCTCAACATTAATTACTCTATATAATCAAACGTGAAATGATCGAGATATGAGATATTCCAGATGGATTAAGATAACGAACGATAGGGGTCTTGTTTTTACTCTAGGAAACCAAAAAGAATCCATCTCAGAGATGGCGTAAGCTTATAGAAAAAAAAAAGAAAAAAAAAAAAAAAAAAAGTAGATCCTTCGCGTTAAAATTTGTTCGGTCAGCCTCGTCGAACACTTTCGGGAGCGATGAGGGATGCGCTGATTACCAAGCGTAGCAATCAGTACATCTCTCATCGCTCCCAAAAGTGTGTGGTTGCCGCAGATAACGCAATTCCGGAGATAACGTCACAGTCAAAAGGAAGTTACTCATAGCGACTAACCGACCCAGCGGGCACCATGCGGCAACCGATACTGTAGTGTTAGGCCACGATATTGCGATACCATCGGACGCAGTCGTACGATCTTTAGGAAGGGACGGTTTGCACAGCCCCCCTCGACGCGAATAAAAGTATCGACCACGGTATACAAAGAATGCGCACGAAGAATACGAATATTTTATCTGGATTGGGGAAAAAAAGTTGACAATAATGATGCATTCGAGTGGGGCCCTTGTGAACAAAAAACTCCGCGAAAGTATATTAGCGAACATACGGGAGGTTAGACGTTTGATTGGTGAATTGTCGAGCAGGGGTTGAAAAAAAAGCTTGTGATTTTGGGGGGAAATCAAAGGTTTGGGATCCGATCCTGTGTCTTTCGTGCTGTGGATTGGTGTTATATTAGTGAGCCTTCGTAGGCGGTGGCCGGATTGAGTCCGGTTCCTGCGTTGTAAGTGTGCCTAGTTCGTTGAGGCCTGGCAGTCCGGCGGGAAGGACGGACGGTGCAGGTGATTGTCACCGCGAAGTACTGGTCTCACAGGGCAGCGACCAAAGCTGATTCTGTTGAGAGCGCAGGAGTCCTGGAACGAGCCTGTGGAGGCCTGTGGAATATCTTGTTTGGGCCACGCCAGACTCCGACGGCACGATACGCAGGACCGGGCCTGCGAACTGGTCCGCGACAGCAAGTTCGCCGAATTTAAGGATCAGATAATCGCTGGCAAGGGTTCCCATTCGTTCCTCGGACGCGATGTCCACGCGTCGCCCTCGCTCAAGCTAACTCGTAGATCCCGCAAGCTCGTCTCAAGGATCCATCCATTCCATTCGCCTGCTCCCGAGCGGACCATGCTAGTATTCGTCTAGTATAGCATAGCATAGCATAGTATACTCCCGGGTACCTGTCCGTACCAGTCTCAAAGCATGGCGCACATCCTCACCCTCCCCACCGAACTCCTCGAACAAATCTGCCTCTTGCTCACCCTCTACCCCCCGGACGACGAGACCCCAGGCCACGTCCTCAAATCCTTCTCGACAACATGTAAGACATTCTACCACGTCGCATTCCGCCACATCTACTCCTTCCTCAACCTCACGAATCAGGACAATTGCAGCCGGCAGCGGTTATCTTCTCTTCTGGCGCTTCTTCACAGGAATCCTGATCGGAGATACGTTGTGCAGAATCTATGCATCGGACCGTTCAACCCCGCTGAATACAACGATACCTCCCACCCCTGGCGGTCGTTCGCGAGAGGGTATAGATTGTTGAAACGGGTGGTGAAATATGGCGAGATTCCTGATGACGAGGTGGACAGGTTGGATGAATATCCCGCGAGTCTGCTGGTGGCGGTGCTGTTGTATTTGTTACCAGGGGTGGAAGATTTATATGTGATATTGACGCCGAGCGGACCCGGGAGACCGTTGGGGACGAGATGGCTGTTGCTGGCGATGGATATGATGCCGTTGCCGTGTCGTGAGATGGTCAGCCATGTTGAGTTTGAGTGTCTGAAGTGGAACGGTGTCGGTGAGGTGGTAGCGTGTAGGTTGACGCTCGCTGCGTTTTTGGAGATGCCGAATGTCGGGACGATTAATTGTTCGGAGATCGAGACGGAGAGCGTCGGGGAGAGTTTAGGTCTTCATCCTGATGTCGAACCGTTCACCGAGCCGTTCAACGAGGACGGAGACGGTCAAGAGGGACGAGATGGAGATGGAGATGAGGAAGAGGAAGAGGAAGAGGAAGAGGAAGATACCCCTTTACCACCAAACCTCCTCCCCGTATACCACAAGTTCCTCCAATACGACCCTGCTTCCACCGCCCGACTCGAGCGAATCAAAGCAACTTCGTCCGTCCAGGAGCTGACGATGTACAATAACTTTTGCACCATCTGGCCAACGTGCGAGATCATTAACGCGGCGAAGCACCTGCGCAGCTTCGAATGCCTCATCGGGAATCGAAACGCCGACTCTACAAAGCATGTCATCCGGATCCGAGACGCGCTGTTGGAACATAAAGACACGCTGACAGATCTCACGATCACGTATTACAAGTCTTTCGAACGGTCGTCAGAGAATTTTCACGTCGGGTTCACCGGGTTTGAGCGGTTGGAGACGTTGCAGGTGAACATGACGTTACTGACTGGTCTCACAGCGGACACCTCTGATAACAGTAACAACAATAACTCTTACAGTAACAATAACAACAATAGTACGGTGAGGATGGAGGATGTGCTACCGTCGAACCTGAAGACATTGAAATTACGCATCCGGTACACGCACGCGAAGATCGGATCGCTCACGTGGGATGAATTGCTGTTGAAGCTAATAAGCGAAATTGCGATTCTCAAGGGGGAGCGGTTGAAGGGGCTGGAGACGGTTGATGTGCGAGTGATCAATCATCCGCCGCCGCATCCTTCGGGGAACGGGAGGTTGGGGGAGGCCAGAAGAACCATGGAGGACAGGGGGGTAACGTGAGTGTATCCTTCTTCGAGTTTACCATTGATTACGATGCTGACGGGTGAGTAGATTCCGAGCGACGACGTACGATTTGCAGAAAGGTTTGTGTGATATCACGGTTTGATAGAGCGGTGAGACGATGCTGACAAGCGAGAGTGACCAGGGATAGTGGAGCTGTGACATTCTTTTAATATTCTTACTATTACTATTACTATTACTATTATTATTGATAGCCGTGGCCACCTACGTTGGTGGCGAGCGTTATAAATTCTTCTAATCAAAGGAATGAATTCCCATGCTCGAGCTATGGCATTTGATACGATTTGATGTTGACAGGATGGCAATAGCATATATATGCTCGGGGGCAAATGGACCGGTCTAGACCGCTTCCTGTCAAACTGCGGCTGATGGGATGCAACAAGCCAAACACCGACGCCAAAGTTCACTCTCGAGCGACCGAGAAGCATCACCAGGAGCACTCGTCGGAGTCGCGGGAGGAGAGGAGAGGAGAATAGCGACCCAGGGAAGCTCTCAGAATACCGACAGGTCTACGAATATCGGGTGCATCCAGGACGTTCGACGTTCGACGTTCGTGCGCGTGCAAACAGCAACGCAACACGCCAATATGACACGCAGCAGCAGGTCGTTTCTGCTGGAGCTCCCCACCGAACTCCGCCTCCAAATCTACTCGCTCGTCCTCGGCGACGCTTTCGTCCACGTCGAGGCCGACTGGAAGGACTCTCACGGGAACTCCGACCTCAAAGCGTTCGCGTACGAGTGCAAGCCGCACCTCCGCTTCGAACCATGTCGCCAATGCTGCAACGGCCGCAACGCGGAGATCGAAATCTACCAATACTGCATGGACCGTGCATCCGAGACGGACAAGACGAATCGAAAACCGGATAGCGTACCGGCTGATTCTTGGCCGCATTCGATGCATTTCACATACCGGCACACGGAATGCTTTGACAGAAAAATGAAAGGGGAGCGCGTCGATTTACGGTTTCTGCGCACCTGTAGGGCCATGTGGCACGACGCACGGTATTTGTTTTACAATCTCACGACTTTTTCGTTCCGGTCGCCGGACATCTTCGATGCGTTCGTGGTGAACGCCACGGGAGAGCAGTTGTATAATATCAAATCATTGCACTTCGATATTTCCTCCGCGAGGTCGTTGGAGGAATGGGGGTATACCTTTGAACCGGAGACGATGAAAATGCTGCCGTGTTTGAGAAAGTTGTTCCTGTGGATTGACTTCGCGTCCGGGTCGGAGGACAGGAGGAACAAGAGGGAGTACATGGAAAAGTTCGAGGCGGACGTGTATTACAAACGCCCCGTGTGTTTTTTTCGAATGTGTCCGTTGAAGGAGGTGAGGGTGTTCTTGAATCCCGGAAGATGGCCGTGGGAGGAGCTGGAGGATGGTCATTTCGGATGGGAGAGGATCAGAAGTTGGTCGAGGGGGGTGGAACGGAGGCTGATGGTTGAGTGGGAAGGGCCGATGGACCTGTTGGATACATGATTCCCCTTTCCCTCCTCCTTTTTCTTTCTTTCTTTGATTCTTGTATATCGTTGAAAGGGGCGGGTTATAGCCGTTAGCCAGTAGCTCGAGCTGCTGGCAATGCAGCTGCTAGCCAAACGGCAAGGGGGCGATGCAGCTGATATTGCATTTCGACGGCGCATAGAATAAAATCGAATGGATGGATAATCAGAATGACCTTAGCCAATGCAGAAAATGGGAGCCATTACATCAACGGAACGACATGTCCCCGCATTTCCTCGACGGCAAACGGCGCATGGGGAAAGGGGATCCTGATTTTGACTTTGAGGCTGGACAAGCGCAATATCAAACAGAAAAAAAACTAGTTTCTCCAGCTCTCGCTCGATATTTAACCTTGGACCGGTTGATTCGCATATGCTCCGTTGGACGATGGTTGACAGACCCACCCACCGATCTGACCCCGATCGATCGCAGAAGTTAAATTGGACTGCAGCGAATGCGGTTAGCGTGTGCAGACTGCTGACCGAGTTTGTGCGATCGGTTCTGCTTCGGGCGACGAGGAAACCCCGATTGGGACGAGCGACACGACCAAAACAGGACAGCGACGACTAAACGGGCAGCGTGTGGTAGTACATGGCCCGATTCGGACGAAATCGCTGGGACGGGGAATACCGTGCTGCACTGTTACGCAGGGATTCTTTAATCTTGTTCTGCTGGATATCGCGGACTCGTTCGTTCCCCTGTCCTGTGCATGGAATTGTTGGAATCGCTGGAATTGTGGGAATTGCGCGCTGGAATGGCCGTTCTCCGGGTCAAATCTATCCCGCTACACCAGCAGCCAGTGTTACTATTGTGGTATACTACCTAGTATACTTACCTAGTAGGTGTGGGTATACTGGCATCCGCTGTGTATAAAAAGAGCGCCGTGGACGTGCGATATCGATATATTCAGTCGCCCCCTCTCTATCAAAACTTCACTCACTTACACACATAATAATACAAGTACTTACTTCAGTAAATAATATTAATACAAGATGAAGCTGTCCGCCGTCGCTATCGCTGCCCTCGCCGTCCTCGGCACCGACGCTTCCCCCGTCGTGAAGAAGGCCGACATCGACCTCGTCGTCCTCCAATTCGCATTGACCCTCGAACATCTCGAGAACGTCTTCTACAAGCAAGCCCTGCGCACCCTCCCCGAGTCCGCCTTCCGCGCGGCCGGCTACTCTTCCTCCTATTATAACAACATCAAATACATCACCCGCGACGAGGAACAGCACGTCAAGCTCCTCACCTCCGCCATTTCCAAAGTCGGCGCCAAACCCGTCGCCGCCTGCACATACTCCTTCCCCTTCACCGATGTAAAATCTTTCATCGGCCTCTCCGCCATCCTCGAGGGTGTCGGTACATCCGCATACCTCGGCGGCGCACCATTGATCACTTCCAAAGACTACCTCACCGTAGCCGGCTCCATCCTCGTCACCGAAGCCCTCCACACCTCCATGCAGCGACAGGCCCTTAACCAAGTCCCCGCCGCGAACCCCTACGGAACACCGTTGTCCCCCAGCCCGGTGTTCACTCTCGCCGCATCATTCATCAAATCATGTCCGTCATCGAACATGAAACTCCCGTTCACCGCCTTCCCAGCGTTAAAACTCACGTCCGCTGCTCCTCTCATCCCCGGTTCCACCATCCACTTCTCCGTCCCCGGAAACCTCCCCGCTAACTTCTTTGTAACTTTCATCAACGGACTCGATATTAAATCCGTCCGTCCGATTTCCAAGAGCGGAAAGACCTTCTGCGTCGTTTCGCCGACAGGATATGGCGGACAAGCTTACGCTTTGGTTACCAAGGTCGATATGACCGGTGGACCGGTGGCTGATTCGGGTATCCTTTACGGACCCGCCATTTTGGAATTCAAGCCTGCCAAGCCTGTTTTCGACCTCAACCAGCGAAAGTAAAGCCGTTGAGATGAATTGAGTTTGGAGATGGGTAGTATGGGTATGTCTTGGGGACGAAAATGCAATAAAATACCGTGATGATGACAGGATGACTGTCGGTGTATCTTTTTAATACCTTAATTTTCTTGTATCATGACGTTTACTCATGTATGACTTTATCCGAGCTTACTAGCTCGCAAAATTTAATGCATTTAATGCTTCCACCGATAAAACTTTTCTGCGTAGTTGTCTGACTCAGTGATGTTTTCCAACATTCGATTAAATGTGCCGAGACCTCGATCGTGTGAATTGTTGATTTAGCGAGATGTCCCAGTGATTAAATGTGGTGCTTTCGTCCTTGGGAGAAGGTGTCCGTCGATCGGATGAGGTAGCCTGGATGCTTGAACATGTCGTTTCAAGATTCTGCAGTATGGACCAAAAATATCGAGTACACACAGTGAACCCTTTCATCGAATCAACCATAGTCGTCTATCATAACAACTGCGATGTAACGAGCCATTTTCGAATGCGCAGTTGGAAGTTTCATCTCCTCTCCGTTGATATAACGTCGCATTTTGAATGATGTTGGAAATATCATTATGTACCAGTATCCTCTTATGCGTCTAGTAACCATGCGTCCACGCCGAAGGGTCGCAAAACTGTGTCAATCCTGAATTGTACTTTTTCGGGCCAAATTTCTATATTTTGTACTCGAGTTATTTAGTAAAATAAGATAGTGTGGAATAAAGATCCAGAATTGTACCTCAGGGCCGTTAGCAAGGGTTATATAACATATCATGGAAAGTTAATCGGCAGCCTTAATAAAAATTCTTCTCTACAGAAGAACCTCACATCTCCGATGTTCGGCGTTCGGTACTCGTTACACTATCCTAACCCTCTCAAGATGAAAATAACAAATTATTCTTCGGGTATAGGATCTTTCGAACGGTATTCCAAATATATCATTGTAGCCCGGGTACGGTGATAACGAACCTCTTTGAAAGAGGTATTATTAGAGACGAGCGATGAGGGGTATGGGATTCGGCGACCTGGTGGATGCGGATGCGTACACGTTGCGTCGTACCTTGTTAGTATCTTACGTAGGCTCCGATTTCGGGGCTTAGGATTACGAGAAGTCTTAGCTCTAAGACTTTTTATGTTTAGATGAGGTCTTATGTCTTATTAACTGGTGCGTTTCTATTAAACGATTGGGTATTGATTGGGTATTGATCAGTCTGGTTTGCTCTCATAAACCAGACATCACACGAAGCACTTCGTGTTGGTCTGGTTAGATTGCTCTCAATATTCTTTGATTTAATAGATACTCTGGATGCGATCAAATTTCTTCATTTTGATATTATATAGGGGCTTGTACGCAGTCATCACGGTGAAGAATATATGTGTTTCAATGTCACGGTTCTAAAGGCATACACTATCCATGAAGTATCTTCGAATCATCGTTTTTAGGAGTCAATCTTACTACATTTATTGCCTTCAATATTTGCATACCTTTAGAGTAAAATAAACCGTAATTCAAGCCTCATTTAGAAAAGATATCTAAGATAAGGTATCACATGTCAACATGTACCCACGACAGATTTGACAAAACATTCTGGCTGTGACAGATCAGATATTCGATTAGATAGTGACTATCGCTATCTAATTAGTATCTTGGGTAATAGAAATGGAAATAGAAGTGCCCATATGTTTGTGACGCCGTACGGTAACCCCTACGAAAGGGAAACCAAGGCTTCAGCTGCACGCTTCATTTAATAGTGAGCTGGGGATGTATACGCAGATCTTCAAGAAGATATTGATACCCATATCACTGATCAATTCAGGTGACCTACTTTGTGCCCCAGCGATCCTGGATATAGTCATATGAACTAAATCCGAGTCTGCATTAATGTCGATCAATTTTATGAATATGAACTTCAGAGATACGGTCCATAACTGGATGGGCCTTAACTGATCCGTTTATGAGAGCGACGCTTTGGTCAAGGGTCATCAGATATCTAGTTACGATGATGATGATCAATGGGTGGGGCCATCTAGATGCTATCAGCATGGCCTAGGACTTAGTTAAGTAGATTATGGGCCAATATGCTCCACTTTACTGGTACCGTTCGCTCCATCCAATGGACGAGATACCATACACGATATCAGTGTAAAACCAACTATGATATCATAGTTGGCTGATCTCACAGCGCTATAATCGTCAGGCATCACGGCCCAACAGCTTTTGAAAAACCCAGTTGGATGACAATGCATGAGCCCCTACAGCTGCAATGTAAGCCAAATAATTCACATCTGTTACGTAGCGTGTGAGAATAGCTTCCCATGCAATCAAATGGACGGTCAATCATCACAAAAAGCAAACTTTTTCTAAACATTCTACATTTCTTGCGGTTACCCCAAAATAGCTTCACGCGAAACATGTATGCGCAGATGAATTCATTTACCAACCCTTATATATACTTAGTGAGGGACATTCCGTGCTTCTAGCGCCTTACAAGTATCTCAGCAAATATAAACCCAAGTCGTGTCGAGGCTAAGCCGCCAGGGAGTCTGACATGCATAGAATCCTGTTTCGAACCTGCAACAGAACCACATATCCCTCACAAGATATACGTATTCCCAGGGTGTTCGTTTCCAGAATAGGAGACCCTGCATCATATTGACTGCGAATCCTTCCATTCTGATACTACAATATAAAAGGGGAGGGGACTCGTCATGTCATATAAGATGACCCTCCCCATTCGAAGCATCAACTTTGTTCGAAACAGGTTTTCCTCCACTTCTCTCTCTTTCTTTACCCTTTTTATATACAAAGATCAGTTATACAAGCTCCACTCAATGACTGTGGGTCATATCTACGCCTCCGGGTGAGGAGAGCGGCATTATGGATACCATGCGGGTATGACGTTGGAAAAGTCGAGAGAATCCACTCTTGCTAACCTGAAACGTGGGAATGGGTAGCCATGCGGTTAGAAAGACTCAGGCATATTGAGACCGATAGGTGTAGTATAACACTCGAGATCGGCTATACCGGTTCCCTTATGGAGACCCGATACTTGGCGGTTATATTCTATTCTCGAGATCGGTGACCACGACAGCTCTGGATGCAACACGGAAATGTGTTGTCGCCGGGGATATGCAGGGACTAGGGTCCACGACTCGGACGTTAACTTTCGAGAGCATCAGAGACCAATCATTTGGAAACCGTGGAAGGAGTTAATATCGCTATCACCTCCTCAAGCTAGATTCTGGAATATCGCTGCTATCGGCGTTTTACGAATACTGGTTGTTTTGGGAGGACAGTTATTATCGTCGGCGTTCTATTCTGGGCTAGAACAAAGTCAAACCAACCCTTATCCCTGGTCTTCGGCGACCTCATTTGTGTTGAAACCTCACCATTCACACAGCGAGCCTCCCCGGTTCATTACCGGAGTGGGCGTAACGGTAGAGTATTAACTTTTGCTCGACTTTGTAAGAGAAAATCCCATGGGGAAATTCGCGAATACCATGTTTTTTGAGTTCGAGGAATCATCATTAAATGAGCGTTGACACAAATGTTGAATCGGTTGCGAACTGCTACGTGAGCTATACCGTACGGGGAATACCAAAGGTCGCCTTTTTTCTTCGTGCATGGTTTTGTAATTTAAACTTAGCCCAAGACCCGCTCTTCGGGGAAAATAAAGTTATGGGTTCTCTTGAATCATTCTTCAGCCCTCTTTATCTCCCACATCTGGTTATTCCGAATCCCTTTTCAAATGTCGGCGTCTTCGTGTCGATATATCAAATACAGATTATCCAGCCCTATGGACACCGTCGAATGATGAATCCAGTTGGATCGAAGCTGAGAGATAGCGTGTGAAAAAGCTTGAGCCGTACACAAGGGCAAATGACACGGTAAACGCTTCTGAAATCTTTGAATGAATATTGATTGGGGAACGGGATGTAATATGATGCCCTTGTTAGGAAATAGCCGATGTTGAGGTTTACTCGCCTATCTTGATATCTTTGCGAGATTTCGGGAACCTCGTTAAATTTGAAACCGCCCCTCCGATACCAACAAACATATCAGCGCGATAATATTTGTTTCGAATTCATCCTATGCTCATATCGCTGACGCTTGGGCCTTTGGTTATTGGTACTGTCATGCCACTTCAATGGTCCTATGGTTCGAAGGCAAATTTGAAGCAAGAGTTGGTTTCTATGGAAGCACAGGTGTTGGGAAAGCTAGCTTAAGCTTGACCGCAAGCTTCGCTTCCAATGTGTCATAGTTCAGCTGACGGCTGACCCTGGAGCATATCCAAAATTATGTGGTATCGGTGTCAATATTCAACGTGCATCGCCGATGATGCAACAATTCCAAAAGGCTGATTCCATATAGTTTGAATAGCTTGAGTTGCTTTGCGTAACTACAAGTTGTCTAGCAGCCGAAGAGCTTCTCATCAAGATAAGATTGCAGACGACCATACTCAATCGCAGCAGATAAATCAGCTAGCTTACCAGCTATATTGAGGAATAGGAATGCTATGGGTTTTGTATGCCTTCAGCTATCTGTGAATACGTGAGGTACAAATCCTTGCCTCCTAGCTACGACAGCTATTTCGTAGGACAGGCGCTATCTGTCACACACATAGCGCCACCAAATCGGATCGGGTTTATAATTCATGAAACCGACGCCTCACAGATCGAGTTAGATTTCAGAGCGGGCGGACGCGCGAGCGGCAACTCTGCCTTTCGCATGGGCCCTTGAGATTATTGAAATGGACAAGTATCTGCAACAAGTCTGGTCATACAGCATGGCTGTGGCAAGGCTTGCGAGATTATGCCAAAGGTTACACTACAGTTCAAATTTGAGCGACTCGGCACCTGAGCTACTAGGCAAGGGATCAGGCAGATATCGAACCGCCACCGACGCACTCTAACAGGTGAGGTGCCCCACTGATGCTCGTAGAAAGACTATTGGCCATATCGGCTCCTGGTGATTATTACTAACTATTAATCGACACCATACTGAGATTAGACGACTACAAACACTGGCGCGGAAGTTCCAAGAAACTCAAAATATCAACCATTTTCAGAATATTAGGCGGCAGATCATTTCAAATGCATATGATGACTTTATAACAAAATAAGCAAAGCCCCTCAAGATGAAGCTACTATCACCACAAGTGGTCTACCCACCTTCCCCCAAGACGGCCTATCACAATATCAAAGCACCAGGTGTGTAGGGATACGGAACGTTAAGCAAGTTCGAATCGTGCGGGGGGCGTGCATGCATAATCATCCTCTGCAGCAGTGTATACGATGTATGATGCATCTAGCATCTCGGGGTATCCCTATCCAACGCCTTAACAGCCGACCAATCACTCTCATCTTGTTCGTAGCCTTCCATTTCATCCACAATTTCCCACCCATCAGGAGGAGTATCAAGCGAGATGACGTCAGTAAGTTCACTTGTTTCTAATTCAATATCCTCTATCCACACTTCGCCTTTTCGAGGCGATATGGAGTTTTGCGGAAAGGGTGGTGGGAGGGTCGCTTTGGCCGTAGTGGGGTGGTTTCCGGGAGATAGCAGGCTACGAGACGGGACGGAGGCCTTCGCTTGGTCTTGCAGATGCTCTTTGACTGCATCTGTTGGATTGGTGAGGGGCTCTGCCGGGGTAGCTTTACTTTGGTCCTGCGTGGGTTTTGGCCTGACTTTCTCGATAATCTCCTTCGCGATGTGAGGGGGGAGTGAGAGCACGGGATCTTGTTTGCGGGAGCTCGCGCAAACCGGCATGGGTGCTGAAAGTGAGCTTGCCAACGGCTGCTGTCTTGTAGGGATCTTCGAAGGTACTTCTTTGACTGTCTGTACCGGCTTTTCCCGCTGACCAGTTGGGTTAAGCCCAAATACAGGAAAGGTCTTCAGCTGTCCACCCATTGCGCGATGAAAAAGCCTGATGCGCTCAATCCGTGCTTCGTCCCTAGATGGCTGTGGTATACTCTGGGTTTCGGATGGGCTTTGAGAACTCTCTTGAGAGTTTGTCCCGTCAACCACCATCGGCTTTCGATGCTCGGCTTTTTGCAGAGGCTCTGAATCTGTGACTGTTGGCGCCTGACACACTTTGGAAGTCGAAGCCGGGGGAGCTTTCGCGGCGGTCGTTTCTTTCTCAGCTGCTTCATCTCTTTTCACTTTTTGTACTGGTGCAACTTCAGGCTTGCTATCCGGCTTTGGGATGCTGGTTTGGAGCGTTTGCTTCCGTGACGGGATTGTTGGAGCATACAAAGACTCTCCATCAGAATCGCTATCACCGTTGCATAATGGAAATCTCTTCGCAGTTCGCCCAGGCTCGTTCAGGGTAGGTGGGTCAGAAGTCTTCGCCGGCACTATAAATTACAAAAGGGGAATGTTAGAATACCCATCATGTTGAGTCGGCACCCATTGCTTAGCCTACCGGAACATTTTTTCTTGTCCTTCCCGTAAAATTCCTCGCAGGGCACATAATCAGAAACTTTGTTCTTCACAGTTTTGACCTTCTGTGCCGCTTTTTCTTCGGCTATTTGGCGCGATATTTTGTCCTTGTGGGTTATCCAAGAATCAGACTCCAACTTAAAAATAAAGTTAGGTTCTATTTTATGCATGATCCGGATTTGGAATCTGAAAGCTTGGTAAGGTTGCCGAGAATACATACCTTCATCCTTTTTAACCTATCGGTGAGGTCTCGGTACTGCTCATCCATCTTGCTTCTATCACTAGGTCTATTCATATTGTCTGTGTGCGGGCAACTATCCGATTGGTGTTTTGACCCAGTAGCTGGCTCGTAGCTCACCACGTTGGCAAGCCTACTTTGGGCAGCTTCCGCAAAATGAACACTACCTGCGAAACGGTTGTGTCCTTCCGCAAAGTTTTCGATATAGCTTCTGCTGTTCAGATGCGACCGGTCTATATAACTAGGTTGATTCAGAGATTGCGGGTAGTATGAATTGCAATTTGCGACCCTTGCGCACCGATTCATATATTCTTCAGGTGAAATAACGGGTGGAGCTTGTGGAAAGGGTACTGGCGGCAAAGGTTGCGCGAGCGATTGATCAAACCCGTAGCCGAACTGCTGTAGATAAGCGCTGGCTGGCTGGTAGTCCGGCCCAAAGCTTGCGTACGGGTGTAAATAATTATTATCGCAAAGTAGTTGCACCGGGAAGTTCGAAAGATTGTTTGGGGTGTGTGGATGGTGTTCCTTGACCGAGTCGTGGAATGCGCAGAAGTTGTGCGTCGAATAAGGATACTGGCCAGGGTCGGTGTAACTGTGGCCTCTAAAGTCTACCGACGATCCGTCTCGATAGATATGTCCGGAAGAACATGGGCAAGACTCGTCACAGCCTGAAAATTCGCTCCCAGTAAGATCTATCGACATGTCGCTTGATAATAAAGTTGTGATTCGAACAATTCTACCCGACACGAGAAGGTCTAAAAACTAGCAATTTTCAATGAATACGCTGTCAAAAGTTGGGGAGAACGTATTGGGGCATGCCCCGCGATATATAGATATTAACTACATTCGAAAAAAAATCTAACGAGGATTTGCGTGCGTGAACTATCTCAAACTACCTGGCGAATTCGAAGAAACACGGTTATCTCGGTACGTATATAGCTGATTGCTACTCAAACGCACCTAAGCGAGGAATACGGACAGTCAATCTCCCTTTGATCTTTCTATCCCCCATCGTCTATCATTCCCATCCTCAGCTTAAAGTTCATAAGGTTACTGTTACGCCAGGCGCGTTGATCTATAGACGACCGCTGCAACGCAGTTTTTAAGCTCGGAGCGCAGAATCCAACACGAGTTGACTTGCTCAAGGCCATGCTCCTTCCCACGCAATGCGCATATGGTGGTGTATGAGGGATATGTTCCATTTAATTGCCTTTTCGGCATCATATAACCTCGCGTGTATTTATTTCACTGAACTCCCTAAAATCTAGCAATCGCTGCTACAGTGAGTTTCTTGATTGGCTCGTAGTTCGCGGATGGTCTTCGCTCACACAATAACACGTTATGATTTTTGTGCACGCGCGCACGTTCTCATTCAGGACACACAGCAGAGAGATTTACTTCCTACTCCTTAGAGACTTGCCGTTTCCCGTTGTGTGTAACTGATAAGGCTGAATAGTGATCCAACAAACTGGCCAAAGAGAGCAGGACCTGCGAGGGCCATTTACTCCGAGTTTGAAGGATCGTCATAGTGCAATTTCCGACACGTGCAACGAAGTTTGTTTCGATCCCTGCATCAGCAAGAATTTCGACAGTCACTTTAACTTCGTTTTAGGAAGCAGATCCCGACATTGACGTTGTTCATCCAAAGTACGAAGTAGAAGAGACGAAGTGTAGGCAGCCCACTCAATGCAAACGCCGGACTGACGTACACTGAATATATGAATTTTCATACGAACCATTCCGTGTAAATATCAATTCTAAGTCTTCTGAGACATTGTCTCACGCTGTCTTTGCTTAGTGATAACTATTGCTATTAAGAACTATAACTTAACGAAGCCGTCGATCGATACACGTTATAACGTGTATCGATCGACGGCTTTAGCTCCATCGAGTCTCAATTGCAAGATGGCAGAGGGGCATTAATTCTTCTCTATGTGCCCACACTTAGCATTTTTCTGATATTTATGGATCCATCGGCCCAGTTGTTTCCCTGCGTTTCGAAACCTATAGCACTTTAACGTTGGGGTGAAAAAATTTTCGGCTTTTCCCATGGGGTATATATCCGTGGCACAATTGAGTATTACTAGACCCACCAGTCTCCAACGTAAGCAAACCCACTCTGGAATAATTGTTTTGTGGGACCAAGAAGCTTAGCTTAATACATGTCATCTTATGGGACACCAAGATGACAGCGGCAGTTCGGTTCCGATATCCGTTTCATTCATGAAACAATGAGAAGTTTTACCCCCTCGCGCTTATTATTGCACTGTGGTCAGCGAAGGTGAGCGAGCTTGCTCCACGGTGCTGAAATCTCGACGCTCGGACTCCTTTAAACGGCATGAATTAATTGTGCTGCCGGAACAAATTGCATCTGCACCATTTTTTTTTTTCTGTATTCCGTAAATGCTGGTGATAAGGCCCCCCAAGTTACCCAGTGTCAAGGTAATGGTCCCGTACCTGCAGCCAGGCGCAGCAACCTTTATCCATTCCGTCTTTTGAATCCAAGGGTTTCTCTTGCACGACGGCGAACGCCTTGATTGGTAACCCCCAAAGTTTAGGAAACGGGCAGGGGAAAGATTTGTGGCGTCCAGAGTGCGGTGATTGGACCAATCAGCGATGGGGGACCCAGTAGCCGTTGAACAGGGATTGTCCCAAGCGAGAAAGCCCGACCGAGGGATGGGAGGGCCAAAATGAGATTTGTGGGTGGTCGCCGTCACGTTATGCGGCACTAAACCTCTCGGGGACCTTAGGCACCGAACTTTCCCATACAATGATCCCCCATTACTTGATCAATTCTCTTGTGCTTTCGAGATATCTCGCGTTGAATTCCCTAGAAGATGCATTTCGATCAACCCAAACGGAACAAGATACATTGTTTCTCGGTCGGAATATTTGTAAATCTGTGGAACCCCGAAATATAGCCTGGCGAACGAGAGTGACGTCGCGAATATCTATTATCCCCAACCATATATGTCCGACTAGTCCATCTGGGAAAAGCGGTGCTCATGCACTAATCCGCTAATACGATTCGATAGTCTTGCAATCTTATCGATTTAGTTTTGCCTTCCTGATGGCAAAATCTGTATATTAAAACTCCGAACCACGAAATGAACCCGCCTATCTGGTTATGAGACTTCGAAATTGATAATTCTTAAGTAACGACCTTGCGATTGTCAACAGCTGAGTCTAGACCGCAACCCGAATTTAGACCACTGTATCCACGTATAGACCCGACTGGCTGAACTCAAATTATCAATATAAACAAAAACCCTTGACCCTGGGCGATAAGCTAGTTTTGTTTGTCAGTGTACTTGGTAAACTTGAAGGATCAATAAATGTTTCGTGATTTGGCCTCGGCCAAAAACACCACAAAACCAAACACTTGTGTTGCATCTTTTCGGGGTTCGAGATTTCGAGCATATTTGGAGGCAGAAGGACGCATTTCGGGCTCCACTTTTAGATTGTGCGACCATATAGAAGAGATCAAATACCCGAAGTGCGAGAGATGCTCTCATCATTTCTGTTTACGAAATGTTGTAGGAGAATTATCAGCCAGTGAGGTTTCTTCGATGAATTTCGGGGTTTCGATAAAGTTCGTTTAAAGGGCGTTATAAGATCCGCGACCGTTTATATTCAAAATTTCCCCGGGAAACAAAGAGCTATGGGTCCCCGACCAGATAAAAAAAGCACCGGCGTGTGAAGCTGTGTGATCATTGGAGTAAACGCAGCGGGTATCTCAAAAACCGTTTCCCCGAACGGAAATGCCCTGTGCATATCAGATAACCACATCCCCAAACAGCTTTTATCTGTTGTAAGATCCCAAGGTATGCGTGTTGTCGATCATATTTACATGTGCTCGATTTGTGCGCAAGAGACCGCCCCACCTGGTTAGAGTGACTGGTTATATGTCCCCACCGTTTCCGAGAGATTGTTTAGCAAGGCCCCGCACGAGGGGACCTCTTTCTTGCGTGTTTTCTGCAGATCATATTGAGTGCTCTTTCGGTTGGACATACTGATAACTTAGAAGCCCGTCCCATTGGCAGACCGTGATTAACGAAATCTGAAATGCAAGTTAGTAGATCGGCCAGCTTGCAGCTATTCTAGTAGAATCAAAAATTTGCACCAGATGTTTGCGCCTTAGCTAGCTACTTATGATGAGCCGGCAAAAGTATACGCATCGTTATCACATTTCCATAGGGAAGAGAGCTTGCAGATCCTCACCATTCTATCACCTCATGGTAAGTTGGTCGCCTTTTGCAATATTGAACGGCTGCTATACCAAGACTCTCATTTGGGTGAATGAAATAAATTCATGAAAGTTGATCTTCGTAGGCGTCTCGTTCAAGTTTGTGATGCTACAGATGGTATATGGCCTAAGACTCGAGTTCAGTATCGTGTGAACGTATAAAGTCTGCAGAGGCGTCGATAGTTGCATTTCGGGCAATCCGTGTTCGCCGCAATAGTATACTTCACAAAGTCAACATAAAATCGCCATATCCCGAGCGGCTACCCCGCGCTGTGCCGTATACACTGCATATATCAAAGCTTGATATTTTGGAATCCAAAATCCCAACGTGTTAATCAGTGGCGGTAAGTCAATTTTCGATTTCTTCCTATCAAACCGGCTCGGAAAGTGGCGAATTGCCAGCCAATAAGTGCTTCCGTGTTTCCCTATCTCCAATCCCCTCGCAAGGACCTGCGCGAAAAAAGTGTGAGTTATCTTACGTTTTGGCTGGCGTGACCTTTCAATTTATTTTAGTTTTGTGTTTCTCGCGGTATTCGACGTTTTGGGCGATATCTTCAGACCGCAGGCAGAATTTAGCCGTGGATATCAAACGTCAAAAACACATTTGGATTCTATTTCCCTCCAGCTTGTCCCATTTAGACGAGAAGGCTCAGAGCCAATCAAGCTGTCGTCACTAGGTCAGAGGATTCACTTCGTGAGACTTTTCGCACTTCAGATATTCGATCCGAAGTGTGTACGAGTCTCCTCCTTTAATATTGAGAATCCTGAGATTTTGTTGTCTGAGGCGCCCGTTTTACTTTACTAGCGCTCGAAAAACAGGCTACAGCTGACAGCTAGCTGTTTGTCCCTTTCTATCTCGTGGGTCCAACGTAGTTATTGGTAGCTACATGCGATAGCAGCTTCTGACTGGCAGAAGATGATATCATGGAACTTGATTACTAGCTCGGATACAAGCACGCCCAGACCTGAAGCGAAGGCCCGCGAGGACCCGATTCAAAACTGGTGGTTTATGCATTACTACAGCTTCAGCCTACATGATTTATGCATCATCTGACGTATGGCCTAGTCAAGCTCAAAGCAAGCAAGCCAAAAGCCAAAAGCTAAAGCCAGGCGGGAGTCTTGCTCGAGCTTGCAAGCTGATGCAAAAGATATCAAACTGAGGGAAACCCAAATAAACATCAAAAGCAAGTCCACGAGACCCTGTTACTCATTTCCCTATTCTTTTTTGGTGATTTGTTTTTTCAGCCGCCCCCGAATCGAGTTCGGTCGCGCTCGTCGGCTGTCAGTGCTGGGTTACTTTGTTTTTTTCGGCATCTCAGGTACTGCAAGCAACACGACCGAACCCAAACGGTGGATTTGCCCTATCTTCGCTGCGATTCCCAAAGATCACACTTTTTTAGAACGTTTCTTTTGCTTCTCCGCTTTTTTTTTGGGCTGTCGCCGTCATGTGAGCTCCGTTTTCTTCCCCGAGAAGAGGCCATCGGTGTATCTTTCTTGATGGTTTGGATTTGGCGCACCGCTTGGCCTGCAAAAGTTGGTACATCGGGCTCTTCTCCCACCTTTGATAAACTTTTTTGCCTTTGCAAAGGTACATATCTGGTATCTTTTTTGGCGTCTACAGGCAGAAATTGAGAGGACATCAAGGCTTCTATCATTTCCAGCCTAGAAACGCCTCTTACCGAGCAATCATTCCCCTAGGGAAAAACCCAGGACGCAAGCACAAAGCAAAACCAAAAAAACCACGCAGGTCTATCACAGATAGACTCAAGGCTAAGTCCCGAATCATTTTGGGTCAAACGCTTGAGAAAGAAACAAAAAAAAAACATATCCCTGCATCCAGATTCCCACACATCACACAGGACCGCTTAGCAGGCTAGCGTCGGGGGCCCTAAAACTGTTAAGGAATATTTCCTTTTCCGTCCGGGAACGCTTTCTTTTGTCTCTTTTCATCCCCTCATTTCGCTCTCCGTCTTTCGCGAGAGGGGGGTAACGCAAGATGATGAATTATACGATGGTCTTTCTCTCTATGTAGGGCGGTGCCTATCGCTTGAACCCTGAGGTGGCAAACGGCGCTGGCCACCAGGGACATTATTGGAGGGGCCCGCGAAAGCGAGCCGAGTTGGTGCCGGTGTTAATCTGGGAGATTCGAGATGACAGGTGGTTTATCAAGCACCCATCCTTTTATTGAGTTTTATCGTTCCAGGTGTCTTGCAGATGTTGCATGACGGTTTCCCATCCTGCGGTGCTAGTATTGTGCGAAATGGGCGCTTTTTCTAGTGTTTGGAAAGATTGGTAGTGCGGTCTAGCTCGTTCGCGAGATATATACCTCTGCCTCGACACCCCGCGTCCCGGCGGAATAGCTAGATTTCAGCATATCTCGTATACACTAGACGATTTCGATTCGAAGGACGATCGTCGGTTCTTTCATTTACCTTATTTTCTTACTCTTTGCGAATTCTTTTTGGTTTGACTGCCTAGTGTTAATTTGATCAAATTCGAATCTTGAAGTTTGCATTGCATGCATGCATCTCCTTGGTTGAGTATCATCGAGCTGACCTGAGCTGACCTAAAGTCCGTATCTTGTCCAAAAAGTCCTGGGATATGAAGATTTTAATTAACTTGCTTAGAAGAATTCTTGCCTGTCACTAGGCCTCCAGTCGAAAATAATTAATATTCCATCGATCGAAGACAGGAGGCAGGTTTCGGTTGGAACCAGGAAACATATCACATTTCAGGGAATATTCCAGCATCAATTTCTGCTGCAAGGACGACTAGGTCAGCCGCCTGTTCAGCACCAACACAACCACCCGCCGCGATAATCTGACGCAAGGGGGACAAAAGCCAGATCGATCGCAGCCACTCCCGGAATTCGAAAAGCTAGTCTTTGAAGACAGGGTGCGATCCGAGTATCACCGGTATTACATACGAGGGAGAATGTGCAAAGGAAGCTTTTGTCAATCTTGAGGTTCAAAATTAAGCTCTCAACATCGTGAGAGGAAACAACACGTGAAGAAAGAACGATTTATATCGCGAGTTCCTGGTTTGGGCGAATACGAGCTGGTGACGAGGGAGTCCGGTCTTCGTACTCTTTCGATATATCTACCTCGATTCGGAACTCTTGGATCTTTCTTAGTCTTGCTTGGTCAAGTTAGAGCGATATAAGCATCGGCGTTCACCCAAGACTTTTTTGAGATTCTTATTTTTTATTCTTTTTTCGCGCCTTCCTTATTCAACGGGATCGAAGCGAGTTACCCTTCGAACGAATTATATACCAAGGGCACACAGGCGGAAGGATGTCACGGTAGGATTTTTTATTTTCTCAGGCGAACGGAACGGAATAGCTTGCAGGTGAGGCTGAACAATACCCTATTCCTTTTCGAATATGCATGGAAAATTCGTGGATACAGATTCGAGAAGGAGATCGGGATCTCACATTCGTTTTCGACATGGATGGGTTTATATCTTCCTTCCCGAAAAGAAAAGAAATCTATGGCGCCATATTGGAGTATTTGTGTTTTTCTTTTGACTTCGGGGAAATACACCTGTTTTTTGTGTAACTTGACTGACCAGGTTGGATTTATAGTTTCGATAAATACCGGAGCCTCGATATCGATAGCAGGCGATATAGATTTACCACTTGCCGAAGAGAGGCGGTCAGATTTGACATAACAACTCGCACGCGCAGCGATACTACTGGGTATATATTTTACGATGCCGATATTTGCACGGTCAAAAACAAGGGGGGAGTACAGGGACAGAGATCTGGGCTCGAGAAGGTGGTTGTCTGGCATCTCGGTCGGCCATTGGAATTTGGGACTGAATTTTGAAGAGGAAGAGACGGAATTGGTGAATACTTCTAACGCTGTGATGATTGATCGGTCGGAGCAACCTATCAGCTGGAAGGCACAGCAGGTGCTACTGGCTAAGGCTAGGCTGGAAATAGATGAGAAACAGGGGCCAATCGACGAGAGCAAAGAATCACTAGAGATAGTGGACGAGGAAGAAGAAGAAGAAGAAGAAGACGTAGACGGGTCGAAACGGGCGGCAGCTGGCGTTTCAGGATCAAACGAAGCGTCCAACGGCAGTTCAACCGCGAGTAACAATGATAATAAGAAGACTGCTAATAACAGTCTGACCTCAGGGAACAGGACTGCAGAAAAAGGGAGCGAGGGTGGGAGCAAGGGTGGGAGTCAAGATGGAGGGTCGCCAGGGCATGCGATTGGGATGCCGCTAACGTTCACCCCCACACCGCAGCAGCAGCACAAGGGCCGGGGCCAGGGAGAGAGCGAGGAAGGAGAGGAGGAGACATTCCTGCATTCCCACCTTGGTTTTTCTTCTTCCTGCATAACTGATAACGGTGACGGGCAAGAAGAAGAGGAAGAAGATCCACTATTGTCGAGAGTGACAATAAGTAGTAGCAGTAGCAGTTCATATATGGAGGACGCTCCGTCAGCAGGTAATAAAAGTCCCCGGCCGCCCTCGACTGTTCCCTCTGCGAGAGTTTCTCCGTCTGATCATATTATTATATCAGACCGGTCTACGATTATTCAGGACGACCTTTCCAACAAGAAGATTACTCGATCCGATTACTCTTCGCCGTATCAAATAGAATCAACGACGCTGCTGCTGCCTCGTCCACACCGGCCAGACCTCACCCGCAACACATTCCGAAATATCACCACCACCACCTCGTCGTCGTCGCCCTCATCCTCTTCTTCTTCATCCCCATCATCATCCTCATCATCCTCTCCTCATCCAGCTTCTAATCCCTTTCACACCTTCCCTCGCCCTCGTCCCAGAAACCCTCCGTTCGCATTGACCGTATTAACTTCTCATTCGGCCGCTCCGCCTACATCGATTTCCATCTCTCCGATCATTCGCGGACCACAACTCGACTTGAACCCTACCGAAGGTCCCTCTCGCTCACCCTCGCAGACGTCTTCGCCAATAGAAAGAAGTGCCACTTTTGCGACAAGCCTGCAGCCACAAATTCCTGTTCCTATTCCGAGGGGCTATCGACCACTGACCCCACCGACCTTTGGTCTAGAGTCCGTTGCTGAAAGCGGCGTAAATCTCCTAGTCCGCCCTGTCACTTCTTCCTCCGCTTCTATTTTATCTGCAGGGTCCTCCGCCAGTTTTAACTCTTCGAACCTTTCTTCCATCACCCCAACTTGTCATTCTGCTGACCTCTCGTCTTCCTCCTGCGCTTCTCCGTCCGGGAAACAAATCGCAATGGCTGCTCGTTCCGCGGCAGCCCAAAAGTCGCTGATGCGCTCCGGCGCACCGAGAGAGCAATACACACCATATCATTACGGTGCCGCATCGAAACACACCAGCTATGCGCCGAATCCCCAGATGGATAATGTCTCGTCCTCGAGTAACTCTAGTGAAGAATTTCAGGTACAGCATGACATTCATACCCTGCAGGCCATGGCGCGACAGAGGGAACAGGCCGAGCAATCTGGTTTTCGCGGTCGCTCTGACTCGGGTTCTCGCATGCAGGGCAAATACAATAGGACGCATGCGAAGAATGGCTCCAATGGCAACGAGCTTCTGGAAAACGTCTTCGGAATCTACCCTGAGAAGAAGAGCATGGGTACCGGTATAAGTGTGGCTGATGTCGTCGCGAATAAATTATTCAAATGGGGATCGAAAAAGGATGCGCCCAGCACTATCCCCACACCTTCGCGGGAATCCAAAGTCCCAATTCAGCGATCGACCAGACATCCACATGCCACCGGATTCGTCGGTGGTATGCCACAACAAGTGCTGAGTCCCAATCGTCCTTCATCGGGTCCTCATGATATGGATTACCATCCGTCGCAGAGAGGTACGTTCAATCGATTTCTATTACGTAACACATTTGACTAACAAGCCATGACACCCTAGATGATATGCTTCACTCGAGAGCCTCGAACCTTGACCAGGCTAAGCTTGACGAGCTGATGAACCGACAGAAGATGCTTGAAGATAGAATCAATCAGCTCAAGATGGAAAGAGACCATCTTCTCGATATCAACAGCCAACCACAGCACCCCCTTCCTCTCAAGCCCCACCATGAAGCCGCCCTTCCTATTCAGAACATGCGCCACCAAACCTACGTGCCTAACAACCAACCTGCACCACTTCGAAGCGCCCCAAATTCTTCGGTCTCTCGTTCTCCAGAGTTGAGTCCCAGTCATTCAATCTCCTCGATTGCTTACGCCCGCCAATCGGCAGGGCCTTTGGATCTACCCATTCAATTCCCCCTTCCTCCTTCTCAACCACTCCCTCAAGTCCCTACTCAAGCTCCTTCACAACCCAGCGGCTCCGCCTCCCCAGTTCGTCCACGAAGCTCTCGTGCTTTCCCTCCGTCCAAACACATCCAGCCTCTTAGAACAACACCGATGGCTATCCCCTCAGCTATCAGGCAGGATCCTTCTTCGACATCAGCTCACTATGTTTCCCGTCCGCTTCCTCAACCGCCTTCTGACGCAACCCCACCGCCGGAATACGAACCGCCGGAGCTTGTGTATGGGGCGAACCGAGGTTATCGTGACATGAAGATCAAACTTACTTCTCCGACATCCGGCCAAGTGATGACACATGATGTCATCCTCGAGGAGCCAATCCCGCACCCTGAAGACGAGAAGCATGGAGGTATGCCGTCACCTCGTGATGATGTTGACGCCGAAGACATCCTCGGATGGTTCGAGACCCTCAAATTTGCTTCGACGGGCCCCAGAGGTCGTGGCCCGATGGCACCTCTCCCGCGCCCTGAAGCCGGAGACATCAAGGTGGCTCCTCTCAAGATTGATGACGAGAAGAGAGTCCATCAACAAGAGAAACCCGCTGTCAGCTACTTTGACGTAAAAGTCCCAATTAGCGCAACTCCGTCACACACAGATGCCAGATACCGAAAGGACTACAACGCCGGAAGAAAGAAGCGAAGCGAAACGAGACTCCGCGATCATGCTAGGGATGCCGAGAATATCCGCGTTGCCGCAGTTTAGAAAACCGTAGACAATGCTGGCGGGCACCCAAACGATGAATTGCTGGAAGAACACCAAGATGGAAGCGATAACGGGACTCGAAACCGAGATAGCGGGTACGGTGAAGACGGTAGCAGCCCAGTCGCAGAACCTGATACCCTCGCTACCACGGACGAAAACTCAGAAGATTCGGTCCCCTACTGGGATGACCCAAATTTTGATATCTACTGCTACGGTTCTATTGAAGAAGCAGATGAAAGCCACGAATACGAAAAACGATTGAATGAACATATACGTTGGGCTGATCAACAGCAAGAAGAACAGCCACACCATCAAAACCATGGGCAACAAGCAGCACCCTCACTAACTTTCGAGACTGGGCCAGAGAATAGTGCTGCTGCTACGGAACAAAAGCGACGACCTTCATTCTTCAGGCGTCGTCCGAGCCTTGGGATTAAGGATCAACCCGAGAAGTCGAAGATTAAGTTTCCGGGACTGCAGTGGTTGACCAAAGGCTATTTCCGATCTAAGAAAAAGGAATAGATGGCGCTGCTCCGTGTCCACTTACTATTTTAATTTTCATTATAAGGGTTTAGGCGCCCTTCCGAGTCACCTTTGTGACACATATTTCCCTTTGTTGAGGATATTTTTTCTGTTTTCTTTTGTTAATGTTTTTTTAAGTGATGTTCCTCTTTTCATCATCTACGAACATTCTGTGGGAAAGGAAGTATTTTATTCATTTCTTAGGCTTCCTCATATCTTCCTACACTGTTCGCGTCCACTGTAGCGGATTACTGTCCGTATACAACCCCTATTACTACAGTCAGATTCCGGCGCTTTTCCTATTCTTTTATCTCTCATTTTCGATTATACTGCCACTGTTGACACCTAGCATTCATGGTTAAGCCTTTTTATCGTTTCTTGCGTTAGGGTACAGGTGTTCGGTGTTTTCCTTATTTCGAGAAAATGATGTCACTCTTCCCTTTTCCCCTGCTGATTCTTGAGTTGAATTTTACTCCCTCATTCAATTCCTATGTTTATGTTCAGCGAAGGAGTTTTTTCTTTATTATTACGTTTTATCTTTCCGAGAAGTATTATTTTCTTTAGTGAAACGGCGTGTGAGCCGTTTCTTTCCTCTTCTCCTGTAGATATAACTTTTCACATCATTATTACAACCTTTTCTCATTATTATTCTTATGACTTGATCTTTTCCCGCTTTCTTATCACGGCTGTGTCGACTGTTCGATATATGATCGATTGCTTATTCTGATCGCTTGTTATCGCGATGTATGCATGTATTATTCGAACGCGAAATAAAAGTAGTTTATCATCCGACTCTTTCTGTTGGCTATTTGAGGAGCTTGATGTGAGGTGATAATGTCATTTGTGGTTTCTAGATTCTATGCGACGTAGACCACTCATTGGGCTATGATACCTGGAACCATGCTATCTACGTACATTATGCATAAAGTTCATCGCATGGTTAAACTGGAGGGAGGTTTCCAAGGTTGGAATGTCATTTTCACAAGTCACTGCGAAGGGGCCGTTTTGTCAAAATGTTGTATTTTGTGTGTTGGGTATGAACGTATGTTGTGTCAATGTAATAGCTTGGGATTCGCTCAATTTTTCTACCCATAATTGGCTCTCCAAAGCCTTTATATACATTTCTATTTAAAACATAACTGTAAAATTTTTATAATAAATTTATATTATATTTTATATTAAAATTTGTTATTTAGAAATTTTATTTAATTATTAATAATCACATATTTTAATTAAATTTTTAATTATTATAGTTATTTAATAATTGTCACAGTCTACGCTAAGTGACAGCGCAGAACTTGTACCCGCAAGTCCACAGCATAAGGAGAATAGGGTATCCCACCTGTTCTGCCGCACTCCCAACAATTACTCCTAGTATTTATGTTTGCGAGTTTGACTACCTGATTTTGAACCCTGTTCTGCGA
>JAJTUC010000005.1:1268453-1451222 GCA_036971365.1 Dactylellina leptospora
TAACAAAAAAAAAATAATTAAAATATTATTAAAACTATTATTTATATTAAATATATCATTTACTTAATAATAATATTATTTATAAAAGAATATTCTAGTTTAAATATTTAATTTATAAAAAATAATATTTTTATATATTATATAATTATAATAAAAAAGGTATATAAATTAATAAATATATTAAAATTTATATAATTTATTAATTTATTAAACCTAAATTTAATTAAATATGTTTGGAGTATAATTAAAATTATAATTAATAAAATATGATTTTAAATTACTATTATAATAAATTTATAATAAAAAATATAAAAAAAATAAAATAAAATTATTTTAAAATATTTAAATAAATTATTAAAAAATATATTTAAATATATATTAATAATAATTTAGTTGGATAATATATTAATTAAATATTAATTATTAATTTACAATTATATTCTAATAATAAGTTTAGATTAATATTTTAATTATTTTTTAATTATTTTAGTATTAAGTTTTATATATATGAATGTATTCTTTATTATTATTTTATATTAATTATATTTTAATATAATTCTTTTAATAATACTTTATATTTTAAAAGATTATATTTTGTGAAAAATAAATTCTTTTGTAAATAATTTAATTTTATAATATATTTGTTTTTTTATAGACCGGCTGTTTTTTCTTTTTTTGTTATTTTGCTTATTTTTGCGTTATTCCCGATTAAGCCTACGATCACTTATTGCCTCACCCTGTAAAGGAGAAATTAACCATCCTTCCTTCCTTCTTCCTTCCACCTTCTATCGTAGTTCTGTCAGGGCGCATTCGCTCATCCATTCATTGATTGTGCGGGCAGGATAATACCCCCCAGTCCCCTGTTGGAGAAAGCTGAAACGAGAGCTAAGGAGGGACCACGGCCAATCGAAATTGCTTCAGCCATGCCTTCACCGTTGCAACCAGAGGTAAAAGTCGGGTGGCGTCAACTGACAAAATACCCGCAATTCACGTCGGGATCTCTGATTCGCATGTAACGATTCATTCAATATATCCAGTCGGTATAGGCCGGTGGAGCAAGTTTCTTCTCAGCGACTCATGATAGTGCGCTGGGAGACGGAGAATGAATCGAACGAATGTGCGAACCTCTCGCGCGCAAAAGGGGCTGCTGCCCAACGACGACAACAAAGCGCTGTTGAGAAGCCCGCCAAAAATCGTGCTGACTGACTCCCTTCCGGTAAAAGTAGCAGCATCAAATACCAGTCCTAAATCTTTTCAACTAGAAACTATCGTTCGTGGGCTATATTTGGGCGGGGAAACAGTGATTCGGATTCTAAAAATCAAGACCTGCACCAGCAACCCGCATCGGCGAATCAGACGTGCATAGACGGTATCCACTGTGCATTCAAAATTATAATGCAGCAGGCCTCCGCGCTTGGTCCCAACCACGCGAGTGTGGCTCAGTCGCGTGTCGCCGGCTTGACCTTCACAATTCAACTATTCTCAGCCACGTTTTTATGATCAGTAGCCGAATCGAGGCTGCTTGCGTATGTGTCTATCCGTGAGAAAACTGGACGCCAGTAATAGGTCTCGGCTACACCCTAGGCTAGGTTATCAACGAAGGATATGGAGCTGTGATTGATCTATGGCTTTCTAAACCATGACGTTGCAAACTTTCGATATAATCTGAAGCTGATTAGACTAATGATTTATGAGACCAGTTCATCAATCTTAGAAAGCTCATAAACTTCCCTCTACTTAGCTAAGCCCCATAATCAACGAAATATGGAATTTCCAGCGAACAGTAAATCCCAATCCTAACCTAAATTAGCAGCCTGTGACTTCGGGCCCTCGTTCCAGACCTATCTCGTGATATAATTTTGTAAGCTCGCAAAAGACAATTAAATAACTGCGATATATAATTTCGAAAATCCAACCCACACCGCATCTCAACCCAACAAAGTCAAATCATCTATATCGATACCCTAGCTTGATCTAATCACACAGTATCACCTAACATATCAGAACAAAGATCGCCCAGACCCCAAAAAAATATGCGACACCGTCTCGCCGACAATGCTGCATACGACAGGGTGCAAAAGTTTGGGTAAAGAAACCCGAACTTCTCCCTTGATCCATGATTAGTTCGCAAAGCTACCGTTAACCCTAGATGCGAAAAAAAAAGAGTTTATATCCTCGCTAGACTAGTTGCAAATATTGAGAAATTTCTACCCCACTACATACCCACGTTTCACTGGAACAGGCAGCTGGATCGACAAGATCCTTGTACATCTACCTGCATTGTGAGCAGGAAAACGACCGTCGATGATAACCGAGGAAACTAGGGTTATTGGTCTTTGTGCATATCTACTAGTGGAAGTCTTGAGAAGCATGGTATACGGCTGCTTTAATACAATATATCCTGGACACAATCCGTGAATAGAAGCTCTATGTGGTTTCTGAGAACGTTTCCAAAGCCAAGCTATATGTATATACTAGCATGGATATTGGAGTGCCTGTCTGTTAGCTGCAGCTGTAGCTAACAGAAGATATTTCGATCTAAGCTAGTGCCAACGAACAACATGCCCGAGTAGCACAAATGTTAGGTTGTCAGAATCCATGCCGTTCACTAAACTAACTACGTCTTTCCGTATCGAAGAGATCAATCGGATGTCAATTGTTAATTACTCTCACCTATTGCAGGCTGAGAGTTATTCCACCAGCATCTTTTATTCGAAAAAAACGGTGGTAAAGTGTTATTATAACAACACTACCACGAGGTACCTAGGTGCTTCGTGTGATGTCTGGTTCACAAGACCAATACTACCCATAGTTTTATTACCATAGATATGTGATATAGCCTGCTTCCCAGTCGCTGGACGCGTTAAACAATTCCCAAGATGAATTAAATAGCTATCTAGAGCTCTCTCCAACCATCTGTTCATCACCACCAAACAAAGCTAGAGAAGCATCTCCCCCACCCTCCATCCCCGGATTCCCACCCTCCAAAAACTTAAAAAACTGAATCCGATTCCCATCAATATCCTTAACCTCAAACTGCCTATACCCCCACTCCTGATCCTTAACCTCCATCGAAACCTCCACCCTCCCTTCATCAACAAGTATCTTATAATATCTATCCAACTGATTTGTCCCCAGAGCAATCATTGTAGCCGACGGCTCAAACGGCTCATCCTTCTTGAATAGATATATATTCGCAGCGGCTTTTTGACCAACGTATATAGAACACATTGTCGCTTCGGAGATTGGAACCGTGTCCGGGTGAACCCCGCCGAGATTAAAGTGTAGGCATTCGGTGTAGAATTTGACGGTTGCTTCGATTGACGAACATGGGAAGTGTGGTATTATTTTCCACGCGGAGAAGAGGAGTTTGGATGCTTCGTTTCGATCTTGCATTATGGAATGGTATTATGTGGAGATTGTAGCTGTATAAATCAGGAAGAACTGGGTTCTGAAGCATGAACGCTGGGCTTTGAATACGGAAGCATTCGAATGCTGTGTTACGAAGGGATTGTGAATCACAACGCAAGATGGGGTTCGAGCATAACGTTAACAATATCACGAACTCGCCCGAGGATGCATCCTGCGTGCGGTTTAGTCACGGTAAACCAGTATAGTGTATGCTAACAAGCTTCAGTCGAATAATCGAAGATTCCGCCGTTACCAACACTAGCCGTCGACCTGATACAGCGGCTACAGAGATATCAACTAAACAACGATCGTTAAACATGAGCTTGATAGAAGAAAGCTTAACATCATGCGAAGGCATGTCCGGATATGTCTCCATGCAAGAAAGAATTGATCTTTCAAGATATAATGGGTGATACTACTAGATAATTCAATTCCTCTCATTTGATATCAGTATTTTGAATGACCCGGGTCTATGTGCCACCAACATCCATCAGTATATCAAAACCCAACCAACACCAACCTCAGTTGCAAAATATACCTTCCGCACAACCAGCCCCAAACCCCGTCATATATCCTCCTTCTAGAGATATATCGTACGCTCAGACACAACTCAAACCGCGAAGGTGTAAAATATAGCCCAAGCAAACGAAATATCGCTAGCTCACCCTCCAAACCGGTCCGATTTACGTAATTATTCACACTAGCCGCATATTACACCCCTTCGCCTCCAAAAAGCGTAGCAAAAACTAGCAAAAAAAAAAACCTAAAAACGGAAGAAAGGAAGAGATGATAAGAAGCTCGTTACCTATCTTTACGAGAACGAATCGTGTATTTTTATTTGCTACGAGATATTCACCTCATTCGCTTTTTTCTCTGCGTTGGTGGGTGCACCGCATACATATGCATATATTCCCGACGCGCATTTTTTTCGATATAGAAGCTAGGCTTGAAGGATATCAGATGTACACGCATTTATTTATTTTGAGGAGTTCACAGGATATGACGCAGAGTTTCCTTTGATATATTTGTGATACGTATCCCGGTTTGAATAGGTGGATTTTACGATTAGGGAACATCGCAGTTGGAACGCTAAAAGCTATACGGGGTAAGCACTTGAAATAAAAGAATAGCAAACTACCGAACTAGAGAAGCTACGCGTGTAGGTTCCTGAAATAGTTCGGAAATATCACACATAATCCGAAATTCGTGGATTAGCGTAGTGGGAAATATCAACAACTCGTTGGATCATCTGCCGCACTGCCTCACCAGCACCCTGTCAGAGCTTTAGTGCCTTTGCCGCATCATAAACTAAGCTGCACTGTGACGAAATGCGCGGCCATTTCGAGAAAAAGAAATAAAAAAAGAGGAAGAGTGCAGTCAAAAGTCGATGTCATACAAGGAAAATAATGTAGCCAGCCGCCGCGGAAACGTCACGGTATGGGGAAATCTATCGTGCCCGCAGGCGTCGGCAACACGCCGTATTACGATTTCTCATTACTGTTTTGTGTGCACGATGATCTTCTGATTCAATTATGGTCATGCTGCTGGAAATATAACCGCCTTGAAGTTTCTTTCTACGGGTGGCCAGACACTCTGGAGACCAATCGATAGGTGGTGTGGACGGATGTGGATGAGGAGCTGTGAGTCTGTTTACAAGGCCAAAGGACGGCGTTGTGTCAAGTGGGAAAAAATTGCTTAGGAGAGCTCTGCAGTTCCTTGAAGTAGAAATTTTCTTCGTTCTTGGTATTCCGCTTCTTTTTTTTTCTTTCTGCCGGAAGTCCGGGGTTGGCACAACTTGTTTAAGCTACTCCACAGAATAACTCCGTCCGGGTTTGGGGTCTGAAGCCCAGACGCCTGGTCTTGCCTTAACAAAAAAGAAACAAATTTGTTGCAAGAAGGGCTCTCAAAAAAGGGCAAGAAGTGAGCAGGCGTTCAAAAGTCTCAGTTAGTTCCGTAATCGCCCGATACCAAGAATTTATGACCTTCTGGATGCCGAAGGTAAGCAGGATCCAAGGGCACAGCGGGACCAGCTGTCTCTTGATGGATCAAATATCATGGTCGTATTTTTAAATTTTCGTTCACGAGCGAGATGTCTGAGGGCTGTGGTTGGTAAAAAAGGTTATTTTATTTGCTTGGGTCGTTCTGTTGGCTCGCAACCTGGGCCACCAACCATTTTCTGTTGGCTAATAGACGGCGACTGTGTGCGGTCTCGAGTCATCTGGTGCCACCATCATCGACATTTATTGTCGCCTGCTGGGGTAGGAGATTTTACCATGCATCGTCTCCAAAGCGGAACGCAGGGAAAAGGAATTTCCTTCCCTCCCTCGCTTCGTAGAGTCTGGATAAGATTTTTATTTCCCCACATCTTGGCTGAGCAGCTCCCGCTGGATGCGCAATGCTAATCGAGAGCCCGTGAGAGGAAAAAAAAAAAAAAAAAAAGAAAGGATTATGAGTCGAAATACTTGATACTTGTCAAGAATCTGTTCAATGCCGGCAAATTCCCCTTGTCAGACGACATTTGCCCAAAAGGAAGGGCGTTCGCGGTCGCCAAAGGGCAAGTCCCCGTATTTTGAGATCTGCAAGGTGGATGGAATGTATCATTTACTCCTGCAGTTTACCCCAGACTCAGTTGTCGGTTTCTGGCGGGTCATGGACGATTAATATGCACAATTAATTCCTTTGGAAGGTTCAACCTTGCGCCTGCGCGCGCTGCCTGCTTTTCTGACTTGCTGTGCAGCGGTCGCTTCTCCGCACGAAAATCGAGTTCGTGAAGAGACAAGAGTCTTATGGCTGTTTTCTGCGTAACGTCGGTCCGAGTGGTGGCCAGCTGCCAGTGGATCTTTCGTCTTATGTGACGCAGGTCATCTTTTAGACTTCTCAGACATCCTTTTCCCTAGAATGGATGGATCAATTGGACGGACCCTTCAGCCATCTTTCCGGAGATCGCAGATTCGAAAAGGGCTAAGCGGGGGAAAGCAGAAGGACTAGAAAGATCAAGCCGCAGAGGCAGACTCCATTCCGAAAGACGCACAGCAGACAGGCGAGACCGGGGTAGGGTATTCCTGTCGACGTTTTGAAGTCGATTGCTGTGTATTAATCCAGTAATACCCTGTTTCAAAGGGCTTCGATTGGCCTGGCTGGTGTTCGGACTAGGGAATATTGTTACGTACAAAAAACGGTTGTTCCGGCGCTATAGCGTCATGAAGGGGTGCCGCACGCTAAATCATTTTTATTTTGAAGCCACAGAAGCAGAATTGCAGCGTGAAGAATGGGCTGCTGCTCGGTTTGCTTGTGAAATTCAATCTCTGTGGGGGGACGGACTGTACAGGTTGAAATGAGATGCTCGATGGATGCCCCAGGCAGCAGAGTCGATCTAGGACTTGTCGAATTGTGCAAATTGAAATAATAACAATGCCCCTCGCAGGTATCCTCGCAGGTCGTCGTCCATGGTCGGGCGGCCAGGGTTGAGAACCGTGAGAGAGAGAGGGAGAGAGGGAACAGGAAGGGATATCCCCCACACTGCATGCCCACCCTGCCCGGCGCCCTCTTCCGTGGCATTTTCGTGCATCACCACCACCACCACCCACCGTCCCATCAGCTTGTTCCAAAGCAGGTGGAGTTCCGCTGCCCTCCAAGACATTAAGGTTGTCGGCAAAACTCCTATATGAGAGCCTGGCTCCCCACCATTCACTCATCCTTCACTCGTTCGAATATATTCATGCTCTTTCCCCGCTGTCTCAACATCTCCAAACTCAAAAAGCCGTAGTAGCTAGTCTCACTCGCCGGCAGAAGAAACTTTCACCCAAATTCTAAACACGAAGAAATAGAAGAATAAAAAATAAAATAAAAAAACCTTCGAGGCAACGTCAGTACATCTTGCTGTCTGCCATCCTTCCCTTCGACATTGCCAGAAGCGGCCGTCCATCTTTGTCCCGAAGCAGCCTCTCGACCTCAGCTGATATCGACACCTCTGCTCTCCGACAGACTCTGCCTCTGCTGAGTCAAACTCTATCACCGTCGGTTGACCCCCATTCCGAAACATAAGGTCTAGGAGACACCTTTACGACACACTGAGGTCGAAATATTTTTTTTTCTCAGCCAAGCAATCTAGCATCGTCAGGTCCCTCGTGTGGAGCGAGCGTTTTTGCGAGGGTATAACCTCCTCTGCTTGCCCCCATTACATCAACTCGCATGATACCGCCAGGTGGATAGACGTACCGCTCAAAAATAAAATATCACCATTTTCACATTCAAAATTAGAGAAGGCAAAGTGTTCGTAGGACCCAACTTACCCTCTCATCCAACCTTCGCCAGTCTCGCTCCCTCCCTCAAAATTTTCCCTGGACGAATAACGTCCAATGGACACTGCGGAACTCGGACAACGACGATTTCACCCGCTAAGGATCGCTACTGCAGCTACTCCTCCGCATACCTCTCACCTGTCTGAGGGATTGGCCGCCCAGTCACTCCAGCGCAGAATATCCACTACCCCACCTGTATCCGAACATGCATCTACCCCGCCAATCTCTGTGACACCCACTGGGGGTGCTACCATCTCTCGAACTGACATTAATGTGCACGGGGCCTTTGGAAGGAATGTAGGAAGCAATCGTTCTCAGAATGGGTCGCAGCCAGTTGTCAATAACGGTATCGGTGTGAGGAGGAAGTCAATCACGTTTGCCCCAAATGTTAGGCTCGATTCAGGACAGTCGCTGCCCCTACAGCAGCCGCTACCTCGTATCAAAGCCGAGGAGATCGCGGTACACGATGAAAGCCCGGTTTCTTTGCACATATACGGCTCTTCACCACCTTCCGGCGCCCGTAAATACTCCTTCGCCGAAATGCGTCGCGGGAATACATTCGAGCTCTACGATAATAGATCAGAAGACGGGGACGACAGCCAGTCATCGAGAGGAGGATACGGTTCATCAGTTGGCTCGCCGAGACCGGATGATGTGGATGGTATGAATGGATACGAGAAGGACCGCATTGGATCTCTCACTTCCGCCAGCACAGCATCACCTCTGCTCGATGAGGTTAAGACTCCACCGAACGCCATCGATTCGTATCTTTCCCCGATCCCAAATGCTGCTCGCAGCCCATCCTCCCTTCAAGAGGAACATTCCAAGGCTCCTTGGCCGTGGATGAGTTCAAGCAACGTACAGCGATCTAAGAGTTTTTCTGTCGATAAACCGAGAACAACCCGGGCTCAAAGAAAGGCGTCTTGTCCAACACCGAACTCTCCAGCTTCGCAATTCCTCAGAGGATGGAAGCAAACCAAACCTCCCGCACCTGATGATGAGGGCCAGTCGATCGGAGACTACATTATCGGTAAAACAATTGGCTTTGGAGGGTACAGTGTCGTTAAAGAAGCCCACACGCTTGAACGAGGGAAGAAAATTGTCCGTGCCGTCAAAATCGTCA
The DNA here is from genome assembly GCA_036971365.1 of Dactylellina leptospora. NCBI lineage: Eukaryota > Fungi > Ascomycota > Orbiliomycetes > Orbiliales > Orbiliaceae > Dactylellina > Dactylellina leptospora. The sequence continues at coordinate 1,277,289 of JAJTUC010000005.1, forward strand.
AGAAGAAAGTCAAAGATACCGAGGCGGAGAATGACGCTATCCAGGCTGAATTTGAACACGAAGTCAACCTTTGGCGTCATCTGTCACACCGCTACATCCTCGACCTTCTTAGCGTCTACGATACCTCATACGCCTTCTTCTGTATCACTCGCTACAATATTGGTGGCACGCTCTTCGACCTCGTAAAGAAGAACAGAGGTAACCTGAAACCTGAAGTAGTTCGCAGGTTCACAGCACAGATTTCATCAGCACTCCGATACCTTCATCAGGATATGAGGGTGGTGCATCGGGACGTCAAACTGGAGAATATTCTTGTCAACTTCGAAGAAGATCCATCCGGCCACGTCCTTCTCTGCGATTTTGGTATGGCTGAGTTCTTGCCCAGCTCGCACCCTGACGGTGACTCTGACGATGATGGATACGACAATCTTCGCAACAGACCACCTATCCAGCGACACGGACCTGCTGGATCATCTAGTGCTATTGCAGCTACGTCCGACTCACCTATAATGGGATCTCTGCAATACGCCGCGCCAGAGTTGCTCAAATCCGACGTGCCAGTCATTCAGACTTATGTAGACATGTGGGCTTTTGGAGTTACGGTTTACACTATGGTTACGGGCCACCTTCCTTTCCAGCACGCGATGTCCGCAATGCTGCAAGATATGATTATCAAGGGAGAATACGACAAAGATCTTTTGATGTCCAAGGCTGCGCATGACACTGACCTTTTGGAGCTCCTTGATGGATGCATCAATATGGATATTCATGACAGATGGGATGTCTCTCAGGTTTTGGATAGCAAGTGGCTGGAGGGCTTTGGCGAAGAGAGTCCTTGAGAGGTCTGATCTTTCGAAACACTTTCATTTCTCAAAACCTCTTTAATACCTTTTTACTTTTCTTCATTTCGTCCGGAATAACCCGAGTGATCCCTTTTGCATATTTTTTTCTTTCTACGAATGCCTTCTCGTATCGAAACCTGGATTACGAACCGGCATGCCCACTTTCGCTTCAACCAAACTCAATTTTCTTACTTTTTCACTGGAATTGCGCAACTGAAAGATATTTATACAAACTTTCATCACAGCATTTTTTTCCCTAACGCTTTCTTCACATCATCCATCTTTTTTTGCTTGGAAATACCTTGCGATTTGATCATGCTTCTATTGTTCCATACAACGACCTCTCTCAAGCTCTTCTCAATGGCGTTCTGACATTGATTTTTTACTCGTAATGCATATATTCTTCCAAAAGCATATTTCCAAATGTTTTCACAATTTCGTTGTTTTTATCATATCGACGGAGTTTTTTTTTTCATTTTTGTCTTTTTTGGTATTTCTTCTTTCGGTTTCGTGCATTTATCTTTTTTCTTTTGGCCATGCTTTTGAAAGACAGGGAAAATGGGAAATCCGGATCTCGCCGTTCACCGATCTTGTTGTGTTTGGATGGGTTTATCAATTTTTTTTTTTCTTTGGGAATACAAAGCAGGCGGGATTTCACTTCTACTTTTCTTTTCTTTTAAGTTTTTCTCGTTTCTTTGTACAATAGTGGCATGGAAGGGGCGCTTCGATGCTAAGATGATACCATATAAAACATTAAAAAGAACATCAAAATACCCAACTCTACAAAAAAAAATTTGATCTTTTAGAGAAATATCCGTACATGTGAGTCCCTAGCAAAAACACTTGGAATGTAGAAATAAATGCCGCATGTATTGCGGCACTCGAATCCAAGCATATATATCCTCCGCCATACCCTACTCGCTGTGATACAACCGTCTATATATAACCCCCACACGAAGTGCTTCGTGTGATGTCTGGTTTACGAGACCATCATAACCCCGATAAAAACTTTACCCAAGACCCCGGTAACGAAAGTGTTCTATTTTTATATCTAAAAGTCTCTTTCATAATCCCATCGTATATACCGCATGCATCCCCTCCCATATATCGATCTTCAAAACCCGGGAAGCAAATGACATGGCGTGTGGGTATATGCATACAACCGCGCTTCGGGGTTATGTCGTGACGGGGTGTAATGATCAAATTATAACCAACATATCCCTCCCGTAAACCTACGAACCCGTTATTCCAAAAAGTAAACGAGAACCGTGAAAGTCTCAAGAAAGGGGGGGTTTATAATATATAAACCCCGTCTCACTTGATCACTCGCGCGGGTGCATATATAAGCCTATATATAAAGAAATGTCCCTTACCGCGATGCATCACGGCAAGGGACGTCATAGTATACCAGCTTGAATATATATAACCACATCTCACAAGCTAACATATTTATGTTAAAGCCTACCATAACTACTCATCAATCAATCGACAAGGTTGAAATATTCCGTAGGAAAAAAAGAATTCGCTTCCCATTAATATCCAGCTGGAAAACATTAAAACATACATGAATCTTTCAGAAAATGAAAAAAGAAAGCGCATCCAAAATCAAATAAAAAAATAAATATTTCCATCTCGCATCGTAATATAAAATGTTAACCGTGCCGGGGGGAGAGTTAGATGTATGTCCGAGTATATGCCGAAATAGTGATAAACCAACGATTTTCCAAACCCATGTGTAAAAAAAAAAACATTGCAAGAAAAAAGAATAACTATAACTGTCTGCGTGCTTCCGAGCTCTTCTCTTAACCGCAACTAACAAGTTTCCGGATCGATGTACGTGGGCACGTATGTCTCAAACGTTCAGAATCAGGGCGTGAGGGAGGATACATTAAAATGATGTTTCGCTTTGCTTTCTAATTAACAATAGCTAAGGGGGCTGGCTGATGACAAAAATCAAAACGAAGGAAACACCCGATAAGGCGCCATAGTGACCCGATTAAAAAAGTTGGCGGGAGGGTCCTGTTAACACTGAAAAAGAAGGTTCCGACGGGGAGGGATGAAAGGTCGTAGCAGTAGCGGCGGTGGTAATAATCAGTCGGTAGCACTCAAGTTGATCCAAACACCAAACAGTCGATTAGTTCCTGAATTTTCGTTCTTTTTCTTCTTTAATTTTTTCTTTTTACTTGCGCGCTACTGATTTAACGGTAGTCGCTCTTGGAGTAGTAGGAGTCCTTGTGGTGCTCCTTGCCATACTGCGAGTTCTGTGTTAGCATCGATGGATATACACGTTAGAGTTCATTCGCACCGGGAGGAAGTTTATCTATTTGAGAATATATCTGAAGAATATATATAGATGGGAGCTTCTAACTTACCTTCTTCTTTTCAAGGGCCGCCATTCTCTTCTTCTTGGTAAGAGCGTTGACGTAGGTTCCGATGATGAACCCGATAAGGTTGAAGAATGGAACTATTCCCATCGTTAGTCTCTTGAAACTGAAAATGTTTGTATATTAGAGGAATACATACCCCAGGCGTGTTCCGGAAGGAACTTCTGAGCGAAGGCCAAAGCCAACGGGCTGGTAATCCAGCTGACCTTCATGACTGGGAAGAATCCCGTCCTGACCATAGCCTTGACGTTCTCCTTCTTCCTAGCGCCCGCGATGACGGCCATACTAGCAAGATACACAACGTTCTGGATCGGAGAAACGATGAAATTGCTAACCAAGATTTGAAGAATCTTAGCACGGGTGGAAGTGCGGTTTCGGAAAGCGCGCTGGAGGATGTTGATCAAGAGGTGACCGAGTGGGGCGGAGATGAATGCGCCGTAGATGGCCATCATCGGCACACGTGGGGTCAAGTAGCTGCCATGCTTCTTGTCGCCTGCGATGAGGGAGGCGAGAAGTTCCTGAAGGGCAGAGAGGGTACCAGACGTAACCATCTTCGTTTGACTGAAGCGATCGTCATGTTATTAGATTACGGTTCTGATAACTGTTAATTGGAATTGTGGAGATGGGGTTCGTACAGAGGGTTCGTCTGGAGCAGTCGGAGGTACGACTGGATATAAGTCTCGCCGGGGGTCTTTCCTTTGACAGGCATCTTGGGCGATTTTTTTCAAATGATATCCTTAAAGATCTATATCGTCCGTATTCGAGTTAGTAAACAAAGCTATATTCCATTGTCGCATGAATAGTAAATGCGATATCGACGGAGAATACGTGCTACCCGGCTATCGGACGGGTTGCGACTGAGGTCGCTCTATCGATCGAGACCGAAACTCTACTCTGTGTCTCGAACTCACATCTCGGATAGAGCAACCGTGTCGTTTCCCCGCGCCGAATTGAACCGATGCAAAGTGGAATTCCACCTTGTACGCACATGTGTATCTCGCGGTGGGAAAGATCGGAGGTGGAAAAAGGGTCTACGGACCAGAGTGATATCTCAAATCCAACGGGTTTCTCGCGCGACAAGTACAACCGAGAGTGTTGACGCGTTGCGGAGCGAAAGCAAGAGAGGTCGTTACGAAGGAATTATCGTGACGTCGGCAATGGGGGATCCGGGTAAAGCGACTCGGGTCGAAGAATCGTGAGTACGCGGGGAGGCGTGAGAAATCGTCAAGATCTCGGAACGTGCGAAAATGGAATCGTGGAGATAGGATGATGAGATGTGATGACAAGCGGCGGCGGCGGCGGAGGGAAAAGGGAAATGAAATGGGAAGTGAGAGAGCGAGGGCGAGGGCGAGTGAGCGAGAGGAAAGAAGGGAGGCTGGGGGGGTCCAGTCCGAGGAGCCCGGCTGATTGGCTGCGAATGCGAGCGTAAACAAATAAAGTAAGTCCCCACACCAGGAGGACTCTCCCAAATCTAATTGATCACGAAGAATTTTGGACCTCGGTCGGTACCGCTGGATGCTGTTGCCGAGGGCCCCGTTCTGGCCGGTCTCACTGAGCGCGCGCGGGCATTGTCTGATGATTGATAGTGATACTTTATTACTACAGTGTATTGAATTGGATTGGGTCGTATTTGTGAAGCAAGGCGAGCCCGCATATGCTGCCGGACGGTTATCGCCAGCTGCCATTGGCCGCACTCGAGCAGTAGACACTCCAAAGTATACACTTCTACTTCTTCCTCGTGCTCTGCTTCTCTGCTCCCGCCAGCATCTTCTTCGCGACAAAGAGTCCCTTCCGCACCCTCACCGCGTCCATATATCTCTTCGCCACGTTCTCCCTATCCGCGCGCTCCCCCAAGTCCTCCAACTCATCCTCCGTATGCGGGACCCAAAACGGATCCTCGTCCAGGATATTCTCAAACCCGCTAAATATCAACTGCGGCGACGCCGCTCCCGACGTTTTCGTTCTAATCTCATCCGCGAACCCGAACGATTCCACAACCGGGAGCAGCGATTTGATGGTGAAGAACGGTGTCCCTTCCTTCATTTCCTCTGCTACAATACGTCCGCGCCGACGCGTGATGACACCGTAAACCCTGCCGAGTACCTCAGCTGTGAAAAGACAAAACAAAGCAAAGTCAGCCAACCAATCCCTGCTTCGTTTCTGGGGGGACAAAATAATGTGTGTGTGTGTGTCTGGGTGTATGTCTGGGAAATGTAGAAATGTGTTGTCTGATGCTTACTGGACGCTTGAATCTCGCATGAATACATGGCCATCAGCAGCCTCGGTGACCAGTCCAGAAATCCTTGCCGTATGGCAGACGTCACCGCCGTGATGACTTCTCCAATGAGCTGTCCGAGCTTGAGTCGTAGAGCCTCTACCTCCTCGTCCGCGATTTCAATCTTGACTTCTTCCACGAACACCGCTACTCCCTGCATGGGTTCGTTGCAGAGCGGTCCTTGAAATGTTGCGGATTGGAATGCTGGCACAATCTTGTCACGGAAGTCCTTGATTGTAATTTGCAGCGACGTCGATTCCTGGCCCTCGTCTGCCGTTGTCGTGGTACTATCTTCCTCCTCGTCCCGAAGCGCTTTGCGCAGTACGTTGGCGTTGTCTATCAATATATTCGGGCCAGCTCTCTGCGGCCCAAATGACGATATCTTGCCGACGACATTCGCCCATACGTTCTTGGTATCCTTTGTCGCTCCGGCAGTCAAGGCTGACTGCAATCCCTTCTCGAATTCCTCTATGGGAAGACATCCTTTCGCCTCTTCACCAGCTGTCAGAGTCAACTCACCCCCATCGTGCTCCTGCTGGCCTGATAGCCTTTCCGCGAGGAATTTCTTGAGTGTTCCTACATTTTCCTCCAGATATTCGATAGCTTGCGAGGGTAGCGGCCGTACTCTTAACCTCAATGTAACATGTTTTCCTGCGGTACTCGCAACAACCGTGCCCCGTGGCAAATTTTGATTCTTCGGCGCCGGCATCTCAGGAACGGAAAGGATCGTTTCTCGATAGGGCACAATCGGTTCCGAAGCCTCAATCTCAATCTTTGCAAACCGTTCCCGTAAATCTTTCAAACATCGCTGTGATACGTCAATATCATGATCTCCACGAGTAGATATACAAGTCACGATACTTACTTCAAGATGTAACTCTCCAGCTGTCAATATGACATGCTCTCCGTTGGACTGTACAAAATACTCCAAACAAGGATCAGCTTGCTCTAAAAGCTTGAGTCCCTTGATAAGCTGTTGTAATTGCGTCGGATTCTTCGGCTCCAAAGCTACTCTCACGATCGGTGCAGCTCCCATACCCGCCACGCTGGCAAGGTTCACACCACCCGTAGCCGTCGAACACAACGTTCCGTTCTTGAGAACTTTGCCTTCCAGTCCACCGATACCGAATACGTTCCCAGCAGGTACTTTTTCCAATGAAACAAGTTCCCTTCCCATCATGAGGTAAAGATCTCTTACCGTTATCGAAGAGACATGCTGGTCTGGATGTCGAGGGTCGTATTTAGGTCCTAGGACATACAGCGTCTGTCCAACGGATATAGTACCGCTGTACAACCTCGCAAACCCTATCAAATTCTCTTTGTCGGGATCCGGTTTCGCGTCTTCACCGCTGGCTCCAGGTGTATTAACCCCACTGCCAGAATTCGATTCCGTACTGTCGAGATTGGAATTACGAAGATTGACAACCACACTATCGAGCTCCGAGTCAGCGGTAGACTCACCCGTCACAGATCCAACCTCGCTAGCAGCAGTAGCAGCAAGCGCTCTCGCCAACTCCTGCCGTTTGATCCGTCCTAGCTCTCGCAGTTGCTCCGCCGTCAGTTTCTCCCTCTGACTTCTTGGTAAATCCTTCTCGGGAACCGATATCATCTTGCTGACGTAGGCCACTATTGTCTGATCTTCAGTGTTGAGAGTCTCCATAGAGCCTTTGACTTCAGGTGCTATCGATGCTGGTCCACCGGGACTAGCTTCGATTAGATTCGTTATCCTCTGTTTTTGGGCGGCGGGTGGCGAAGGTAGCTGGCTGACCACGGTTCCGAGAACCGCTCGCGATACCGGCAGCCATTGTGTGAAGATCGTGGATAACAATGCTCGAGCATCCTTCGACTTGAGGTCTCGTGGGAGAACCTTGATCCCAAGTGTCTTGACAATCTTTTCCACCTTATCCTGATCTCGGTCCTTTCTGAGAATACTGTCGTAAATAGCCCATATATTCTCCAGCGCAAATTGAACAAACATCGGTTTGAGATTTCGGCCCTTCAAATGCTTCTGCTTTAGTAACCTTTTTGTTTTCGGGTCCAGATAAAAGTCTCCCCACAGCACTTTCTCCAAAACCTCTCTTTTAACACCCAGTTTCTTTTCGTGTATAGCTGCAAAATCCTTAACCGTAAACGCCCACCCATCAATCGCGCTCGCAAATATGACGTTAAACTTTTCAGGCGAAAAGTACAAATCCTCATCATCCTTTTCCTCATAATCCACCTCAGCACCGAGCACCATCTGTTCCCCATCTTCTTCATCCGCAGTCGACATCGACGCCCTCCTCGCCGCTTTCGCCTTCTGCCTCTCCTCCATCTTCTCCCTCCACTTCAAATCATCCTCCATCCGCTCTCCCGCAAAAAAACTCCCCATAACCGCATTAACCTGTTCCAGCAGCTTCGATAAGTGAATATTCGCTTCCATCGGTGATAACTTCCACTCAGTAATCAATCTATCAATCTTATTAACCACCAAAACCGGTCGTAAATGCTCAATCCACGTCTGCCGTAACACCGTAACCGTCTGCGAACACACCCCCTCCACGGCATCTACCAACACCAACGCCCCATCACATAACCTCGACGCAGTCGATACTTCCGACGAGAAATCGATATGTCCCGGTGAATCGATCAAATTGATAAGATAATCCTGCAAACTCGGATCGGTGCTCGGTGGTACCGGCGGTTTTAAACTCTGGAAATATAGTGATATCGCGGAGGATTCCATTGTAATACCGCGGATTTGTTCGTCCGGGCGGGAATCGAGGAAGCGGACTTTACCCGCGAGTTTCGGGCTGATGATGCCATTTGAGGAGAGGAGACAATCGCTGAGACTAGTTTTTCCGTGGTCCTAAGTATTTAAGCAAGGCTGTTATGAGGAGGTATTTATTATATCGGGGGAGTTTTTATGAACGGAGGTCTTGGTTTCGGGGTGGAGGGTTTTGTGAGGTGGTTGTTATCGGATGGCGGGGTGGTTGGTGGGGGAGGGGTAGCGGATATGCTTACAACGTGGGCTAATATACAAATCTGGAGATATCATGTTAGTATGTTACTTTAAACTCAGTGATAGAATGCGTGCTTACATTTCGGATGAATTCGCTGTTGCTCTGCAGAGCGATCAGCTGCTGTGGGGATATCACCGGCATGATATCGCAGGGTGTCTACAAATCGATCGCTAAAGCTTTTTCGTAGGCGGTAAGACGAAGTGAAAGATAATTGAAAGAGAAAAGGAGTCGGAGCAGTCGGGGCAGTCGGAGGGTATATGTACACGCGGGAAATGGGGCGGTGGTGGGCCGGGTCACTTTAAATCATCATGACTCAAAGAAAAGTTGAAGCTGCAGTTGTGAGAATTTGGACGCGAGATAGTTCGGACTATGATGCAACGCAAAGACGCAGAAAAATTCCACAGGGCTGGCGAGCTAGCTGCTTTCGTTTTCTCCCCGGATTAGAATAGACTCAAACATGATTACAGAATTATCTGCGATGATAGTATATTTGTCAGCGCGGAAGATTATTTGTTGTAGTAATCCGCGTATCGCAATTGTAATCACTTTATATTGCGCCGCACTCCAAAATCTCTGGTATTATCATTTGTCGGTCAACGACCGTCTAGCCTGTAGAGTCCATGTATCTGGTCCAAGATTATATCGAGAAATGATAGAGAAATGCGGTTTGTACTCATCAGATTGAGCTCAATTGAGAACAACAAAAAATATATACAAGGGAGGTATAATGTACATTGAATCGTCTCGAAAAGCCATATCTATCTCCAAAATGACAAAGGACCCTTCTTCGATGGCTCCGGTACAGCCTCTGGCTGAATTTTACTTTCCGGTTGAGCAGGAACTTCATCTTTAGCTTCGATACCCGCTTCTACCGTGTCCGGCTTGACTTCAGCCACCGTAACTTCTTCCGCTGGTTTAACTTCAATCACCCCTTCTACCTCGCCTTCAGAGACAAATTTACCCATCCTCCTAGCATGATACCCACGAGGACCTCTGAAAGTTTCCACATCGTGCACCACGCTCTTCGGCCACTCCTCAGCATACTCGGCATCGTAGATATTCAACCACCGTACCCTGACTTTCTCTCCTTCCGCGACATCTCTTTTACATATCATCGCTAAATCTGCGATCGAGTTCGCCCGCTGGTCTTGTAGGATTTTACTCCGTTCCTTGACCGGTTTCTTCAGTAATTCCTTATCCCATGCTGTTTCGTGGAGTTTTCGTAGTTCGCGGAGGTGTTGGAAGGCTTTCAGGCCGGTTTTCGGGTTTGTGAAGGAAGCGGTGAGGAACGGGGACCACATGTCTTTACGAAGGGCGGCGGGGACTGATTTCTTGCCCAAAAACGTAACCTGCTTGATCGCTTTATTATTCTATTATTCACAGAAGCGTTAGCGGGTTTCCGTGAACAATAAAACGACTGAATTGACTGGGAGACGCACGTAGAGGGTCTGGTATAACGAATAGATGACACGCTTGGTCAAGAAGTGATTGTAAAAGTATATATGGCTCCCCAAGGGATTCGCATCGCGGGAAAGATCACCGACGTCATCTTTAGGTTCCGGTTTCGTGAAGACTCGTTTTTCCCGTCTCTTCTTTTCGATGGCGTGTATGATCTTTGCTTTCTTTCCGGGGCCGGATTTGTCGGCGTATCGAGCGAGGAGGGCTCGTTCGGTGATTATCTCGGGAAGGGGCACGAATCTGGCCCGCAATGCTGCTGGAGGCCGCATGTTGGCATCGATAGACTGGCGACGGGGCGGTGATGTTTCTTCAACGAGGGCACAAAATGTAAGCTGCGAAAATGGGAATGTGTTGGCTCGTCGTTCGATGTCACGTGACTAACGTGCACGTAACGCACTTTTTCCAACAGGATATTAACATATTCACATTACACCGATATAGATTCTGATGCTGATGCTAATGCTGGGAATGTATACTATCCTGCTAGATCTGCTCTGGATGCCAGCTCGCTGGCCTGAGAATACACGTCGTGTATTGCATACGTGCTTGGGCGAATACCACTTGCAGCAATCTCCATTGACACGAGCTAGCCCTGCCACCAGCATGTGCAGCTTTCGTTCCTGCTAGAAAACCCACAGCGCTGGTATCACGGTATCACAAAAACAATTCCGACTAAATAGTCTCTACTGCCCCGAGAAAGCGATCATACCAGCTGCCCGATTTTCCACCCAGCCCGCGATCACATCCCAAACTTCCCGGGTCGCATCTGCGGCGCTTCCGAACCTCGGCTGTCGTTTCACGTTCGCACGTTCTCGTGTGTTGTTCGTGCGCCTCTCATATTATCTCCCCGTCGCACCTCTCATCATCTCCAAGCAATCCACTTATCTCGCAATCACTCGCACTCCATGTCGCACCGGAAACAGAGACCGTCGCTGTAATCGCTACTTAAACGAACACCCGGACTTTACGTTTCCTTCTCGCATCCAAGCGAAACCCGCAAAGCAGCCATGGGAGACGCGGGAGGAGTCAGCGGCTTCGAGGGCGTGCCCATGCAGGGAGTCGACCCCTACGGCAACATCAACAACGCCGAAGGTTCCTACAAACCCACAATCCCATACGGTCTACCGAACCACAACAGGCCGAGACCTCAATCGAACAATATATCGAAATGGCTTCAATTCATAGTCAAGCACCGCCGTGGCCGCGACCACCTATCCCATGCCAACCGGTACACAAAACCTTCCATTCCTCACTATCCCCCAAACCTATAAACGTTTACATAAACTATAAACATAATACTGACATATTCATCTTTACCAACAGCATCCTCTCCACAACTTCGGGAACAGATAAACTCCTCATGCTAACAGGCTACACCCTAATGGCCCTAACCTCAGTCCTCGAACGCGTAAACGGCCCAACACCCACATCCGACCTCCTCAAAATCTCCACCACCCATCCAACCCCTCCCTTCCCCGCCATCCGCTCCCTCGAATTCCGCCTCAAAGCCCTCTCCTCCCTCATCTCCGACTTCCGCATCTTCTCCCGTCTCTGGGGTCTCTTCGGCATCGCCGAATGGGCCGTGCAAACCTACGAATCCCCTCCCAAGGACCAACAACTTCGTCAGATCGCTTATGCGCAGGTCATAGTAAACATCATCTACCAATCGCTGGAAAATATCGCATATCTATCCCAGCATAAAATTTTGAAATACGGGAATAAAACGCAGAATAAAATGTGGGCGTGGAGTTGTAGATTCTGGGCGGCGCATGTGGCATTGGACTTTTGCAGGTTATGGAGGATCAGGATGTTGAGACATAATTACAAGGGAGTGACGGATGCGGAGGATCATGAGTGGTGGAGACAGATCAGTAGTAATCTGTGCTGGGCCCCGTTGACGATTCATTGGAGTGTCGAGAATGGTGGGTTGTTGGATGGGTTTACTACTGGTTGTTTGGGTACTGCCGCGGGGATATTGAGCGTGCAGCATGTTTGGAGGCAGACGCGGTCTTCGTCGTCGTGAAGACTATCTTCTTATTGGGTAGTTATAGGTGTAGGTATACACGGTAGATATGGTTTTTGTAGGATAGAGCTGGCATATAATGGATATATAATCAGGCATATCGCGTTATTCTCTTACCATATTGCTTCTTCTCCAGATTCAGCGATAGCTTTTATCAAGAATGGTACAATTCCATCTTTGAATGGAAAATGCTATTTAGATGACCATGCTATCCCCTCTTATATGACTCGCAAACAGCATCATAATAGCAATTGTAAAAAAACGCCATGACGCCGGACAATGTAAAACCCAATGCTGAAAGTCAACCCGGCTAGAAATATTAATATGTACAATCTCCAACGCTAAAAAGTAAAGCACCCACACCAACATCCGAAACGCTCAACCTAAAGCACATCTTGCGTCTTCCTGAAATCCCGCTTAAACGAAATCGTAGACCTAGAAATACTACCATTTGGACTAATAGAAGTAGGAAAACTAATAGTAGATTTCGGCAAACTCTTCGACAAAACCGTCGTCGTCCCCTTCGTCCCTCCTGTCCCTCCTTCTCCACCGCCGCTACCACCCTTAGCATTGGCATCAACCAGCGCGGCAGCTGCTCTCCGACTTATAGGAAGATTGAATGGTTTCGAGGGCCTCTCTTCGGTCCTGAATTGAACAATGAGGTGTCAGTATTATCGGAATAGGTCCAGAAGAATCAGTGGTTTGGTTATCAGTGATGGGGATAGGGATAGGTGATGACGACGCTGGAAGACGTGTGATGGAGTCATCATCAGCGTGACAAAAGTTTAAATTTTTGATGATAATGGGCTCGCAGGGGTGGATGGTAGGTGGGAGGGGTAACGACATTGGAGGTAAGCTCGCCGTGGTAACGTAGAGGAGATATTTTAGGTTCGGTAGCGTGTGGTGGATGTCCAAGACGATGCAGCCCTGAGACTCCATTAGCTAGCGATAATCAATTGTTAGTTTGTGCCATCTGCAAATCTTGGTGAAGGAGGAAACTCACTTGCTCAATGTTCTTGTTTAGCAGGAATATGGCATATTCGAAACGGAAATACGGTACGCCCTTCGCCCATAGAGGGAAACTACATGAATTTAGAGATATTCGATATCACGTTAATGATCGTGCTAAACTTACAATCGTGAACCCTGAATGACACTGATTGGATCTTGTATTAATGAAGAGCTTCCTTTAGGAACGATCGGGTATCTGAGATAAACGCTCAGATAGAACGAAAGAACGTAGACGAGATGGGCCGTGTATCCGAGGGCGGCAGCGATAACATCTTCGTTGTGCCCTTCGGGGGCCTCGTTAGGTAAATGCAAGTTACAAATCGTAAAGTTTAGAGGTTGCTCCGGAATCTACAACGGTATGTTAGTACGAAAATAAGCGCATGCGGGAGGTCAATATTTCTTACGTGTTCGATCATATATATCTTTGAAAGACCATCCAAAATCACCTTCCGCTGATTCACGATACCTGTAGCCGTTTGACTAGCCTCAAGCGTACTGTGATGCAACTGCTGCTTCGCATTAAGCAGATGCTTCTTCGCAACCGCACGGTTCTCCGCACCGGCATCTATCGCAGCTTTCCTCCCGCTAATGCTCTGCTTCAGCGCATCACGATGCTTCTTTAAAGTCTCCAGTCGCTTTTTTTCTCGCGCGATGATACTCCGTGCATCCTTCAGTTCCAAGTTCTCTTCATCCAAAGCCCTCACATGCGAAAGATATTCTGCTTTCGAAGTAGCTATCGAGTCCATTTGTATTTCCAACCGCGCTTGAGTCTCCTTCGCATCATATATACAGTCCTCTAGATTTCTCATTTTCATAATCGCATCGAAGGAGCATGTTTCGGTGGCATCAGCCAAAACTCTCTTCGGAATCCGGGCGACATAATTCTTGAGTAGTTTGGGATCCAGTTCGCTGAAAATGGTATACAAGCCGTCGGAGAGTATGAATATGACGCAGTTTTCTGGGAAGGTGAAGTCGCAGTTTTCCAACTATTGTGAGGTTAGTTTTAAGAATCAAATTATTGCGGGGGGAAAGACTCGGTACTGACGTTTCGCCCAATGAATTGTAAGTAGGATAGACCGAGGTTGATGTCGATAAGAAGACTGAAATCAGCATTCTGCTCCTTTCTAGCCCAAACTCGAATGACCAGAGAGTCCAGCCTCGTAATTCCAGGTCCACACTCCGCGAGATCGAAACTTTGGAAGGTCGGATTCTAATGACGGTTAGAAAAAAGGCTTCTCGGGAAATATCGTTGGAAGAGGTGTCATACAATAGAAAGCGGCTCCATCTCGCTGATATAAAATGGGTCCTCTACACAAGTAGTTTCGTCAGCCGACCAAGTCTCGCCTACATTAACGCAAACGACGGACGGATCACGCACCTCCCACAGAATCATGGTGCAACGTGAAAAAGGTGTCGACCAATCTACCCAACGTCGCATCAATCAAATTCCTCTGCCTCGTCGCGGAGTTTTCAAATATCGTTCCCGCCAGTATCGAGTTCGCACGGGTGTTCCGTCGTTTCCTGACAAGAGTTGGTCGTCCGCCTTCACTTGCATTATCGTCGGCGGAGGGTTGGGTACTACTGGATGGTACTGCTGTGGAGCTTTCAGCCGCGAGTGTGGACAAGTCGATAGCTGATCGAGAGTGCGTCAGGGTTCGTTCTTCCAGAGTCACCGCGAGCTTCCCGGGCGACCGCCATGTCGCAAGGAGGTTTTCGTCATCGTTGGACCGCCGACGTCCTTTGCTGGGTTTAGACGTGATATTTCGAATCGCGATGCTCTTGAGATGACGCAAATGTCGTCCCTGATAGAATATGTTAGATAAACTGTATATGGTTTTGTTCGAGTTTAAGAACGTACGTTTGGCGATAGTAGCGGGCGATCGCGTGTCGCCCGCACCGGTGTTGCGGTGCCGCTGCTGCTTCTTAGTCCATCGGATACTTGGAGCCTGGCGCCGGCTGCCGACGTCGACATCGCATTGAGCGATTAGTTTGGGGAATGCGGGGATGTCAAGCCGGCCATGCGAGATCGGAGATGCAGATGCAGATGGTCAGGGAGAAGCTGATGGGAAGGCGCACAAGCGGGTGTTGTGGATACGCAAGATGACGTTCGGGCGAGTTTCGCTTAGCTGCACAGACCAGTGAGAAGACTCAATGTTCAAGAAGATGGAATTCGAATAGCGATGAGAATGAAAAGAAATACACAAGAATTATATCTTCAAAATCGAGTATCCGGCGGTCTCAATCACGCAAGTGGTATATGCATACAAAAAAATGACTTTCCCAATTTCCAATACAATTAACGGAATCCGGAACGCCAGCTCGCTAGTACATCTAGTCTCCCCCCACGGAACGTACCCCCCAAAAGCGGAAAAAGGAAGCTCTCATTCATTCTGAGCATGGGAGCTCCATTATCGCCCCAAGTTGTTGAATCTCGCCTGGAGGTCGGAGTCGTCACCTCCGATGGCTTGTGCGACACGATCTTCCTTCATGGCATCCGGCTCACCAAGGCCCATCGGTGTATTACCGAGCTAATAAAAATATAATGAGCTTGCTGAAATAATATGATGGATTTGAGATTCCTTACCGCTGCTTCTCTCTCCACACCGATCTCATCGAGGACCTGGTTTACGATATCGTCCGTCTCCTCCTCGTCTTCGAACTCGTTGACATCATCGATGGCGTCGGACATCATCTCTTCCCTGAATTCCATCATGTCGCTCTCCTTTTGGAAATCCATCATAATCTTCTGTAAAGCCGGTAGATTCGATACTTTATTCATGGACTTGAGAAGACCGGTTGCGCCCTTCATGGACTGCATCATCTGTTCGTTGGACCGGACCGTTTGGATGCGCAGGGAGATCGCTTGTAGTTCCGTCCGCATTCTATAGAAGCGCTGTATATAGCTATAAGATCGCGTAAGTAAGCCTGACCGAACTAAGGGCAGGATATCGGGAGTGGTCTTACCCTCTGGTTCGAACGAGATCCTTGGCCTGTGGTCGGGTCACGATAAGCATAGGGTCCAAGACAAGCTCGATAAGCGACCATACCTGAATCTTCGCGGCTCCCATCTGATTGTTCTTAGCAGATTTTTTGATGTCTTGTATGAGCTTCTTCTCCTGTTGCTCTAGCTTGGTTCGTTCGCGGTCTAGTTCCCGCTGAGCCTTCTCGAGCGCCCGTTGATTCTACAGAGTTGGTAGATTAGCGACTATGTAGCAGGCTATCGGCAGTGTGCACTCGGTGTTCTCACTTTGCGTAGACGCTCTAGTTCACCATGATGTTAGTATCACTTTCGAGGAGATAGTGGGGTTGTGCTGTAGATAGCCTACCTGCTGGCGTCAAGCGCTTCCCGAAAGCCCATTCGACTGTAGATTGCCGATTAGCATGCTATCGAAGAGTGTAGTGCTAGATGGTACGCGAAAGACGTACCGATATTCATGGCGTAAGAGTAGTGATGGGAGACAAAGAAGGAGTTGGAGAGAATGTGTGAGGTTGATGGCGAACAAGCGCAGACCGTTGGATGTATTTTAGGACCTTTCTGGTTAAAGGCAGCAGCAGCCAAAGAGCATCGTCATCACCCGACAGCCGTCGCGTCCGCCTGGCAAATGGGAGCAGAACCAGGTTGGTTGGGTGTTTCCAAGAGTGTTTTAGCCGATGAGCGAGGAATCGAAGAGAGGAAGAGAGAGTTCCTCTGGGACCGGGCATGCGTTGTACCATGCGTACACCTCAGACCAAATGCGCTGCTCTCATTCCTGCGACCAGGTCGACTGGGGGCTTCATCAATCAGCGGCCGCCAGATGTTTCGCATGAGAGGGGATCATGCGGAGGACGCTCCAGCATATTCGACTGGGACAGAGAAGAAGAGGAAGAAGAAGAAGAGGCAGACGAAGAGCATTGCTGCGTGTGGCGCCACCATCATTACTGTGAAGCCGAACTCCATTCTCGCCCCCCTCGTCAATTCTCGTCCTCCGTTCTCCCGTTCGGGCTGTTCACGTTCAGTTTTCTCGTTTGCCGCTGCGCTGGCTATCCGACTATTACACACGCTAATAAGAAGTTGGTGTGCCCCCGTCGGCCAGTATTATCTTGTCGGCTGGCTGTGGGTGTGTGTGCTAATTCGTTGCCAATTTTTGACGTTGTTGATAATTTTTGATCTCTCCTCCTCTTCTTCTTCCTCTTCATCTCACACCACATCCATCTCCGACATCCATCTCCCACCGTACTCCTCCCCAATCGATAGGGCCTTCCCGCTCGCGATTTCCCCGCCAGTCCCTCCCGATAACCGCCCGTTCCGATTTTTTGCGGTCGTAACACCGCCGGCAACTTATCAATATGTCGCAACGTTACTACCCAGCCGAAAGCTCTTCAAAGGGGGCAAAACGTCCCTTTCGAGCTGCCCCTCCAGCATCATCAGAGCCGGCCCTCTCGGACTCTGGATATGGAGGTTCCATCGCTGACGACATGAGAAACTTTGATCTCAATGAGGATATGCCTATGCCTCCTCTGGTGCCCGTCCTCCCGGGGCCGAATTCCGATGCCTGTATGTATTTTCTTTGAGGACCTAGAGTGTCGAATCGAGATTGCTAACAGATCTTCGGTACAGCTGAGGTTGACCGTCGGCAGCATCAGATGCACATCCAGCAGCTCCATTAGTACGTACCCTTTGGGTTCCATATATTTAGATAAATGCTAAATGTGAACTATAGCAATCAAAACAGGGTCGCTCTGAGCCGGTCGATTTATAGAACGATAGAGACCTTGAGGGTGAGCATCTAACATAATAAGTTCTCCCGATATACATCCGCTGATATCCTTCGCAGAATTTGCAAGAGACCAACCAGAGTTGGCCAATTCACTATCCCGCCGTTCAACGAACAGAATCACCGGCGCCAATGACACGCAAAGCCTCGATGACAGACGACTTCTTCACGCCCGACACCTCTGGGTCAGCTTCAAGGGAGCGTTTCCCACCACCACCGCGGAGAGCGCTCACTAGCTTTGAGCGGCCCCAGAGCCAGACTAACCGATCGGGAACGCCGGAGCCTCGACTAATGTCGCCACAAATTGCGCAGGAATTTAACATTCTCAAGCTAGACCTCAGGATAGGGTCTCTATCTCAAAGCGAATTGGTCCACTCCCTTGAAAAGGAATCGATAGCGTCTTTGCTGGATGCCAAACTCAACCAGTCAATCAAGCACTTGCTCTCCCTCCGCGATCGTATTGAAGACACAGCATCCAAAGTTCTTGTCACCGGAGACCTCAACGCCGGAAAATCGACATTCTGTAACGCTCTGCTCAGAAAGAAGGTGCTGCCGGAGGACCAACAACCATGTACCGAAATTTTTTGCGAGGTTTTGGATTGTCGAGTTAACAATGGGGTTGAAGAGGTCCACGCAATCTACAAAGGGGCAACTTACGACCGAATGGATGAACGAACATACGAAGCAAGACCACTCAAAGATCTGGAGGATATTGTGATAGAAGTCGACAAGTATTCTTCAGCGAAGGTCTACGTTGAGGATTCCCGACCCATCGAGCAAAGCTTGCTAAGGAACGGTGTTGTCGATATCGCACTCATCGACGCCCCTGGCCTCAACATGGATTCCGTCCAAACCACAGCCGTTTTTGCTCGACAGGAAGAAATCGACGTCGTTGTGTTTGTGGTCAGCGCCGAAAATCATTTCACTCTTTCTGCTAAGGAATTTTTATGGAATGCAGCAAACGAAAAGGCATACCTGTTCATCGTTGTCAACCGTTTTGACAATATTCGCGACAAAGTTCGGTGCCAGCGTATGATCTTGGATCAAATTGCCAATATCTCCCCATCAACCTTCAATGACAGCCAGGATCTGGTCCACTTCGTTTCTTCAAATGCAGTCATTGACGGCAAAGATCCGGATAAGAGCCACGACTTTGACAACCTGGAGAGCTCCCTCAGAGGTTTCGTTCTCGATAAACGAGCGAGATCCAAACTTGGTCCTGCCAAGAGCTACCTGCTCAACTTGCTTCAGGACCTTGAACAACTCGCTCTCATAAACCAAAATATCGCTGGCCGAGAATTGGATTCTCTGAGATCAGATCTTGCCCGGCTCACTCCAAAATACGACGAATCAGTTAAAGCCAGAATCTCGGTCTCAGATGAGTGTGATAGACAAATCGAGGACACCTGTAACGCTGTCTATCGCAACTCTCGCCGAGAGATTTCTAGGACCATTGATGAGGTCGATCAGATTCAAAATGTTCCATGGCACGGTGTCTTCAACTCGTTCCAATACGCTGACGAAACAAGAAGGGCAATGTTGGAAAGCATCACCCGTGCCGTTGTCGATGCTGAAGATGCTGGCCGTAGGTCTACGGTTTCCGGAGTTGGCGCGATTAACGCCTTGGGGCTGCTACATTTGAAGAAAGATTATGTTGAAAAGGCATTCCGTCCTGATCTCATGTTCAAGAAGAAGCGTGATGCTCTCGGCCGTCACATCAAAACCCAGCTGGACGCCTTTGATTTCTTCGATTTTGACCGCCAGGAGAAGGTCGCCGGCATGAGTTTGTCTCTCACCGTCTTCTCTGTTGCAAGCAGCCGCATCTTTGGCATCGGCTCTTGGGTTGATGGTGTTGTCCAAGCCACAAACATCGTCGGTATCCGCAATGCTAAGCGCCTAATTATCCCAGCGATCGTTGCTGGTATCGGTGCTGCAGCTTATTGGCTCGTCAGCGATGTTCAACGTGCCATTCCCAAGAAGCTCGCGAAGAAGATCAAGCGAGAGCTGACTGAGATGGACTATGTTCACCAGAATTCCGAACGTATCTCTAAGGAAGTGCGTAAGGTGCTTCGTTTCCCTGCTGAAGAGCTTCGAAGTGGATTCCAGAAGAGCATTGAAGGGCTTAAGGTCAAGAAGGAGGAAGCCACTAAGCGCAAGGCCGAGTGCGAAGTTGCCAATAAATACTTTGGGAATCTTTTGCGCGAGTCTCGAGAGCACGCTGGGGTTGTGAGGCGGTACGATTTGGAAGCTGCTTCCAATCATTAAGCTTCTTGCCGAAGCAGTCTACGATATTTCTCTCCCAACCGGAATAGGATTTCCAGGTAAAGCTTCTTTAATTCAACTGTAAAAAATGAAATAGGGTCGGTTGGAGTTTTTTTATAATTCATGTTCGAGCGATTCTCTCGTTTTAAATATTCTTCTTCTATCGATCGCCTTCTTTCAACAAGCAAAACCACCCTCCAAACATCGTCCAACCACCCTTAGCAAAAGCAATATTGACATTCGTGTTTTTTTTTCAATTTATGACTAACAAATGATCTTATTGTATTTATGAGATAAAGTCTTCTTTTGGTTTTAACTCGCCCCTCTCCGCATTTGCGCAGCTACGCCTTTGTATCCCTTGGCTTCTATTTACCTTTTTCCCTTCTCTTAGGTCGGACTCTACTCTGGATGAGAATGATTGATGGAATTTCTTACTTTTTCTTTTGTGGATTTGCGAAGTTTAGAACCTCAGAGCACAAGTATGAGGATGAACTGTAGCGATTTTATAGATAGTATTTTTCTATTCCACACTGAGTCTTACCAATGCATTCACGAATATTCGTCACCATGTTAAACAATACGTGCTAGCTGCTCTCCAACGTCATTTCATGTTGTCGCTAACAGAGCTAAGAAAAAACTAAACCCCGGCAAATTGGTCGCATAAAAATGTCAACCTTCAACATTCATTTATGAACTAACCGCCTGCCAATAGCTATCCGTGGAAACCGAGTACTCGAAGCTCCCCTACACGATGGCTCTCCGGCAGATATCACGAGCGACCTGTCGACACCTCAACCGCCCGACCCTCTCCCTCCTCTCAATCTACACCTCAACCCCGCCAACCCCATCAACAACCATCCCACCATCCTTCCTCCTCCCCTCCTCCTTCTCCAACCACGAAAGAAACCTTCCGATACCGTTTAACCCGACCATCTCCCAATGCCGCCACGCCTCCACATCCGTCAAATTCCCCGTCGCACCAAACCTCGGCCCACAATTCATCGATGAAATCCGCGTCCGCCTCCCCTACGACGACGAAATCACCTGTTTCACCGCCCAATTCGTCGACGAAAACGGTAAATTCCAAGGAAACTTCCCGATAGCGCAAATCCTCCGCATGTATGACGCGAAGCAATTCCATCTCATCCACGTCTCCGGCGCGGACTCGTTAACCGACGAAAGCGACGGGCACGTCGTGCGGTTATTCCCGAAATCGGTGCTGCAAGAACGGATTGACGCGGAGCGGTTGGAATCCGCGGGGAAGAAGAAGAAGAAGAGTCATCGGGATGTTTTGAAGGAGGTGCAGATTTCGTGGGGGATTGATACGCATGATTTAACGCATCATTTGAAGAAGGTTGGCAAGTTTTTGGAGAAGGGGAACCGCGTGGAGATTATGATTGGGAAGAGGAAAGGGCAGGCGAAGGTTTCGGAGGAGAGGTTGGATGCTATGATGAGGATTATTGAGGAGTTTTTGTTCTATAATGGGGGGACGTTGATGAAGAAGAGGGAGGGGGAGGTGGGGGTGCAGTTGAAGATGTTGGTGCAGAGGCCCGAAGATTGGGTTCCGCCGCCGCCGCCGCCTGAGCCAGAAGAGGTAGTGGAAGGAGCTGAAGGTGTAACGGGAGAGGTGGCGGTGACGGCAGCAGGAGTTGAAGGGACAGCGCAGGGAGAGCAGAAAGAGGAACATGTTCCTGCTTGGCAAGCTCGAGGTGAGATAAATTAGAAGTAGCGGAGGGTTATTTATCATTGTATATATAGTATTTCACCAAATATCAGATAAGTCGTATCAAAGATATTGTATATTATGTTTGACAAACATATTGTCCGGTGTCCCTGTTACGGGTCCTTTCTTCATCCTAATATACACCCCGAAAGTGTGAATAAACACTTATCCTGGATTGTCTATAATCATGGCTTTTGTTGGTTGTAAAGTTTACTAAAGCATCCAAACACCATGTCCGAACAGCAATATCATTAAACCCTCGTGGAATTGTAACTTCGATTTCCAGTATACGTTCACAACCAAAATAACCCCTCAACTAAGAAGAACAAGGATAACGGAATCGCCTCGTAAGAACCTAACCATCGCGCAAACGCCCATTAGCATAACCAACCCCACAAAACAATCACGTTTCCAAGAGAAAAAACAAAGCGGAATATCTATATCTACTCACATCTTACTGATAAATCTATCCTTGTTAACCGGTCTCCCTTTCTTCCCCTGCGCGTTCCTGGGTGTTTCGGTCCACATCTCCTTCACGTTCTCCAAAACCATATTACTATGCCTGTCAAAGGCTTTAACTCTAGCGAGAAGCTTTCGGTTGTTCCTGCACGAGATCAGAACTTGGTTGTGCGTTCGCACAGCGGTTTGCAGGATTGATAGCGGTCCGTTTGCGAATTCGTATTCCTCGAGCTGTGCGATTTCGTACTCACTGAAAACAGATGCGCGAATGTTAGTTGGTGTTCTCTAGAGATGTGTGGGAGGATCGTGATCGACGTACGTGAGCTCTGAGCGAGGTTTGGTGAGGAGTTCCCTGGGGTAATTGTTAGCGGAAGTGTATTTGCGAGTTACGTGCGAATGGGGTTATCTTATCTACTCACGCCATGGTGCTTGTGGTTTTTGGGGATTGAGGGAGGGAGAATGGGATGTTGAAGTCGAGCTGGTGGATTGAGATGGATGAAGTGAGTCGCGTTTGCTGGGAAGAAGCTTTGCTGGAGTCGCGCAATCTTATCTGATCTCTTGGCGTGCCGTATTAGGACTGATTCCGGCAACTCCAACGTCACACAACGCACACTTTACATTCTGTATCTTCAACGATGCTTTGCTTTCAGAGCGGTGCGGATCCGATCGGGAGATTGAGATTCGATTCTAGCTCGTGGCGCCGGAATCTGTTATTGCAATCTACACAGGAAGCTACTGTTACCGAGGATCCTCCCCGAGCGAGCATGCCATTGGAGTTCTTTGGGAGTTTTGGATTTCTACGTCGATATTCTTTTAAAAACACGATCGCCGCCAGAGTAAAGAGAATCCCTCCGAGAAGGCTTGCCACAATGATTGCGGCAAGATTTGTTCCAGATGGAAGACCAGATCCGGATGATGATATCGGAGTGCTAGTGCTAGTGCTTGCGCTTGCGCTAATGCTTGTACCAGTGGTAGTACTAGAGGTCGACGTAGTTGTAGTTATAAATCCACCACTAAAGCTCGTAGTACTCGTGTCCGTCGTTGAGCTTGTCCTAGGACTTCCTGGTTCGTTCGATAAAATCGTCGTGGAGGATGTCGGAGACGGACGCGCGGGCGTGCACAACTTCAATAGATTGTCTATACTTGAATATTCCATTTTAGTACAAAATTCCTTGACACATTCTAAATATCGCTTTCGGAAATCGAGATCCATGCAGATGCATTCTACGAAGTTGGATTTGTCGCAAAGGATCGTACTGTCAGAGCCTGTGGTTGTCCTGGCGCAATAGTCTATGTATAACTGGCACGGTTCCCTTGGCTTCAGCGGAGTTGCCACGGCGTTGGTTGTCACACCTGCTATGGTGAAAGGTGAAATGATGACATTTGAAAAGAAGACCCTTTGAAACTGGCGCATGGTTTTATAGGTCTATAGCGACCACTAGTATATATTATATTGGCTAAGGCGCTGGGGTACAAATTCTTCTCGGGTATCGAGGTCGTGTTTAGAACGGGGAGGATAAAGCTTGGGTCTGGTCATTAAGGCATGTCGGAATAGGATGTTTAAATTCAAGTTCTCACTATTATATACCAGTTCTCGTATCAATGGAAATCTGGCAGTGATGCATCCTTCTAGATTTACGTAGCGAGAGTTTGTAGATAGAAGGCTTGCTGTGGCGTCTATATCGCAAATATTTGCGGGTCTTTCAACTCGATTGTATAGATCGTTCGGAGATGCAAACCCGTATTCACACATGGAACTCGACTTAAACAAGGGGTTAGGGTAGCTGGGATTGCTGGAGTGGGAGTGGGATTGCTTTCTGTAGTTCGAGCCTCGAGCTTGTTTGTGGGAAACTAGATATTGGCACAGCAAGATTGAGGGTGATGGCAATCGAAAATTGCAGCTTAATTACAAACGCGTACAAGCACACACGTCTAAGACTGTTGTTTTATAAGTACTAGTTGAGTAACTAATTAAATACTTATTTAGTTAGAGGGTGAGTTGAAACAAAGAACGGGGCCACCGATGGCTACGGGCAAACACAACCGCGTCGCAGATTGCAACAACAGTGACTACGCGAGCTCACGAAAGAAGGGAGCTTGCGTTGAAGAGGAATGCCACAGACGACACGTGATGGGACGCTAGCTGAGAGCTGTTTGGAGGTGGACCGCAGGTGGTTAGCAGGTGGGTCGACGCCAGCGAACGGAGGGAAGACGACTACAGCGACTCCGGGAGGTGGATATTCCCTCCTCCTGAAATTAAAGGAAATAAACGATGCAGCAACAGCAGCAGCACCACCGCTAGCAGCTATGCATATCAGCTCAGTTGCGAGGAACATCAGCACCTAATTCGCGGTTTATTAGCCGAAAGCATCTGGTGCAGCGGTCCTGTCTGATGGCTGCTGCAGGCCAGGATCACGCCTGCGCGGGCTCTGATTGGGTCGCTGGCCTGTCCTCCCCCAGCTGCCACCGTGCTCCCAACCTCTTTCTTAATACGACTTCCCCCATCACGAAACCAAAAGTTCCATCCAGCGCCCAGTCCCCAAATAAACTTCCCCAAACAGCCATGTAATGACTTAGTGGCACCCAGCCGAAGAAAATTCATTCAATCAGTCAATATCTCACTATCAGTCCCACCTCGTCTCATCTTTAATCTATCACCGACCGGAAGCCCTTTCTTTGTTGCATTCTTCACTCTCATTTCCCCATTCTCTCTCTCTCTCTCTCTCTCGCGTGTTTGTTGTCTGTGTCTGTTCTTTCAGCGTTCCCTTTCTTCGCAGTAGCATGATAGACGTCCCTCCCTCGCTCCTCTTCAGCCTGCCTCCGACCAGACTGTAGACCGTCGACCGCTTTATCATCTCATATCCTCCCCGCAGGATCTGCTCCCCGCCAGTACCGCCATCATAGGTTAATAGGTGCTTATATTTGCCCTGCAAAGTCCGTAGCAGAAGGGTTCTATCCAAAACATCACTGGATAGACACGACAAAGACTTCTGCTGTTATACCGGACCGCCTTGCTGCGATTCTAACCTGGCTCTCGAAGGGAAACACCGAAAACGCATTCTACGACATTGCAGACTCTCATCCACCCGTTTCCACCGACCCAATCGACTTCTTACCCCGACCTGAAGCATCTCTTCTGGCCAGATACTGAGACGGGACCCATCGACAACATTCCTGACAACAACACAACTTCCACCGACTGCGATCTCCAAAATAGAGGACTCCTCCCTAGCAACAGATACCGAGGAAATCTACCACAACGGGGTCGATTCGATAACCAAGGCTAGCCTCAGAAGAGGCTATGGCTAAAAAACACTCCAAGAACCCACCCGGGTCAACCTTGGATTCAGATGCGGATACTCCTGGTGCTACTCCCGGGGCATCTGCTCCCTCAGCGCCAACACCTCAGATGATACCACCCGAAACTCGCGATGCAGCGCGATCACCCACGGGGCCTCCGCCCCCTCGTCCTATGCGATGTGAGGACTCCCGAGCCCTAGATGTATAAACTCTGCATTTATGACTGACAATTTTTCTTCCAACCGTCCAGTGAAAGTTCTATATAGTCTTGATGACCTGTTACCAAACTGTCTGGCCCGAGCCAAAGACGTAGTCCACGTCCGTGTCGCTCATCTCGACGAGAACACCCCAATTGGCTTCGTGGACCTTAAGACATGTGTTTTGAACGTCGTCTACTCGAGGTTTGTACTTTTACACGCCGTGAATCGGCTTATATATACCTTTGAACCCCCTATTGATACATGAGCACTAGTCCCGAGATCATGCATCATCAAGGATGCGACTACTCCGTCTACGCATACGATTACTCGGAGCCCGATACCCCCATGACGGGGTTGGGCCTCCTTTCTTGGGTCCTATCTCTCCCTGGGGGGCTGAATGGACAGCAACCAGACCCCGACGCAATCGACCCTGCCCAGGCTAGCAGGATGGTGACTGGACGAGTGCAGAAGAACATCTTTGGATTATACTCTGGAGATGTCGGAGAGACTCTAGAAGTTAGGATGAGGTTATGCAGGGTGCCGACGCTTAGGCAGGTCGACTATCTCAACCACATGAATCAATATTCCCAACTCGCCCGAAATATACCACCGGGAGTGGACCCAGCTAGCGTCTGGACGAATGGTGTGATGGCTCAGGGTGGGGTAGGGGGTCAGTCTGTGTATCCTCCTCAGCATGGAGGACTCGGTGGAATGCCTCAATACCCCCCAAATCCTTATATACCTCAAGCAGGACCCGGATACCCCCCTATCGGGCACTTTCAGCAGCAAACTCCACAAGGTTTCCCGCCACAACTATCACAGGGTGCTCTGACACCTCACCAGGGCCCGACTGGTACTCCGATTCCTCAATCGCAAGCTCCACAGGCACTCACACCCTCAGGTTCACAAGCACAGCTTCCCCAAGCTGGCGAGGTAGCTGAAGGCGGGACCCCAATCGCAACGCAGATGAACGATGGGGTATCGCCAGCACCTTCATCGCAGGTCCAGCCCCCTCCAGAAACCCAGGCATCAGCCATTGCTACCGAGGAACCTCGCAAGGACGACCCAGCCACAGAGCCTACCCAACCAGCAGCCAAGAAGCGCAAGGTGTCAGCTAAGAAACCCACTGGCAAGCCCAGAGGACGGCCAAAGCTATCGGATATAAGGAAAGCAAACACCGATGGTAAGCCCTCCTCTCGGGAAGGTCTGCCGCAGGATCCAGCTGCAGCCGACGTCGCTCCGCTTATAAAACAGGCACCTACCCCGTCCTCGGTAGCCCCCTCGCCTAACTTGTCCTCCATCTCGACATCTAACCTTAATCAAACCCCGACCTCAATCCAACTAGGAGTGGATTCCCCTCGCCCGTCTATTCCCCAAGCAACACCTATCGTTGCAGCTTCTTCAGCAGCCCCGTCGCCTGTTGCACTAGTACCTGTAGTTGCAGAGACTAACAATATGTCTATGCAACTCATTTCAATGACACCACCTAATGAAGATGGAGACGTGGAGATGCTCCTGGACGCTGACAATGATGCTGACACCGAGATCGCGGAGTCGCCTCGTGATAGCGATATCGACTCCTTGTTCATTGGATCTTCACCACCACCCACGCACTCTGAAGCTAGTGAGCAGAATCCGACCTCTCCAGTTGTCGACTCTTCCTCTCCGGTTCTACCACGCCAACCCAGCAAAGGGTTCTTTCCAAGTCAACCAAGAAACTCGAGTCTTAGCCTACAGGAGGCAATGACCCGTGACTATGGTTCTGAAGAAGAACTAAGTCCTCCGGCGGTCCCTCTTCTTTTACCAATCCCCAAGCCTTCCGAGGAACCGGTGATGGATAAGAACACACCCTCTGAGAAAGCTCTTTCACCCAAAGATGTGGATGAATCAGCATCTTCAACTTCGCAAATTGCTCAGAATGTGCCACGAAAGCGGGGCCGACCCCCCAAGAATCCAGACGAAAAGTCGACGGCCACAAGGAAAGGGAAGGACAAGGACAAAGGAAAAGACAAGGAGAAGGATGGGGAGGAATCGCGAAAGAAGGGTGTTGTGAAATCAGATCCATTGTCTTCTGATGCCCTTGTCCCACCTACGTCCCCTATAGAACCCAAGACGAAGCCGAAGCGACCTCCACCAGCACCAATGCCTGTCGTGGCTCCACCAGCTCTTCCACCAGGTCTCACTTTCCCCATCCCGGCGCCGAGGGAAAACGACGCCCTTAATAGCAAGAAGCGGAGGTCTAGCGACGCCGGTTCCGATACTGAAGCTGCACCCGCGAAACGAGGCTCGACTACTGCTCTTGTGCGTGCGCGGATTGAACGACAGATGCTCGAAAAGATCGCAGCCGGAGTAATGCCGACGTATTGTATGCATTGCGGTGCTATCGAGACACCAACCTGGAGGAAGGCTAAAGTTATGATGACAGATGGTGAATCAGGTGAAGAAGTTGAGAGAGAGGTTACACTTTGTAACCCTTGTGGGCTTTGGCACCACAATCACGGCACGATGCGACCTGAACAATTTTGGGATAAGGTTGAGGGAGAAGAGAAAGCTCCCAAGCCGAAGAAGAAACAGAGGAAGAGGTCTTCTTTGCTGAAGCAAGGATCTGTTGCCTCAACTGTCGGTGGCTCGACACTTTCACGCCAAGGTTCCACCATCTGTCCGTCCTCACCGCCGAGTCGCGAGAGAAGATTCGAGGGTCACAGAGCGACGAGCCCCCCAGTACCAACCGGGGAAGGGACTGACGAGTGGGATCAGGCGGTCAACAAGAATCTTAGAAGGATTCAATCGAGCCCTTGCGGGTTGGGAACTGTGTCGCATCCTATCAGTCTACTTAGCCCGGATCAAAAGACACGAAGGAAGCTGTTTCCAGAAGCCAAGAAGACAACGACGGGCCTGGATGGAGAACCGATCCCTGAAGCTGAGGAAGGCGAGGAAGATCCAGAAGCCAAGTTCGAGGAGCTTATGTCACCGGACGAACCTGTTGGTAGCCCAGAGATGGAAAAGGAGAACAACCCACCTCTAGTGGAAGTTGCCGGCATGGAGATGGACTGGGAGCAAGAGCTAGAGAAGACCTTGTTGAAGGCGAATGCAGCGGTTGAACCGGAGGATGCTGTTGTGCCCGAAGAGAAGAAGGATGACTCAGAGATGAAGCCAGTTGAAGAGATCGCTCGCCCTCAAACACCCGAGAATCAGATCTCGCCACCACAAGTGGATTTCAAGACACCTATTCGGCTTACGCCACTTCTAGCTAGTATCAATGTGGACAGCCCTTCGTTTTGGAAATCTGGTTTGCTGGGGGTTGCGACGCCATCTGGAAAGATCATAAACGCCCATCCGACACCAACGCCGAGTAAACTGTTGATGAATATGGTCAGCCCTGCAACTGGTGAGATCATGCTTGAGTTTTTGAATGAGTGGAACAAGACGGAGGGAATGGGACCAACGTCTCCAACGCCTATCGCAGCGGGAGACGAGGATGACAATGACGATGGTCCTGATGCATTCTTCTCAGAGATAAATCTCCAAGCTGTGGAACAAGAGATGGGACTTGCATCTGAAGAAGGCAACGCCATGCCAAGCAGCCCTCCTGCAATTTTCAATCTCTACGATGAGGAGCCTGGATCCTTAGTTGATGCTGTTAGTTCGAGTCTTTTCAGCGACATTCTGCCTACCAGCCCAGGGACCACGGTGACGTATCACCTGGATTTGGGAGATCTTGAAGTCGACAAGACGAATGACGACAAGGATGCGGTTATCGATTTGGATTTCGACTTTGACTCTGCCCTTGTGGTGGATTTTTCCGATTTGGTTTCTAACCCGGCTACGACGAAGGTCGCGGCAATTGGAGCCGCTACTGTCGCGATGGGTGTCGCCGATAAGGTCGCGTGTGCGACTGTTGCCAGCGAGAAGAAAGATACTTCTGAAGACGACAGCTCGTCGACGGAAGGAAGGTAACCTTCACTTTATTGTCCGGTTTTTTTTTTTTTTTTTTGACATGCCTTCTACACAGCATGCTTTGAGTCGTACGACATAGAGGAGCGACTAGGGTAATTGTTTTTCTTTGTTTTCTTTTCCTTGCTCGAGCTAGAATTCACACGCACATACACTTGTCATGGTGGTATATTGTGATCTGTTCTGCGCCCTTCTTTCTCGTTATAATTTTACGGCGTTGCACGGTGGTCTTGTGTTCGACTTTTCTTCATTCAGCCGGTCTTACTCTTTCTCCATAACCTATTTTACGAATACCCATTTCATGTATCAAAAGCGTGTAAAACTTTCACTTCTCCTTTTTCTTCCGCATTACTTCCACGGATACAGAATTTCTCCGACCTTAATGAAAGGTTACAAATATCATGTATAATAACACGAAAGCCTGGTGTATTTCTTCCTTCCAGGTTGTATGTTTTCCTTTCTTTCTTTCTTTCCATTTTTATGAATTCTCGGCCTTTTTTTTGTAACGGTTGAGATGATCCTGTATATTACCACCACTACTACTACACATGGAGCTCTAGGTTGGATCCTTCGCTAGGAGGGGTCTCACTCTCAAGAAGACAATAGAATTGAAAAGATCTTTAGAATAAGCTTATAGTTCTCATTTATCTGTATCCGTGACGTCTAGTAAAAGCAAAGATCGCATCGTGCGAGCCACGTGGGTAGCTCGTGCTCAGTGGGCTCGATTATCATTATTATAGGAATAGATCTCTAAGCTGATGCCGATGTAACAAGCAGCGTATGATAGTTCTATCAAAGTTATATCTGAATACCAGACCGCGGTAATCATTGTCCTCCGTGACCTTCGTAAACCCAAACGGCACCCGCGTTTTCTCCTTTCTCTCTTTCTCTCTTTCCTTTTTTTGGATTTTTTTTTTATGCTTTGGAATAGTTTATCATTTCGCGTCGTAGAAGATTTCTTTGTACATGTGCGTTGCTTGGACTACTGCTTCGACGACCGACATGTCTGTTGACCATGATTTTAGATTAGAGCGAGTACTTTTATGTAAGATGGATAACGGATGTGTGAGCGGTGACGTACCGACGTTGGGACCGAAATCCGTCGATACGAATTCCTTTATCGATCCGTCGACGTTTACCTTTCCGATGATCTCGACGACATTATCGACGGTCTTGACGTTTGTTTCCTGGATATATGCAACAAAGATCGTTAGAAATTTTGCTTGGGAATGGTGTATATTTGAACAGAAAGGAGGTAAAGTGGGGCTTACGTTGTCGAGAGTTATAGCTACGGTTCCTCCAGCGTCGATGGTAGCTGTGTTACCGCGGACTTGGATTACTTTTCCGGCGATGCGGACGGTCTGATTGGTGAAGTTTGAGAGATAGTTGGCGTTTACCCGCGGGGTTTGGTCCGCCATCTTTTTTTTAATATCTGGGGTTTTGTGAGAGGGGGTGCGGGGTGGTGGGTTATATTGGTGTGAATGTCGAGGTGGACGGTGGATGGATGGTCTTTGGGGGGGGTTTTCTTTGTGGGAAGACGCGATGTTTTTGGCGATTCACGCGTGCTCGTTTGTATGCCATTTTGGTGTAGCTAACACAGCTCCGGTACACAAATGTATACTTGGATAAGTGTAAGTACGTACGTATACACATCAAGCTTAAGATTGCTTTTTGGATCGGTATACGATACGATGCTATTTACATGATATTTCATCATATTACAGAGCTTTGGTTATACAACCGCGAGAGGATGGCAGCGATGCGAATATCCAACCAGAGATTCGAGCTCGCCCGGGTACATTTGATTCAAACATCTGAAATAACCTCCGTACTTGTTCAGCAAAAAGTACAGTAACCTCAACCTGAGCTCGTTCTCCATCGAATAACCACCCCTCGGCACATCCCTCATCTTCGTCACCGCGATCATGATCAAATGATCGCTGTCCGGTATTAATGATAGATGACCTAACCGGCCGACCCCCGTGGCGGTGATGATTAACTGCCCGAGTCGTTTGAAGTCGCCGATGGTGAGGGAGTCTAGGAAGACGGCGCTGCAGCCCGCGAGGAAGCGGCCGGGGACGGTGTAGCCGTGTATTGTTATCGGGGGGACATTGTTGGAGGTGTCTCTGAGGAACCAGGGGAGGTATTTGGGGTCGAGTTCCGGCAGGGATATTTCGAGCTTCTTGCGGGGAGGGGGCAGTTTGAAGAGGCGGGAGATGGTGATGCGGCCCATCATAAGGTATTCATTCGTAGACGTCTACATCTCTGAACGGACTGTGGATTGATGGATCATGTTCAGAGATCGTTGTCGGACGGAGGGTTTGGTAGAACCTCGTTTTTATGTCTGAGTGGTGATGATTCCAACCACTTCTTTAAAACCTTCGGACCCCACCGCCCAGCCATCTCGTCTTCTTCTCTCCGTCGCCAGAGACGTCATGTCCAGGCCATGCTCCGTCCTCTTCTCTCCCGCAATGGCCGCCTGTTCACCTCCCGCCGTCGTTTCGTAGCTCCTTCTTCCTCGCCGTTGTTCAACCCTCGCACACTAATCCGACCCAACAGCACCACCACCACGAACCATCCGCAATCCCAAGCTCCACCGCCACAATCACCACCAGATGAAGACACCCCCTGGTGGCTCCGCGGGCCCCGCTGGCGCCGAGTCGTCGGTTCAATCATCATCGCTGTCAAATTCCTCGCATTATGCCATCTAATTTCCACCAAACTCCTCCTCATAAGCCTCTCCGAAGGCCCCTCCATGCTCCCCACCCTCCAGACCTCCGGCTCAATAATCGTCAGCAGACTCAACTCCCGCGGCCGGGGTATCAAAGTCGGCGATCTAGTCGCAGCCTACCGCCCGGATGATATAGACGTGATGCTTCTGAAACGAGTCATCGGGATGCCTGGCGATTACGTCGTTATGGATCCTTTATCTGCTGGGAAGGGAGAGGAGACCATGATGGTTAGGGTTCCCGAAGGACATTGTTGGATCGCTGGTGATAACTTATCCCATTCGACCGATTCGCGATTCTACGGACCCGTCCCGTTGGCGCTCGTCATGGGGAAAGTACTCGCCCAGTATTCCGGCGGTTGGAGATGGTTCATCGGTGATCAAGCTGTAAAAGTCGAACCCGGGGAATAGAATCGATAGATCATATGCTTCTAATTGTATAATAATTATCTTTCGATATGTACATAGTTACTCCTACAGCAGTAGATATACAGGTATATACACAAAAACATAAATCGATATGATATATACTGCGGGTTTTTTTGGTTTATATGTGTTCCGGGTGCTTCACGAACTTCATATTCCAATCCGTTCTTCCGAGCGCCTTCATGACATCGATCATGGTATCATCGAATTCGCAACGCCAGAGATGGGCGCCGATGACGGTGAGGTTATTCTTGTCAATGAAAGAACGAAGGTTGAAGTGTAATCTCTTAATCCGTTCCTCGGACGGTTTCGCCGGAGCCGTAGTAGTATTCGTGTCTTCGGATTTAGGGGTTTCTATAACCGCTGTTTCACCCTCCTGCTTCTTTCCGATCTCCAGTCTACCTTGCTGTTCTAGCACAAAGACGCAATATCTGTGGTATTTTTCTCCCTTGTAGACGTAGGGTGACTCGTAGGGCACGACTAGATCCCTTCCATCAGCTCTGCCCTCTCCTCCTCCGATAACCACGGTCTTCTCGAGGTTAATTGGGCAATTAGTGACCATCCATTGGAGATAGTGGTCAAACCCATCCTTCTCCAGATTCGGTTTATCTAAATATCACACTGTAAGAAACCGTGCGCAGGTGTCACGTTTGGGAGAAAACATCTTACCGGGATCAACAACAAGCAGTGTGACCAGTCTCTCCTTAGTATCGAATTGTTTGATATGGACGGAAGGACGATTGAACGCCTTTCTAGCTTCGATTTTTTCACCCAGCGCCAGTTTACTCCGTTTGAAACGCATGTGGACGTCCACGATGGGGTTGACCTTAGGCAGAACATCCGGTACGATGTACATCTGCTCCAATCTCTGCATCAAAACCTTCCGTCGGTAGGATCGCCATTTTTCATTGTCCCAGTGAAGGTATATCGCTCTATGATCGTTCGCTGTTTGCGTATAATCAGTAACCATTTTTTACCATATTTTAATATTCGAGAGATATCTGGAATGTATATGTCCAACATACATGCTTTAATCCCGTTATCGTAGTTATATTTTATTCTCGGATTATTTTTGTCAATGTTGAGTTTGAGCTTGTCGAGATGTGCTTGCAACGCTTGTATCTTCGGGTGAGAATCCGTCCAATTATGGAACTTCTTCAACCCTTCGATAGCTTTCCTTTGCGATGCTATCTCGACAAGTCGTTCTTGTTTATCTTCGTTGAGGACTTTAAGAGCTGCTTGGAAGCAAGAATGCGGTAGTCGTTCGAGGATGTAGCTGATCGCCTTTCCGTCTGCATGGCGTGTGACTCTTCGACGCCGGCCGCCGGTTCTTTGTGTGGAGGGTTCCGATGGAGATTCGGTGGTTACATCTTCGGCTATTGTAGTAGCAGTCGATTGAACCGGAGGAGGCGGGGAAGATGCGGTTTCGTGGAACGGCGGGGTGGGGGAGTGGACTTCTGTCGCCAATTGTCGGTTGAGATAGAGGAATGCGGGTTTCGAGACGGTGCGCTGTCTGCTTGCCCGCAGGACGGACCGAGAACACAGCGACATTTCGTATAATAGAGCGATACGACGCTACCTCATCGCAGGGAGATCGGATATGATAACTTTGGCCCCTCTTTAGCAGGCAATTGGCGAAGGAACGTCGGTTGTCGCAAATGTCGGTCGAGTTTCTTGTGTGGATGTTGTAGAAAATTTGGATATAAATCACGGCTGCGTTGATAAGATAAAAATCTTGCAAACCTTCGTTTCGCGGAATTCTTCAACCTCACCCCGTCGAGCCAACCCCCCGCAGCGAACAGAAACAACCAATTGCCGACTCGCAGCACGGTTATAGCAGGTGGAGGAGAAGTAGCTTCGTCGGGTTGGCATCATGGCGACATGTTCGAGCTCGTCGGCGGCGAGAATGCTGCACAGATCGGGTGCCTCAATTCGAAGGGCATGGACGACAGACAGCAATAGCATACCGATTGTCAGTACTTCATACCTATCAAGCTACTAGGGATTCCGGCTGACAGTATTCAGAGTTACAACTTGGCATCGCGGCGGTTTATGGCTACAGAAGCTCCAATGCCATCATCCAACGACTCGGAAACTATTAAAATCTTCGAAACCAGATTACCCATACCAAAGAAAAAACAGGACCTCTTATTACATCGTACGAACGACTCCTCCCGATTACCATAATCAAGAGTATATAAGATACTGACAATATTCAATAAATACAGCTTCACCGGTCGTTACAACCCTCTACAAATTCCCCACCCTCGAACCCCTCCAATTCACCCGCTACGACGCCAAATTCCTCCACCTCCCCATCCGCCGCGACATCCTCCACCGCGCAATAGTCTACGAAGGAAACTCCCACCGCCTCGGCCGCGCGAAAACCAAATGGCGCGGCGAAATCCACGGTTCGAAACGAAAACTCCGGCCGCAGAAGGGTACCGGTCGAGCACGTCTCGGCAACCGAAGTTCTCCGATGCTACGAGGTGGTGCCAAAGCACACGGTCCGAAACCCAGAGATTACAGCACGGATTTACCGCGAAAAATCTACGATCTCGCGTTCAGAACCGCGTTGAGTTATCGGTATCGGAAGGGGGAGTTGATTATTATCGGGGAGGCTATACAGCCGGATCACGCGAAGACGAGGTATATGAGACAAATCATGCTGTTGAATAAATGGGGTGCGGGGAACGGGAAGACGTTGTTTATCACTATGACGCAGAGGAATAATCTGTGGTGCGGGTTGAATATGTTGCGACAGCACGGGAGGTGTATGAAGGTTGAGGATGTTGATGTTAAGGATTTATTGGAGATGGGGAGGGTTGTGATTGAGCAGCATGCGCTTGAGTGGTTAGGGAGGAAGCACGGGATTCCGTTCCCGCCGAGTAAGGAAGAGAAGAAACGGATGAAGAAGGGCAAGAGGGCGGAGGGTGGTGATGAAGCTGCTGTTGCGGGCGTAGTTGAGGCACAGCCGGCGGATGCTATCTCTGCGGTAGCAACAGCATCTGAAGCTGAAGCGGCAGCGGTGGAAGTCGAAACAGCGGTATCTGAAGTCGAATCAACGGTCACTGAAACGACAGTTGAAGCAACGGCTCCGGAAAGCCCTGTCGCACAAGCTGAAGCGGCGGAAACGGTTCCTGAGGAGTCCGTTCAAAGCAGTTCGGAGACACCCAAGGAGACCCCATCGTCCACTCCCTCATAGAGTAGCAATATTGTATATATATAAGGCATACCTTAGTTGTAAATATATATTTTTATTTCATCAAGACGTCAATATTTAAATTTGCCTGCGCTATCAAGCCAATCGGTTGAAACCCGAAGCGCTGGGTCAAAAATGATGTAAACCTTCGGCTACTGTCGTCTCGTCCAAAAATTACAACGCCCTTCCGCGCAGAGAAAACTTACCTCGGATCCCCCACCGCCGCACCACAACAACAGCTCCCCCAGTCCCCACCCACGAGATAAGGTCGGGCCAATTGTCAATCGCTTTAGTCCGAAACAGATATATTCAAGACCCTTCCGATCCGGCATTGGAGGGATACCTCGATATCTCCTGGCATGATCTTGAGACAACTCTGCACGCCACGGATTGCGAGTCGGGCATTCTTCAATCCTTCTTCGTTCGCGAGGCCGACTGTTATAATGCCGCTGAAGGCCAAGATTACAGTATCAAACGCCATGGCGCAGGTATATCTTTGTGAAACCATATTTGGTTTTTTCATCATGCTAATTTTCAATTTTGTATCTTATTATAGGTGGGAAGACGGTCAAACTCGACTGATGCTGCTGCTGCTGCTGCACCAGTCGTCGAAAAACCCCAAAAACCCGAAAATACAGAAGATGATGTGCTATTCGACTCGGTATACGGCGTTCGCACGATATTGCTAAACCGTCCAGCAAAGTTCAATGCTCTAACAGGCTCGATGGCTGGAAAGATCCTGCCGCGCTTACTCGTAAGTCACCATGTTCACCCTCGATACATCTATCAATGATTTTTGCTAACTACTCCGATTGGAAAAGGAATGGCAAAAATCCGACATGGCGAATATAATCGTCATCAAGGGCGCAGGAGGTAAAGCCTTCTGCGCCGGCGGTGACGTCGCCGTCCTCGCGAAACAAAACCAATTAGGACCTGAGGGAGAAGCCGCATCTCTCGAATACTTCGGACTCGAATACAAGCTCGACAACGTGATCGCGAAATACAAAAAACCATACGTCGCATTCATGGACGGGTATACGATGGGCGGTGGCGCTGGTCTTTCCGTCCACGGACACTTCAGAATCGCGACGGAGAGAACTGTGTTCTCGATGCCGGAGACCACGATCGGGTTCTTCCCAGATGTTGGAGCGAGTTTCTTTTTACCCAGGTTGGATGGATATTTGGGTACTTATCTAGCTTTGACTAGTGAGCAGTTGAGAGGTGTGCAGGCTTACTGGGCGGGCGTTGCTACGCATTATCTCCATTCTTCGTCGTTGGAGGATTTGCAGGCTAGACTTGCCGAGCTGAAGTTTAACGATTACGATGACTTGCAGTTCAAACTGGAGCTTGTGAATTCCACGATTGAAGAATTTGTGACGGGATTGCCGCCGAACGAAGGGTTTTTACTAGGCGGCGAGACCAGAGAGGCGATTGATCGGTATATCTCCTTCTTCCGATCCACCAAAATATCAACTGACACGATTTCTTGGGGGGATATATAGATGCTTCAGATATAACACCGTCGACGAAATCCTGCAAGCCCTCGAAGCGGAAAAGACAGAATGGGCCGAAAAAACAATCGCCACCTTGAAAGACCGGTCTCCGACGTCCGTCCGCGTCGCACTATTAGAAATGCGCTACGGCGCAGCGTGGAGCATCAACACCGCGTTCATCCGAGAATACCACATGGCTCGCAAATTCATGGACCACACCAATCATCCCGACTTCGTCGAAGGTGTGACGAAGCAGCTCGCGAAACCTCGGATCCCGCCGGATTGGAGCCCGCCGACGTTTGAGGATACGACTAACGACCAGGCGTTAAGGTATTTTGAAATAGAGGATGGTGCTAGGCCGTTGGATTTGGTGAGGGAGGCTGGGGAGGCGGATTATCTTCAGTATCCGCATGGGTGGATCGGGTTGCCGAGTGAGAATGCGGTGAAGATTATTTTGGAGTCGAAGGGGCAGAAGAAGACCGTGGAGCAGTTGGTTAGGTTGGTTACTAAGCAGTGGGATTCGAAACCCGGGGTTGAGGAGAAGTTGAGGGATGTGGTTTCGAGAAAGATTAAGGTTGCGGAGAATGGATTTGCGGAATGGAGGATTGATTAGATGGGGGTGGATGTGCAGAAGGGTGTATATTATAAATGTACAGTTATTTTATGAACATGAGTATTTACATTATAAATATTGAAACCATTAGAGAATGGATGTATTCATATGTGTGGTATTATATAGTGGATAGGTGCACCTCAAATGTTTACCGTAGTTCCGAGATGCTAGAGTTAGTAAGAATGGGTACAGTTACATTGCGTAGATGATGTTTATTGAGTATGGACTGACCAATACGCAGCTAGGTTTTTTGTTTTTTATGGCTAGCTGGATCGCGATTAGAAAGAATGCGGAGTGCATATAAACGCGAGATACCCGTTGCACAAAACCTCCTATTCGCTGGATCACGATAGAATTCGATGAATGGGGGGATTGATCTGTGGATTAGTCCGACTAATTTCTCGTAAACCAGACGCCACGCAGACCATGTGTCGTAGATCTACCCGAGCGGATTCAGAGCGGATTCACCACAAGCATTCTCACGATTTACAGCTTACAAATGCATTTGTAGTGTTGAGAACTTGAAACTTCATTTTATTTTCTCTAGTGAATAATTCCATATATTTTCCTTTTTTTCTATTCCCTGATCGCTGAAGAGCTTTTTTTTCTTTCCTTTTCTTTTCCATCTTCCAAATGTGTTTTTCCGGTTCGTTGCCACCCTTTTCATCCTGTTCGTAGACATCATTCATTCGTTCATCGCGGTAAGAAAAACAGCAAATCGGTCGAGTGAAAAAGTAAAAGCGATACAAAAAAACCTTCATCGCGACTCAGTGAATAAAAAAGGAAAAATGAATGAAAATCGTTCAGTATGAGAGAAACATACAAGACATCAAATCCTTTCCGTAATGTGTGTATTAGATCAATTGTTTTTTTTCTTTCTTTCCAACGAATTGAAAGAAAAAAAGATTATCCTGCCTCTTAGCCAGCAGAAAAAAACTTTCCAAAGTTCAGTCAATGGGTGTGGTATGAATTTTTTTTTATTCTGTGTTTTTTCTGTTTGGTGTCTTTTAGTAAGATGATTTTTCTGTGAAGCTTCGACCTAGTTTATCTTCGAGAGAGAGAAACTAGACAAGCTTGCCAAAAAGTGAGGCGTGCGGGGAAGAGGGGCAAGTATCCCAAAAACGACATTTTCAAAAATAACAGTCGCGATTTTTCCAGATACATAATTTTTCGTTTGCGTTTTGCTAGCCAAAAAAAAAAACGTATTTAAAGTGTAAAAAAAATATTTTGCACACCAAAAAAGCCCTCATTATAGCTGTCAAAAAAAATATAGAAGGGATAAGGAGGGGTGTGAAAGAATATTATCTCGAACGGGGTGGATGTTATCCCCGGTATTTTCGCAAGCAGGCATGGTACATACCATACCCGCCTAAAAAAGTCCCGAGAATTCCAACGAATTGAAAAAGTGGAGATAGTGAAGACAAGATATCAAAAAAGGCAGTGGCATACCATCCGGATCCACCATAGATATACACTGACACACCAAAAACGAAAAAAAGAAAACTCCAAGTCCAGGCCAGCGCCAAATAAAACAGAAGCCAAAAGGTTTTTTGGAAAACAAGAAAGTCAAATGAACACACCAGGCCACCCATATGAAAATGCTTTTTGAAGCTGCAACCATACATACCGAGAAAAATAATAAGAGGCAAGGGAAAGAAAAAGTATTGTAACAACCAAAGGTTTTCGAATTGAATTGAATTAGGAGGGAGGAGGAAAAAGCAAAGCTCCGCAAAGAGGATATCATTTGAGAGATCAAAAAAAAAAAACCTGTCAAAAAAGAAACCGAAAAAAGCAGATCTTTGCACAAAATCCGAAAAGTGTGTTTGTCCAATTAGAACGCCGGAAAGGTGATGGTGGCCTTGTCGAAAAAGTAAGAGGTGCATCTCGATACGAGTGACTTTTCGTCGATGTTGCGTTGCTTTGCTGACTGTACACGGTTTTTGTTGGCGCGGATGAGTGCGGGGTAGATCTTTCTGCCGTGTTTAGCCCCACTATCGAAAAGCCTTGACCAGACTAGAAAAAGTTGCTCATAGCGTGACAATGGTACCTGAAGGGGTACCTGGTAAATTTGTACCACGACCTCTTGATTTTCATTCGTAGACAGGTGGGGAGGCGCCAAATTCATCGTCAAGCAGAGTGAGTTGGTCACCAAGCAGCAGCTTTTGGAAGTCGTCGTCATTGAAGTCGAGCATTGGGTTTGGGCGCTTCAAAACTTCGGATTCGACCTCTTGGAAGCTGTGGAATTCATTTAACCAAGCTGAAGGCTTCATATCACCGGTTTTGATGATCCCGGCGAGTCCGGCAGCCTTGACGGCGGATGCCATCCTGGCGCTTTCCTCTTTGACCTTCTTAGCTTCGTCGTTATCAGCTGCTAGGTACCTTTCAGACTCTTGTTGTAGATATTGTTCGATGGGTGCATTGCCACAACCGTGGTGAGTTAGAACCATCTGTTTCAGTCGCAAGACATCGCTCCGCAGCTTCGCAAGGGTAGCCGACAGGAATCGGTTCTGTTGAACGAGCAATCGACTTTTCTCTTCCAGACGTTGGTTCAAGATCTTCTTCTTCTTTCGGCACTTGCTGGCGGCAATCCGGTTGCGTTCCAGGAAGCGTGCTCGTTTATCAGTTTCATTTGACTTGCCATTAATTTCTTCGTCTTCGTCGTCGTCGCTGCTTATAGCTGACTGCTTCCTCTTGCGGCTGGGCAAAGAGGATGTCGAGTTGATGGATTGAAAGGCAGAAGTCGTGGGACTGAGAGGCTCGGCTTTGATTTCGCTGGATGGAATGCTCTCGGTGACAAAAATACCGTCCATTCTGGAAACCAGCTGAGGAACCGGAACATCAGAGAACCTTGGTTTGGCCCTAGTTGTAGGCTTTTGCTGAGTTTCGATGCCACGAGGGAGAGTTCTCCGTCTCGTTCTACCAAGCCCTTCCTGTTTTGGCGTTTCCATATCTGGAATTTCTGGGAAATCCGCAAATGTCGAGTGCCAATTTTGAGGCAATGACATATTCCTCTTGTGATTTGTGAGCTTGAAGGAATCCGGGGCACTCAAACTCTTCCTAGGTGTTTCTGCGACTGGCTGTGGAGCAAAGGAAACAGCTTTCGCAGTATCCTTTGTCAATGTGCTGTTCGGTGTCAATTCCTCCGGACTCGTGATCGGAGTTATCAACGAAACAGGACTGTCAGGGAACGCAGTTCCAAGAGAAAATGTGAACGGGCTAGGACTCCGCGAAAGCCTCAATTTTGAGGGTAGAGATGCATCAGCGTTTGCGAGAGTTTTCGGAGATTGTTCTGGTGTCAGAGTCTGATCGAGTCTGGTGTTGATGCTTGG
Organism: Dactylellina leptospora; assembly: GCA_036971365.1. Classification (NCBI taxonomy): domain Eukaryota; kingdom Fungi; phylum Ascomycota; class Orbiliomycetes; order Orbiliales; family Orbiliaceae; genus Dactylellina; species Dactylellina leptospora. The sequence continues at coordinate 1,318,727 of JAJTUC010000005.1, forward strand.
AAGAGCATCGTCTTTGATCAATAGTTTCGAAGATATGAATTGATGTTCCTTCCTGAGGGCGGATAGAGAAGCAAGATTGCCTTGTGCTGGTGATCCAAAACACTCGTCAAAGGGGTTCATGCCGTCGTTAAAGATCGAGTTGAAGAAGTTCGGAGTGAGCTGGCTGGAGGGGAGAGGTTCTACAACGAGGTTTGCACCAGCAGCAGTTGGTTGTTTTGCAACGGCGGCCATTTTGACAAATGGATTCGGAGGATATTATTACAATATTTATTAAGAGAAGTTCTGTTGTTTTATTTTCCTGTCCGTACTGAGCTCGGGCGTTTCCGCGTGTGGTATTGATGCCGAAGAATATACGATGTTATTGCGTGTGTTGTCGAGTATCTGATTGATTGCTCGTGTGGGAGGAGACTGCGGGGGGATGGATTCGACGGTCAGCTCAACGGTCTTCGACTTTTTTTTAAAAAAAAAAAAAAAAAAAAAAAGAACTTAGATGGAGATAATGAAAATAAAAATAGAGATAAAGGACGAGGGTTGGTCCATATCAACTCGGGTATTTCACGGAACGGAAAGCACCAGGTGGGATCAGTGAGCCAAAGCAGACAGGGCGAGTCCTCAAAGCGGGTCTAGATGCAGTTCAGGAATGTCGACGTGCATACAGCTCATATCAGACAGAGGCGACCCCGTCGTCGTACAGGCTCCTGGTCCCAGGACTTCTCCCGCAGCCAACGGCATTTTTCAGAATGGGAGGGATCGATTGACGGGCGTTGATATTATCTTTGAATTTTATTTTTCATGTTTTATACTTTCGGTAGAGCGTTTTCAACCAGCGGGGAGGAAAACTCTACCGATTGACGCTGCAATGCAATGGGACCGTCGCAAATGTGCAGGCTTGGGGGGGCTAAAATCGCACCAGCATCTACTAGCGGGGCGCACTTACGTTGTATTCGGGTTTGGGTGTTTGAGATGCCTCAAGCCATAGAATCGAGCTGGGACCCAAATTCTGGCGGGTTTAAGCTCAGGGAAAACGGCACCGGTGGTGTTTTGGTTCAGATGTCCAAGCCGTTAGGCAGCCCGTTCACCTGAAAGAAAAGAGACGAAAAGAGAGCTACGCCTGGTTCTTTCTCTCGAGATGGCCGCCGACTATCTTTGTTGGAGCAGTTGACGGCTTGTTCCGCGGGGTGGTGTTGCTGCAAACGCGCGGGACAAGACAAAGTGGAATGTATTTTGCAAACGTCCAAATGTTTTCGTAGAGTTGATCGGAGATAATAGTAAAACAAAAGATGGCGAGGGTGATAACAGACTGGTGCAGCGGTTCGTACGAACTCTGTGATAGATATAGCAGTGGTTGGGCGAGATGCAGATGTATGTGTATAATATAATACCCCGGATGGAGAAAAGACAGTCGCGGCACAGATATACCAGTCTGACTAACGGCGTCTTTTCGGATAATGGGTATCAAGATGCACTCTTTCGGTTTCCTTTGACGCTCTGGGGAGGTCTTGCGTCGTAGAACGTGTGGGTTGATATTGGCTGGCGAGGTAAAAGGGTGTCGGGAGGGGCTTTCACTGGACTATCACCATAAGAAAAAGAGGAGACAAAATATCTAGCACGCGAAGAGCTTATATATACGGTCACCAAATTAACACGGTAGCAAGGAGACCGGGCAGGTGTCCAATAATTTTTCTTCCTTGCTTTCTGGGAGCTATGATGCTTTGGTGTATCGAACAAAGATCGAGAGATCGGGAACAGAAACGAACAAGGAGGGAACCCCAAAGAGAAAACTCTGGCGGAGGTCTCCAAAAAAGCAAGCAAATGCGAGACGGGGGAAAAAAAGAAACGTCCCGGGAGAGGTCTGCGTCAAAGAAAAAAAAAGTCAAAGGACGAGAAGACTAAATTAACTTGGTGGCAGTCGACGGTTGGAACCACGATCAGCAGGGAAACCGGTTAGCTTTTGGACGGCGGTGTGGCTGGAGAGGGTGTTCCATTGGGCAGGTCCGTACCCAGAGATATAACCCCGACGAGAATTCGATTCATCGATTCATCGATTCGTGGGCGAGCGAGGTGTCCGTGTCAGCAGCCCCAGCCTGACATCATAGGCAATTTCGTACCTGTCAGAAGAAGCCATCCAGTGCAGACATGCCTGGTGCAGCGCAAAGCCACGCACGCAAGCCCGAGAAAGTGGGGCGTCTTGAGACCGCTCCTTTTTCATCATAGCTCGATTTCAAAATGGCATGGGCGTCATCATCGGCCAGTCGCTGGTCAATCAGTCCGTCCCACACGCACCCCACTAAACCCTCCTCGCTTGCTCTCTGGACTGAGACCTCGCCTGCGGGCAATTGGGATCTTGGGGAAACATGCTGATCGTTCAAATCCGCTATCCGATTTCTGCCCCAAAAGCAAAATTACCCATCCTGAAATCAGGAATTTGCCCTCCTTTTGCTCGCCCAGGTTCCACCTGGCACTTTTGGAAACACTATTCCTGTGGCTTTCCTGTTTACCTTTGGCAAAGCCGCTTGCATCCAACCGCCTGCGATTCTCTCCCCAGAGCTCAGCGTGGGAAAGAAAGAAAAAAAAATTTTTTTTTTGAAACTTTCTCTTAATCCCGCTGTCATGGACCTTCCTCATGACCAAGGACACATTGCCACACCTTGAACAAATCTCGGTCCTTTCCGACAACCATATTTGCGACTTGGGTACTTCTTTGTTTGAAGTTTTTCGGTCTGACAATCGACAGCTCCTTCGTGATCTTTGACGCAATCCTGCTGGGCTGATCCTCCCTCGATTTGCGGGTCTCCCACAAAATATGGACATTCCCAGCCTACCCCGTTAACCGACCGTTTCGCTGGTCGCGATGAGATCCCTTCTCTTATTATTCCTTTTCTCTTTCAATTCAATTTTAGGGACACCCTCTGAATCAATCAGACACGGTTCCTGAACACGGATTCTGCCCCCCCTTCCCTCGAGGCCTCCCCACGACACGAAACGCCATGAAATTACTCCCAAGAACGACAAACGCATAACATTACAGTATGCCGTCATAGGCCGTTTTACACGTTCGAGAAGTTTACCTTCCCTGTATGTTTCTCAAAGCCCATCCTGCTGCCCAATATTGCAAATATGACCTTGCCCAAATTCCTGCCTGGGGTGAGGGAGAGTAATATCCTTCTATTTTTGCATACGAAGAAGCATCGAGAAATAGTTCCTTCATGCTAGCACATGCGAGAAGGTGACACTGGTCTTGACCCAATCAAATGCCCCTCTACCCGGCTTCAATTTTCCGACTTGGATCAACCCTTGAGGAATGGAATGTTTCCTTCATTTTCTTGTCCGTGCTTGGAGGAATGAAAGTTTGAACCTTAAAAAAAATAAAAAAAGGTTGAGATCCAGCCCGGGAAAACGAACCAGTTCTAGCCTAAAGCTGTCAAATTTCGAAAACAGGCCTTTTCTTGTGATTTGTTTGCTGGGCTGGGCTGGCTAGGCTGGATAAATCTGTGCCTTGGAAGCAGGACTCCAATATCTTGCAAACACATCCATATTAATGCACGCATCGATGGCTAGTGCAATATGCAAGCCAGCCTTCCTGTCTCTGTTCTTTTTTTTTTTTTTTTTTTTTTTTTTTTTTTTTTAGTTTAGCTCTGGCCTTTCCCGTGAATAGTAAAATTTACCCCGAGTCCTGGTAACGGTGGTATTCGAAACCTCTGGAAGGTCCTCCTCCCTTCTCTGTTTTCCCCAACAAACTTCTCGAAAAGATTCCGCGTCCATTCCCCTTCATCGAAGTATAACCGTTTTTTTTATGCTAGGGGGTTTCCCCGATACTCATTGATTTCCTCGATAGTGCGACGAAGTTATTGATTTCTTCCCGCGGCATGGTAATGCATGCATGCTTAACCAACTCACTTTCGATGCCATGTAAAGTTCCCCACACAGACACCCGGCCTATCAGCGTTGGTATATTTCGCAAGCCACTTTTTTGCTCGATTCCGTGCAGGAAAGTTTCTAGGGAGGCGAATTAGATGCATGCAGACCATAGCTCGAGTAGACGAAATGATTGGAGCGTGCACCGCCGCTGCTGCCTCGGGCCAGAGACAACATGCGTTTTCTCTGGGGTTTTTGTTTCGAGTTAGCTTTGAGTAAATAAGTTACGTATCGTGAATGAAAAGATTTCTGCCGAATTTGAGTCCGGTTGGTATGTTTTTCCTCGGTAGGACTTGCGTGGATGGATGATTTTGATTCGATGGGGCGAGTGGCGGGTGAAGAGAGGTAGCGTCGGTTCATGACAGAATATTGCAGGACATGGCGTATCTTGGGGTAAACGGCTTTACCGAGGAGAAAGAACTCGATAACATGAATATTCGACTGCTAACCCCTCTCGAGGGAGGGGTTCTTTGATCAGGAATAGCCAGAGTCAATGATAAGATTCGGATATTAAGATAATCCGGTCTCTGGTAAAGTGAAGATGATCGCACACCACTTGGGAGGATGGACAGCTTGGCTGAATCATCGAAGCATCGAAAACCAGGTGTCAAGCCACACGGGCGAGCCTGGAAGCGAACGCGCAATAGCCCTCGTCAGTGAACCGATCTTTTGCCCTCCGTAGCATGGTCACAGTAACTTTCATCGTCGATTCGAATAGCAGATATCTGATCACGTGACAACGACGTCGGGTGGTCTGTTGCATAGATGTGTTGCGGCTGTGGTGCAAACTGCCTCCGTTCACACTATCAAAAAAATTCGCCTGGGCGAAATTTTTCGCAAAGAGCCGCACGTCAAACCTTTGAACCACCCCCATCCACTATCATTGTCAAACCCCGGTGGAGAGTGAGCGCGCACACCACGCATCCTTACACCGATTGACCGACCTATATCTAATATCTCTCCTCTCTTTTGCTTCCGATGGCCTCTTGGAAAGTTACCGGCGCTGTCCTTCGTGGACTTCGCCAGTCCGCTCGCTCGTCAGTTCGACAGAACGGTGTTACTCTATCGCCGTTCTTGACGAACGCTGTGAAAAATAACAATGGATTTCAAACTGTATATAGGAATATGGCTTCATATATCAGGAACAAGCCACACGTTAACATTGGTACGTTTTAATTGGACCCAAAAATATAATCAATGGTACCAATGTGTCATGGCGGGGTATCGTTGACTAACCATTTGGAATCGAATAGGTACCATCGGACACGTCGATCACGGAAAGGTATATATCACTCGCCCATTATACCATTAATCCTTCGTATTTCGTCAATTTGACACTCCGGTTTCTGACAACGGTGTTCGCGAACGAATAGACTACCCTCACCGCTGCCATCACCAAAGTCCAATCGTTAAAGGGCTTCGGTAACTTTTTAGATTACGCTTCGATCGATAAAGCACCGGAAGAGCGAGCTCGTGGTATCACCATTTCTACCGCGCATTTGGAATATGAGACTCCGTCGAGACATTACTCCCACGTCGACTGTCCCGGTCACGCTGATTATATCAAAAACATGATTACTGGTGCGGCGAACATGGATGGTGCTATCATCGTCGTTGCTGCTAGCGATGGTCAAATGTACGAAATGCCATGTTTCTAGTTAATATGGTTTCGCAGGTTTATGGTTGGTGATTTACTAACCTCGGGGGTGGAATTATTGTAGGCCTCAAACTCGAGAACATTTACTGCTCGCCCGTCAAGTCGGTGTCCAAAAGATCGTTGTCTTCGTCAACAAGATCGATGTTGTCGAAGATCCCGAGATGTTGGAGCTCGTTGAGATGGAAATGCGCGAACTTTTAACTTCCTACGGATTCGACGGTGACGAGACCCCGATCGTCATGGGCTCCGCGCTCTGCGCGCTCGAAGGCAAGAAACCGGAAATCGGAGAACAAAAGATCACTGAATTGATGGATGCCGTCGATTCATGGATCCCTACCCCCGAGCGAGACTTGGATAAGCCGTTCTTGATGCCCGTCGAAGACGTCTTTTCGATTTCCGGACGTGGAACGGTGGCTACCGGACGAGTCGACCGCGGGATTTTGAAGAAGGGTGAGGAAGTGGAACTTGTCGGTATCAATAAGGATCCGATCAAGACTACCATCACCGGTATGGAGACCTTCAAAAAAGAGTTGGACTCCGCTCAGGCGGGTGATAATTCCGGATTGTTGTTGAGAGGTATCAAGAGGGATGATGTTAAGAGAGGGATGGTTATCGCGAAACCGGGTTCTATCAAAGCTGCTTCGAAGTTTTTGTGCTCGATGTACGTTTTGAGTAAAGAGGAAGGTGGACGACATACCGGGTTCGGCAATCATTACAGGCCGCAGATGTACATTCGAACCGCTGGTGAGTATATCATTTTCTGATATCCCTGGATTTTGATATTGGGGAGGAGAGGATGCGCTAACGGCGTGTTATTGAAGATGTCGCTATCAATCTGAGTTTCCCGGCTGGAACTCCAGACATCGATGGAAAGATGGTTATGCCGGGTGATAACACTGAGATGGTTGCTGAGCTGCACCACCCAATGGCTGTTGAGCCCGGTGTTCGATTCAATATCCGTGAGTAACCCTTCCATCCATTCCAGTCTCACATCTATCACATGGTGTTGGGATATATATAACACCACTGAGTCACGACAACGGGAGCTAACGATTCTTGGTTTGTGATTTGTAGGTGAGGGTGGAAGAACAGTCGCCACCGGTCTGGTCACCCAGATCTTGACTTAAAGAGTCTAGAACGGCATTCTCGGATACGGGAACGAGTGGTCACTCGTCACTGATTTCATTGTGAATATTGAGTATGGGAAAACAAAATCAAGACAGAGGAAGCAGGAATTGACCGTATGGAATAACAAAAGTCTACGGCGTGATCGATCCCCACTTTTTCTTTGTCGCTTTTACAATCACAACCCCCCATTTTGTGCATATAGACATCTTTTTTACTTTCTCATGTGTATAGTAGTACCAGATTTATATCCCCCTCAACTTTTCATCAATGGAAGAAAAAAGAGAAAGAAAGACCAGAAGTGTATACGAAAAGGGGTATCTCTTGGACGGATGATTTGTACGATACAGTAACGAAAGACCACTTCTCTACATCATTGACATTCGCCAATCCGTGGTAGTAGGCATGCGTGAATGGTCTTGTTGGATATCGGAATATGCCTCAAGTTTCCCGAAAGCCACAGCGAAACCAGACTGCGCTTTTGGCTTGAACATAATCTCACATCTCCTTTGCGGTCTGGATTGTCAGCTCCTCCTCCTCGCTTAGCCCCGGGACTCGAGAAGGGACCTTGCATGGAGCCATTCTCGAACGTTCAGATAACCTGATCCTTCACCTTATTCCTCAATCGCTAGTGTTATCCCGTGGTGGTTGGAAGTGTTGTCGGGGAAGTGTTTTCTCTAAAATCGATGACCACATCAGATGAGTCAAGCGAACGATCAAGTCATATTCTCACCGCTCAGCTTATATAAACCCTCCACGCACCGGGCTCACGACATCTTTCCCGCTCATTTTACATCTACAACTTCCATCACATATCAGATACACACATTCAATACTTCAATTGATTGTACCGCTATCATCCGCCCGCTTCGTGGAAGAAACGAAACTGCACAAATCCTTATCACTTTTTTTGTCCGTGGCCTTCGAGAGAGCCAATGAATCGTCTATTACTGCTGGTCGTCCATAATTGCAGATACAACACGTCCAACCGGCACCGATTAAAACGTGGAACCTGAGTTTATCCTTTTATTACTCTCTTCTTTCTTTTTTCTTTCTCTTTTGCACACACCAGCGATTTCGCACGTCCGGTTATTGAACAGCTGTCGTTGTCAGCTTTTGTCTATTCGTTCGCGTTCGTTCAGCATATTCCAGGGGCGCGCACGATTGATTGAGCTCAGCTAGAGCTATAGCTCCCACCCTCCCTCCACAGCTACGTCACGGAGACTCCACATTATCTCCAACCATCCACACAATATTTTATAACAAGCCGTAATATCCCATAACGCAAACAGAGGATAATCAACATGTCCAACCCACGCGCCGGCGCCGGCGGCAACGCCCTCAGCGAGTTCGTGGAGCACGTCGCCAACGCCGCCGCAGCCCGCCACCGAACCCGCGCCGGCTCAACGACGACCGCCAACCCGCCGAAACTCGTCGCAACCGCCACGAATAAATCTCTTGAAGAAGCCGTTGACGAGTTAAGTTTCATCGATGATCTGGGACTCGGCGCCGATGATACGGCGAGGGTTAAATTAAAAGACCAGTTGTTGGGGGTTGAACCGGGGCTTGAGGGTTTACTCCGACGGAGGTTGGAGGAAGGTCGTGGGGAGGCGTTATTCGAGGTTGGGTATGAGGATAACGGGGATTCGATGGGGTTTGGGAAGGAGGAGTATCAGAAGGCTTATGGGAATGTGGTGGATTGTTTGGCGGGGTTGAATGCCCAGTGTGCTGTTTTGCAGACTTTGGATGTTGAGGAAGGGGATGGTGGGGACGGGAAGGGTGCGAGAGGAAAGTTGATGGTTAGGCAGGTGCCGAAGAGTATGGAGGAGCTGTTGGAGATTAGGGTTGCTGTTGTGGGGAATGGTGAGTTTGAAGTCCGACGTTTGAAGCCGATGGGTTTTGAAATGGGATACTAATTCCTGGTAGTCGATGCTGGAAAATCTACCATGTTGGGAGTTTTGGTTAAGGGACAGCTTGATGACGGACGAGGGAAAGCTCGTGTGAATCTTTTCAGACACAAACATGAAATCGAGAGCGGGAGGACCTCAAGTGTGGGAATGGAGATTATGGGATTCGATGCCCAGTCTCAGATTGTAACCAGTCAGGCCGGAAGGAAACTGACGTGGGAAGAGATTGGAAAGAAATCCGTATGATATGCATTGTCACGTTGAAGGGTTTCGCAAGCTAATATATCACAGGCCAAAGTTATTTCTTTCACCGATCTCGCCGGGCACGAAAAGTACCTACGCACTACAGTCTTCGGTCTCTTGGGAACCTCTCCGGATTACTGTCTGTTGATGGTTGCGGCCAACAATGGACTCATCGGAATGAGCAAAGAGCACCTGGGAATAGCCGTCGCTCTCAACGTCCCAATCATGGTTGTTATCACCAAAATCGACATGACCCCGCCAAACATTCTAGCGCAGACCGTCAACCAGATCACGAAAATCCTCAAATCTGGTGGAGCCCGCAAAATACCCATCTTCATTAAATCCAAAGATGAAGCCATATCGACGGCCACTCACTTTGTGAGTGATAGAATATGCCCGATATTCCAGGTTTCGAACGTCACGGGAGAAGGATTGGACTACGTGAGAACGTTTCTGAACATCTTACCGTACCACGGACAGTTCGACCAGGACGCACCGTTCGAGTTTTACGTCAACGACACTTTCTCGGTACCGTTCGTCGGGACGGTGGTATCCGGAGTCGTGAAGAGCGGGGTGATTCACGCGGGAGACCCGATATTGATCGGGCCGGATAGTCTTGGGAACTTCATATCCACGCAGATACGATCGATCGAGAGGAAACGGATCGGGGTTCCGGTTGTGACGGCGGGGCAGAGCGCGAGTTTTGCGTTGAGGAGGGTGAGGAGGAGGGATGTGAGGAAAGGGATGGTGGTGTTACCGAAGACCGAGGAGGCGCCGCCGAAGGCTTCGAAGCAGTTTGTTGCTGAGGTTATGATTTTGAGTCACGCTACCACTATTCGGAGGCGGTACCAGGCGATGTTGCACGTGGGGCCTGTGTCGCAGACGTGCAGCATCATCGATCTCGATCGGGGTATGTATAAGGAATCGTATCAAGGAATGTGCTAAGTAGCTAACGGGGATTTAGAAACCGTGAGAACGGGTGATCGAGCATTAGTGGCATTCAGATTTGTGCAGCGGCCGTAAGTGTCACATATTTTACGTATATGAGTGATGGGTTACTAATATGGCTACGCAGAGAGTATATTCTCCCGGGAGACAAGCTGCTGTTCCGAGAAGGACGAACGAAAGGACTGGGTGTGGTCAAAGAGATCGATTATGACGAGAGCAAGCCGTTGAACCCGGCGTTAAAAGGGGAGGATACTTCGATGAAAGACGCGGAGGGGGAGAAGTTGAGCAAGGAGCAGAAGGCGGAGTTGCATGGGGGTAAGGGCGAGAAGATGAAGTATCAGACGGGGAGTGGATCGACGGCTAGGAAGTGACGGATGGGGATCGGATTGGACTTTCAATGACTGATGACGGTCAGGTGGATTGTGTATTTCTTTTTTGGTTCTTGTTCTTTTGAGCGTGTGAATATTTTTGGATTGGCATGCATTTGCATTCTTTTATTCTTTATTCTTTATTCTTTTCAAGTCTGAGAAAGGAGGCGGGCAATGTAATTATGATGCTGCTTTGGGAGGGTGCTCTCCGTTGGAACACGACGGAACACGATACAACGTGATTTCTTTCACAACAACGGGCGTCAAGTATATTATGAGTAATAGGCAGGGGGCGGATGGCTGGGAATCGAGTCAGATTAGATAATGGCAATGCCAGGAGATGGGAATACACCCGGCGGTAACCATGGGGGGATGTGATATCTCGATGCCAACGGGGAAGGAATGAATGCAGCTTCCGGAAGAACGAGGAGAAGAAGACGGAGGATATGTATCACGTGATTGGAGGAGCAGCATTTATTGGAATGATCTGAGAAGACGCGGTGTGTTTACTTCGTATTGTGACCGCGTAGAGTAAGTAATATCAATCTCAGAGAGAGACAAGGGAGAAGCGCAGGGAGAAGTGCAGGGAGGTGCAGGATCTGATAAGACAGCGCCCACCAATCAGAGGCCGCCGTCGAATGCGCGATGGCGTCGGACTGCGTGCTTTGGGCCTGGTCGCGACACCAACAAACAATCTCAGCTTCCTCGTTCCACCGGCTGCTTTTTATTCCTTCCAGTCGCGTCCCCTTTTCATCTCCAGTCGCGTCTTCCCAGCCTGCTTCTCAGACTTTTCTTTTCGCGTCTTGTCAGAAAACAAATACTTTTCCATTTTATAAAAGACTTCACCTCCTCGTCCTCTGCCTCTCTCCCTCCCATCTCCCCTCCCCATCACTCCCTTCAATCAATCAATCAATCACATCTCCATTTCGGATCATTAATTACTTTACTCTTTCGCATCTTATCATCAAATCATTCGCAATGTCTGAAATCATGGACAACACCAGACAGGCCATCGCTGCCTTCAATGCCCTCAAGATGAAAGACTCTGACGCCTCGTTAAAGAAGGCTGTCACCGTCGCCACCCCAGTCAAGGCCGAGCCTGAAGCCGCCGGTCCGGCCTTCAACAACCTCAAGCCAGAGGAAGCCGACGAGCCAATCCTCGTCGAGAATAAGAAGCGTTTCGTCCTCTTCCCCATCAAGTATCACGAGGTTAGTTGATTTTCCCATCACTTCTCCCAAAACAGCAAGCTGATTGAAAAATTTTCTCTTCCAGGTCTGGCAAATGTACAAGAAGGCCGAGGCCTCCTTCTGGACTGCTGAGGAGATCGATCTCTCCAAGGATCTCCACGACTGGCACAACCGTCTCAACGATGACGAACGTTACTTCATCTCTCACGTCCTCGCCTTCTTCGCCGCCTCCGACGGTATCGTCAACGAGAACCTCGTCCAGCGATTCAGCAACGAGGTCCAGATCCCGGAAGCCCGTTGCTTCTACGGTTTCCAAATCATGATGGAAAACATCCACTCCGAAACATACTCTCTCCTCATCGATACCTACATCAAGGACAACAGTCAGAGAACATACCTCTTTGACGCCATCGATACCATCCCGTGCATCAAGAAGAAGGCCGACTGGGCCATTCGATGGATCGAAGATGACGAATCCACCTTTGCCCAACGATTGGTAGCCTTCGCCGCCGTTGAGGGTATCTTCTTCTCTGGCTCCTTCGCCGCCATCTTTTGGCTCAAGAAGCGTGGTCTCATGCCCGGCCTCACCTTCTCCAACGAACTCATCTCCCGTGACGAGGGTCTCCACACCGACTTTGCTTGTCTGTTGTTCAGCCACTTGAACAACCGCCCTAGCAAGAAGGCTGTCGAGGCCGTCATCACCGAAGCCGTCACCATCGAACAAGAATTCTTGACCGAGGCTCTCCCATGTCCTTTACTCGGAATCAACGCCAAGTTGATGAAGCAGTACATCGAGTTTGTCGCCGACAGACTCCTCATCGCCCTCGGTAACCCCAAGGTGTACAACTCCACAAACCCATTCGATTTCATGGAGACCATCTCCCTCGCTGGCAAGACAAACTTCTTCGAGAAGCGTGTCAGTGATTACCAGAAGGCCGGTGTCATGGCCAAGACCCAGCAGAAGGCTGAGACCACCGCTTCCCCGTTGGCAACCGGCGCGAACCCGCAGCCGCAGAATACCAACATCGCAGGCATCTGCTTCGACGATGACTTTTAAGGCATCTCTCCTTTTTGGTTTCTGTTTTCTCGGTTCGTTTTTGAGCGTTAAAGGTAATGGGTCACACACTCTGCTTCTGGTAAATATAAGAATAATGTGTTTTTATGGATCGGTTCAATGGTGGTTTATTGTACTTACGGTAGGTATGTCTTTTGGAGTGTCATCGGCGTTTTTTGTAATTTTTCTTAAGCGGAGTCCTTTTGTTCATTTTCTTTTGGCGTGCATACTCGGAGCACGCTCTGAAAAAAAACCGTGTCTTGCGAAAGACCTATATCATACATTGTATAACATCAACATAATTCATAACCGCGCTTGTCGTTGAATTGTTGCTTTTTTTTACTGTACAAGATACTATCTCCGCTCGGTGCGAGACGCTTGTGGCGTGAACAATCATGATAATTATATTACTACTCTCATCCCCGTGATATCAATCGCGCGATGCGTCGCAAGCGATATAAAGCTATTATACATACTAAATGAAGCCGTTACTCTTCCTTCAATATCTCCGATCCTCGCTTCATCTTCCCGACCAACGATCTAGCTATCGCCACGAGATGAACCTTTGGCCCGGCGTCCTGATCGGTACTCCTATTCTCCTCGATCAGCCATTCTAGTCTTTTTACTACGCTTCCGTTCGTGGTTACTATCGTCGAGTTTAGCTCCCAGGCTGCGAAGAGGGAGCTCCTGTTTACGGAGGATAACTCGGGTGCGATTTTGAGCGCGATCGGGGTGTGGGAGGTTAAAGTTATTTCGAGGGAGTCGATTACTGATATCGGGAGGAGGAGGGTGGATGGGACTTTATGGATTGAGAGGGATTGGAGGGTTGTTAGAAGGGATTTACGGGTGGATTCTGGGGTTGGAGAGGAGAGGATTGTTGGTTCTTTAGTGAATGATGGTTTTGTAGATGGTGGTGATGATGATGATGATGATGGGGATGATAATATGGTGGTGGTGGTGGGGGTAGGAGGAAATACGGATGTCTTTTTCAGAGGATGTTTCCAATCCTTTGGCGCGCCGTGGACTAACACCTCCGCCCGTTTCTTCTCCTCTTCGCTCCCCACTATCTCCACTATTTCTCTGAACCGTTTGTACGCTTCGAAGGTGCACGACATGTTTTTCCCGGTGATGCAGGGGTACAACCAATGCTCCAACATCGGTTCCTCTTTCTCCGCGCGTATCTGTGATAATATATATCGATGAAACACCGGTGATTCCGGAACGGAGGAATGCGAAAGGTCGGATACCAGCGCTAATAACATCGTGCAGTCGAGGATTATCGACGGGGTGATCAATGACACCGGGTCGGATTTTTGGGAAAGAGCGTGCAGGATATCTTCGATGGAGTTGCCGAGGTTATCTACGGGTGAGACGTTGGGATTGTGGGGGTTGTGGCGGGGGTGGGTTGATGATGGGGGGTGGAGGATTATATTTGATGTTTGGACGCGGGCGCCCGTGGAGAGGATGGAGGTTATTAATGCGTGGATTGGGGATGAGGTTACGGTGGTCGACGGGTCGTAGGTTATGTTTGGGAGGACGATTGTGATTTCTGGGTGGAGGTATTGTACTCGTGTCTGTTGGGCTGCGCGGACCATACTTCTGGCGGATTTGACGAGCGAGAAGGCGTCGGAGTCGTGTTGGAAGTCGGTGATGATTCTGGAGAGAGAGTATTTCGAGTCCAAGTCTGTTTTATCATCGTCGTGGCTGTCGACGTTGGACCCCCGTGCTTCGGATTCTTCTTCATCGCCGTATTCTTCATCTTCGTCTTCTTCATCTCGGAAACCCTCAGCTTCCCACCTCGCCTTCGCGAATTCGGTTTCCAACCTCTTCTCCGATATGTTCGCAACTTTGATCCACTCCAACCCGTTCTGCGCGATGATATCAACCTGCACCGGCGTCTTCTTCCTCTTCAATTCTTTCTTCTCCTTACCCCGTAGCTTCGGTACACCCTCAGGCGAATGATCGAATAAAAACACCGTCCGAAAGATAACCTGCAACCCGCTGGACGTTTTCGCAACAGACCATACCGATTCCAGGAACTTCAAATTAGACGAACGGAGGGAGTGGAGTGTTTTATCCGTTGGCGGTTTGTACGACAACTATCACCCACAGGTTAATATAATATTACATGCGGATAAGTATGAATGGATTGTATTATTACAGCTTCGAGAAGACGTTGTTCTACTTGTATCGCGTTTTTGAAGTGTCGTAGTTCAATCGGTATATTTCCCTTCTTCGACCTCTGTTTCGGAGGGAGTCTTTGGAGGAGTTTCTTTTCGAGGAGTGTTATTTCGTCGGATATCGTTATGCATCTTTTTAACAATTCATCGGCGAGGGGGTTCAACGGCGGGGAGATATCGTCGGATGCGCTGTCAGATGAAAGGTCGTCGCAGTTTATTATCTTCGGCGGAGATGTGTTGAGCTGTTGGATTTTTGTTAGCGATTCGTCGCTGGCGAAACGAAGCTGGTGATGGGGAATTGCGGTATACCTCCATTGCATAAGACTTGTATAAGTATACTTTCCAATTGAATGGCTGTTGATAGAGTATCCGGTGTGCTATAATATCTGGCTAACTTGAGGCTCCATTTGGTTCCCCTTTTATAATAGGCTCTTTTCCCCGGAATACTCCAACGGAAGAAAAGAAGATATGAAGGATCTGCCAAACCGCAGTTTTGACGGAAACCAACTTCAAGCAACTTCCACGTTCTTCCACCTGCATACATACAGACATCTCTCTTCTCCATCCGACTTCAGCCAACCGCAGACTTCCCCTCGGTACGACTCAGGCGCAAGGAAGCTACTTATCGTACATATATTATCGCGCATTCACGACACATCGCGCAGAGGTTGGAGTAGTTTATTAGGATTACTTGCGGTGGGGGGTTAGCCAATTACATCCGACCAAAAACCTAGCTTCCGGATAGCTCGGTCTCGCGACACTTACACCTCCACGAAAAGCTTCATCGTTACCATCATTCATCAATTATTCAGTCGAGTTTTTGAACACGGGGTAGTTTCTTCACGATGGTGCGGGTATACTCGCCCGTCGACTTTGTCGAACGCTCGTTATCGCTGTTAAAAGCAAATCCGAACACCGTGAGTCCTCACATCCACCACCACCATCAATATCACCATCCCTCTCTACTTCTCCTCTATCGCAGCTCCATATAGATAAGTATCTAACCATCTATTTATATCCCAGACAAGAATCACAACAACATACCACATCGACCCCCCTCCCTCCCCCACAACAACCCCGCGCCATCCCAAACCCACAAAATCAACATCAACATCAACATCAACCCCTCACCCCCCCGCCGAAGAAAAACCAAAACAACCCCGCGGCTCACTAAAACTCAAAACCTACGATCCGATCTCCGGCGCCCTCGTCACCTTCAAAACCGACAAAATCGCCGACGTAGGAAGGTTAGTCGGGGGACTCCACCGTCTCGCGAGACGTATGTCGAATCTCAACGATATCCTCCCGGAGTCAACCGACACGACCACGAATCCCGCAATCACAGTTCCTACAGCAAGTAATAATAATAACAATAATAATCCTTCCAATAATAATCCTTCCAATCCCGCGGGTGTGAGTGTGAGTAAAGACGCTATCGCAGGGGCGGTGGTATCGGCTGCGGAAGGGGATGTTGGTGCTTCGGGGAGTACACCCACCGGATCGAAAGGCGGGAAGAAGAAGAATAAGAAGAAGAAATAGATGCGTGTGCGTTATGGATTACCGTATAATACCATTTTTTTGCATTGTTATTCATTACCGTACGTGACATATATTTTTGGAGGGGGCTGTGTGTGTGTGTATGTAAAGTACAACATTCGCTCACCAAGAAATGAGAGTAGTCTAGAAAGGCGTCGAGTTTCTAGACTAAAATGAGAGTCCAAAAATGGGAATACAAAACTATCAGATGTGATATCCTGAGAGAGTTGATCGGGTAAACATATCCCTCCTCGCGAGAGAAACAAAAGGTAACTCCCATATCAACGATATAAAAACCAAACGGTAATGTTTGAAAAGAGAAAAACAGGATACAATGAAGGAAAGCCCGAATCGGAGTACCCACCAACCCCCAAGATGTTTTCAAAAAAAGATTTCTTTAAAAATAAAATAAAATAAAACAGCTATGAAAATAATATCTATGATTAGGTATCGATATCTCACCGTTCATCATCATCATCACGCCATCTCAAACAAAACATAATAATATATCAAATTCCCCACCACATACCACCATCTCTCATTCCACGCATCCATCCTCGAATTCCAAAAAAACAGGTTTATTTATCTTTACCTTTCCCCTTCAATTTCTTGCTCTCCCCGCCGTCCTCGGACCCGGACTCGTCGTCCGTCCATTTATCATCACCGACGGAAAAGATAGCTTCCCCTTCATGCGAATGCCTCGGCTGATCGAACGAATCCTTCGGTAACGGCTGATGTCCGTGCGGTTCTCCACCGTGACCCAGATGTCGTTCTTCGTCTTCGTCCGATCCTGCCAACGATGCGATTTCGAATCCATCATCATCTTGCGCGATCTATAATTATAACCGAATTTGATTAGAAAGTGCCATATTCCGGAGTAACAGTAGGAGCAGTAGGAGTGATAGGAGACGTAGGAGACGTAGTAGGAGGAGGAGGTAGTAACGGCGGGTGTGGAGTATTCACCTCATCACTCATCGCGAATCGTCGGTTATTCAACGTCGGCCGCCACAAGAACGCGATAACCGCCAAATCCACAAGATAAACCAAATTCAACCATCCATCGAGCACGAACCACCGCGTTTGCCAATGCGTCGGTACGAAATCCGGAGATCCGGTGCCGGCGAACGTCAAAGAATTGAGGAAGAAGAATCCAAAGATCACGATGATGCTGCCCAACAACACCCACCAGAGACGTCGGTACATCAACGCCTTGACATTCTGTTTTCGGTCCAGCAGTTCCTTCATCGTGAGGTTCAGGGAGTTGAGGGTCCAGACGTAAAATGCGGTAAGCGTTGCGGCGAGGGGCAAGATGACAAAGAGGACGAGTGGGCCGGCTGTTTCCGGGCTGACGATGGCGAGGGATGCGACGGAGTAGATCACACCAAAGATGAAGTGGGCGAGTGCGAGGGCTCTGCAATACCACATGAGTGTGCCGAGGGATGGTCTATACAGTATTAGTTATCCGAACACGATATTCGAGATATGTAGAACATACTTGACCACACCGTATCCCATGCACACGATCAGCAGAAGGAAGAAAGAAAAGGAATTCCTTCCGGCGTTCAGAACTGCGACGATGACCATGAATATCTTTGCAACGAGATTAGAGCCGTGGATGTTCATATAATCTAGCGACTGTTAGTACAATCTCCACCGATCAGTTGTAAATTGATCATACCATAGAAGCCCCATGTCATCAACATCTCCACGATCAAGAAGATAATGATGGCCGTAATGTAATTCTGCACCGGCACTACAAACCATCGTTAGCAAGTCGCAAATCAAAAAACATATATCCCTTCAAACATCCTTACGTATATCTCGTCGATGTTGAACATAGAGGAAACCCCAGAATATTCCAATCAACGCATACAAAATCGTGATACCGCCGTAAAACGGTAACTTTGGAATTTGCGAAGCTGGAAGCTCGCCGTACGCATTTCTAAACTCGACAAAGCCGGTGTAGTGTTTCGCAGCATACCCCCAAGTGGCGACACAGTAGAAACCGGTCTTCTCAATCGGATAATGTACCGGTTTTCCGTCTTTGAGTCTGATCGTTTGTGTGACTATTGGGTTTTTGGCGGTCTTGTTGGCTTTAGGATCGAGAATGAAGAGACCGAGTTGGCTCTGTTTGCAGTATTTGCTCTTGATTGCGTCCTCGGAACAGGTGGCGATTTTCTATTTCCAAGAAAGGGATTCATCAGTACCCAGCGGCATCGGGAGTATTATCTCGGAGTTGTAGTTTACCGTCGATTCACCGTTTTCGTCAACACCGTCGATTCCGATCAATCCTTCGTCCTTATACTCGAATATCAGGAGACCTGATCAAAGTTAGCCAAAAACGCGTATCCTAACAGGATCACGAGCTGTTCGGTATTCGGTATAAACATACTGACGGCCCAATCGTCAATGTTCTTCTTCTCCTCGTCGTTTTCCGGCTTTTCGGGCACAAATTTGACTTCGATATACGGCGCCACTTTCCCACCCCAAGCTTTCGGTCCGTACATTCCAGAACAGCGTTGCCGGTCGTCATCGTTGTTGCGCTGTTTGTTTGTTTCGTGCGAATGGGTTAGCTATATGGTGGTCTTTTTGCGGGTTTGCGACTGAGCGCAGAAAAAACCTAAAGGCTTACGAGGCCCTGAAGCTTACCAAGGCGTATTCGGCAGCTCTTGTTAGCGCCGCGAATAACAGTAGTACTGTGTAAATTAGAGAGTTCGACGACCTCATCGTGAGAAGTTACGAAGGGTAAGAGGAGAGGGAGGAGGTCGGAGGGCCAGCTGCGGTAGCTGAAGGGGATATCGAGTGAAGTGACGTTCGCTGGCAGGTTCGTTCGGGATGGATGGATGGGGATGGGCTGCGTGTGTGTGTGCGTGAGCGGTGTGGGTAACTCCCTCGCGACGACGACCGAGGGGATGCGTAAAGTGGCCAAACGGAAACTAGTCGGTCAGGCGGTCGGTCGGTCGGTCCAGCCTTAAAACCAGGGACCGGAGATGCTTTCGGAACGTCTATGCGTATGCGTGGAGATGCGAATGGGAGCGAGGAGAAGAAAGCGACTAAGTTGAGAGAGCTCGGTCTTAGTCGACAGGGGAAGGAAGCGGATAGTTGACGTTCCTGGCTGAGATGCGATCTGGTCTGATAGCACGACCGCGGTCACCAACAAACAGAAAAATGATAAAACTGCTGCTCACCACGCCGGCCTCGACGACTGAGCTGTTTCAAAATAAACTGCGCCGTACAAAGAGACAGCAGTGATCGGAACAAGAATGCATAACGTAGATGCGTACGTAACAGTCGCATGTTATTAATATTTCCGCCGAAACATCTCGCATCCCGAAAAACAAAATCCAACAGACCCGTTCCAGCAGTATTAATATTATTCTAACCTCTCCGCGATGATTGGCGCCAACTTGTCCGCCACCCTGAACGCCTTGCGGGTCCTCTATGATCCCTCGCTGTGTCTCCCGCACATGATCGTGCCGACTTTTGCCCATCTGCCCGTCCCGCTGAGGTTTCCCGGCCAAAAGTCTGATATCAGAGCCGTGATTCTCGACAAAGATAATTGCTTCGCGGAGAATAACGCGCTCGATGTCTACGCGCCGTATAAAGTGAAAACCACCCGCTCGTTCCATTTACATAGTCTTTATCTCTTTTATATTGACTTTTAATATGCATGTATTAACTGGACTGTGTATAAAATAAACAGGATAAATTTGAGGCCCTTAGAAAAGAATATCCAGGAAATCGACTCTTAGTCGTCAGTAACTCCTCAGGAACAATCGACGATAAAGACGGCAAAGAGGTACGCTACTCCCAAGATTCCGCACCGGGAAGACTAGGACATATACCAATACATTGAACCAATTTAATATTTATATATACATGCAGGCCATCCAACTCTCAAAAAACCTATCAGTCCCCGTCCTCCGCCACAACGTCAAAAAACCAGGTTGTATAGACGAAATCTTAACCCACCTGCGCTCCTGCCCAGATGTAAAACTAGATTCCCCTTCGCAGATCGCTGTCGTAGGCGATCGTTTATTCACCGATGTCATGATGGCCAATTTAATGGGCGCCTGGGGCGTCTGGATCAGAGATGGCGTGCATATAAAACACGCCAGCGCCGTAAGTTTCCAATTCTAACCCAACATATATATATATATATATATATATATATTCGGAGGCCTATTACGGGCACTGTATATATATCATCATGCTAACAACAGGTTTGATTCTCGGTAATCAACTAGTTCTCCGGGTTCGAGAAAACATTGCACGACATCTTGGTGAAACGTGGCTACCAACCTCCCTCTCCAACCGCGACAAAATAAAACCCCAATTTTCTCATGTTTCAATTGCACAATTATGCAATTGTATGTATAATAATAATCATGATAATAATCATGATCTCAAATCTGATACCATATGTATACGTATAGACACAACTATAATTACAAACGGCGTAAATCGTCCTTTTCTTCTAGAATCATACTCCATATAACTAGGTTTGACGGGATATACCCAACCGTGATGCCGCTGTCCTTCAAACTATAAAAAAGGGGGATTAGTGCATATATGCATATCCCATATGCGTGCTTTTGTATGGACCGGATACTTGCGTCAACGGATACGTGCATCCAATGTTTCCCGACGTGATATTATGTGTAACCCCGGAGATTAGGCGTTTCAACGACCACAATTGATTAACGGGCGGACAAGACCGACGCCTCTGTTTTACACCTCAGAGCTATCTGATGAATCGGATATCACGGCAAGTTTAACGAGGAACATCGGCGAAATTTTTTTTTTTCAACTCATTGTTGGAATTTAGCAAGCAAAAATGAAAGCTAAAACTCGAAATTATCGTTACATGAAGAAAACTCGCTGGCGAGTCTATAAAGGTATTTTTTAAAAGTATAGATCAAAGACTCAAAACGAGAAAAAATACAAAGATATCAATTCAAAAACGGAAAGGAAAATGTAAGATGTGTATGTATGTATGGTTGTGGATGTGATGGTGATGATGTCAGGTCATTAAATTTCAAAATTATTATTAAAAAGCTACTACGGGGGCGTTACAATGAACAAGAAGAAGAGAGTTGGGAGTGTTTTGGCTTGGTTTTTAGAGAAGTGAGGTTCTTCCCTTCATTCCCCCCGCGTGGCAACAATGGACCGGTTGGACACTTTGCACTTTGACGAGGAAGAGACTTGGTAGAGATCGCGAGGCGTTTTAGCTTCGTGTAGAGAGGAAATATTCCTTGCGTCCATGTTTCGATTTGAAACACGAACCAAGTTTTTAAGTCTTTTTTGTTTCTGCCTCGAGGCTTTGTTTCGAGATAAAAGGGCCAAAAAAGAACTCTGACGGATAGCAAAAAAAGGCAAGGAGGAAAAAAACAAAACAAGATAATGACAGCCATTACGTTGATGAGTGAGAGTTATGGTTTGCTTTGCAAAAAACACGCGAATACAAAATGCTTTACATGATCTTGCAAAAGAAACCAGTAGCAATAAGAGAGCGGAAAAAGATAAAAAGATAGCAGACCCAACAATGTAAGTTAAAATGATTCAAATATACCCAAACTATCAAAAGGACCAATCAAGGACGGAAAGATTTCAAGACCAATATAAAGAAAAAAAAGACGTTTTGTTACCACACCGGGAAGTTCGAAGATTTCGCTAGACATCATGACGGAGTTTACCCATTAAGTTATTTGTGAGGGAGAGTGAAAGAGGCATGCAGGTTTTAAAAATATGTAGAGATGAAGAGATGATAAAATATGCGAAAGAGGTATAAAAGATCAAGAGGAAGATAGAACCGCAAAACGCAAGAAAGAATTTATTTATCTCTGTAGAGTCGCTACAGATGTTGGCCTTGCGACATGGTTTGTGGCGATAGATGCTGTTCAGGAGAGAGTGCGACGTGATGGCCCATCGGGCTCATGTTGTATGGGGAGAGATGGTCATCACCAACTTCGAGATCTTCGAGAGCAGGCGGTGTCTGATGGATAGCTAGGGATTGCTTCGCGTAGAGATCGGTCAACTCATCGTTACCATACAGAGCCTGCTCGTGGCTGAGAGGGAAGAGCTCAGCGGATCCGGTTCGGTCGATGAACGGCGGGGAACCCGAAGCGATGATGGGGTCACCGTTGCTCAAAGCCGACAGCGGGGATACAGATTGCGGGATCATTCCGTTGGGGTGCATCATGGGGGACAGCCATGGCTGGTCGACAAATGGAGAGTGGATGCCAGGGGTCATGGCGAGCTCGCCTGGCATGCCACCTGGGAGACCAGGGCTAGGAGCGTACTCCGAAACGGAAGCAGTAGTCGCCGCGGAAAGAGGGTAAGTGAGTCTGTAGTCTGAGAATCCAGGTGCGGATGTGTCGATTCTGAGATTGTTTCCCATGGCATGTGGGTGCTGTGGGGCAGGTGCGAACAAGTGTCCGTTTTCTTCCATCTTGAGCTTCGGGCTGACGGAAGCGCCAAGGAAAAATTGGTCTTCGTTTTCTGGTTCGACGATAACGTCGTCGAATTGGAAAGATGGCATTGGTCCAAAGTTGGCAAAGTCGTTGATGTTTGGAACCGAGCGACTTCTCTGCCTCTTGTGCCTGTATGGGTTGATAACGTGACCGCGAGCCTCTTGTTGAACAAGAGATGGTGGCGCCATCATGCCAGAAGCAGAAGATGGTCGCATTGGTGGGGATGGTGGGGCAGCAAATCCGGAATCAAACATGAATGGTTGTGCTGGTTGTCTGTGCCTGTTCTGGTAGACGTCCAAGTTCAGCAACTTGGAAAGCTGTCCTTGGAGGGACTTTGCATTGCCACCGAGGGTATGGGTGAGAATCTGGGTGGCTTGCTGGTCTTCTGTGAAGTCGCCGCACTGGACGAAACCACCAGAGCCAGAAGTATCCATGAAGAAGTGCGGGGGCCTGACCAATTGAATGACAAGCTGACCTTGCATCTGGCCGCCGTGGGTGTTTGGTGGGGCCATTGGGACGTTCAAAGTCTCAAGTTCAATGCTTTTGATGTTTCTGAATGGATACTCGATCTTGTAACCAGCCGAATCATTGTTGATATAGTATGTGATGCAAGCCTTCTCCGGGGAATAGAAAACCACGAGGTCCATGGCGTTCTGTCCAATCCGTCTCCACGAACCGATGTTGAGGGAACGGCAAGTGAAGTGGTGAATGACAATCTTTCCGGTTGGGGCTTCGCCAGGAGCCGGGAAACCGCCGCCGAAACCAGTCAAAGCACCGTTGGTGCCGTAGGCAAGAGCCTTCATTTCGGGGTTTTGGTTGGCAAGATAAAGTCTCACGCTTTCGGGGATCGAGTCAATGTCCTCGCCACCGTTTTCGAGAGATTTCTTGGCAATCAACTTGATCTTTGCACGTCTATTTGAAACGTTAGCACAAAAAAAAAATTCCCAAAGTGAGACGATACGAATATTTGATGCCTACCTATTTTGGAACCAAATCTGAACAGATCTCTCTGTCATGTTGATTTCCTGAGCTATTCTATCTCTGACGACAGCAGTTGGAGTCGGGTTCTTGCTGAACTCGCGTTCCAATGTGATGAGTTGATCTTGAGTAGCTCGTTGACGCTTCTGGTTCTTCTGCTGTTGTGTCAGGGTGCTCTTTCTTGGTGGCCGTCTGACGGCGCCGGACGAACTGTTGGAGCCACCATGCTGCTGTGGGTTGAGAGGGGGAGAATTCGAAGCAGCCGAAGACACCGAGGCGAACGACAGCCTGTGGTCCGCAGATGTGAACATCTGGGAGGCTACACATAATTATCAATATTAGCCAACTGAACAAAATATGGTGGATCGCAATCAAAAATGTTGAGAGGGTTTCTATGCACTAACCTTCTAGTAACTCTTGATGAGGTGTAGCAAACATTACGATATATTAAAATGTATTGGTATCTCTTTCTGTGGACGTATTGGTCCGAGGGTCTATTCAACCAACTTCCTCTCTGTGCGCAATGCTCTCAAGCGTAGTGATGTCGTTAAATTGCGAAATGTAATATAGTAATAAAACGGATTGGACTTGGGTAGTAGTGATAGTGATAGTGGTAGTAGTAGTAGTTGGGATAAGTGGATCGAATAATTCGTAACAAGGAACCTAAACGCGTTGAATCTCTGAGACGTGTAGTAGTAGTATTATTTTCCACCTATTGCTGAAGTTGTTAATTTCCTCCCGTTCGGTAGCCCGTTGAGTAAAGACCCTTTCTCGATAAGATAAAGCGACGAAGCGAAATTCAATAATAAAATAAAGAGCGTAATGGGATCAGCCGAATGAGTGAGGCTATATCCTAGGGTTTTTTGGCAAAAAAATCAAGAATGAACGAATGAGTGTTATGGTCTCTCTCGAAGTTTGATTACGAGGAGAAATTGGGGGAGATGAAAGGGAATTAAAAGGAAAACAGAAGGAGGGAGGGAGAGGGTAGGAATAATAGGAAGAATGGAGCGGCCGCAGCGCTATGTACCATGACAAGGGCAGGAGGGCAAAAAAAAAGTAACGATTCGTCCCACGGGAGGAGGGAAGGGGCCTTGTCTGGTCCGAGTCTTGTTCTTTTTTCACTCTCTTTCGCGCAGAGGGAGGGAGGATCCCCACCTCGCGAGCCCTTCTCTTCGCTCTGACTGGGTGAAAAAGGGGGATCCAAAACAGACCGACAGATATTCTACACACGCTAACCAGAAACCTCCCACATCGACTTGCAAGGTGGTACAGCTGCCCATGCAAAAACCCTCCTTTCGCTGACCTGCGTACCCCTGTCGGAATCTTCGAGGGTTGCGAAGAATTGGGCAGGCGTGGGGACGCCGTTTCCCATGGTTTCTTTTTGGCGGGCTGGGCAACTTTTTTGGCCATTGGCCTGGAGGTTTTCTTCCGCCGGAGTCCTTCGAATCCACCGAAAACCTTGTGCTAGCTGGACGCTGATGCTGCGCGCGGTGGGCCACAGTGTTAGGTTGGGTGATTCTCTCCGGTCGATGTCGTTGGAGCAATTACGGCGATATCTCGCCAACGGAGTTCTGGCTTCATCAGAAGACCGATAAAAGTAAAATAAGATAAAAACGGTGCGCGATAATAACCGCAGGGAACAGAGTGTCTTTCCTCGTAACGCCGCCATGGCGCAATGCCCTCCGGCGATGCTTTTTCAGAGACATGCACGCCGGGCCATAGTCACAGCCGCTGGAATTAAGCAATCCAGGGATTTTCTGTTACTCCGTCAATGATCCAGCGCTGGGAATATCAAGTTTACCAACATGCAAGCGGTTGGCGATTTGATGATTGTTGTTGGTTGCGCACAAGCGACTGCGACTTGTGTCGGTCTGGGACCTCAGCGCCTGCGCTCCCCGTTAGTTAGTTAGTTAGTTTGCCAGACAGCCTGTCGATACAGTTGATACCGCTGCTGCTTGCTCCCCGCCAGACATCGGGAGAGCCCCTCGAACCCGTGATGCTGCTCTGTTGGAAACACACGGAAAAGTCGCTCGGTTTGCAGCCGTATTCGGCGTAGTCAACATATTCCAAACGCCCGTCCCATCGCCCTTGCTGGGCCAGCAAACAGACAAGCCCCCGGTTGGAGGTTTAAAACTTTCCTCATGCCGGAAATGTCGTCACTAAAGCATTGTGTTATAGCCACATTCCGACTGCTTCCAATCCGCGGCGTTCTTTTTTGCTTTCGCTGCACTGGCTGTCACGAGCGAGAGAGAGAATAATACAAAGCGGAGTTTCCTTCACCTTTCCAGCAATCGAGCACAGGATAAGGGCGACAAGGTTCGTGATTGGCAGACAACGGCTGCGTGATGGTCCAGGCTCTCCGGCTGGGCAAGGGCTGTTCAACCAATCCCTCCCCACGCCCGCTCAGGCCAATCACCATCCGTCGAGCGCCTCTCCATCGCTCGTCCAACCGATGGCAAACTTTTGCTTTTGCACAAGTCGTCGGCATTAACAGGCGGCCGGCACAAATGGCTGGCTGGCTGGCTCGTTTTTGGCGCTTGGCCCGATCGAGAACTTAAAGGGGGACCTCGAAACATCAGTCTGGAGATGGGTCAGACACGCTTGGAGAATGGTTCAGTCAAACCATTCAATGATCCGGCGATAGGAGGCGTCGTCCGTCGTCGAGATGATGATGAACATGGCGCTGCTCATGGCGGGCGCATGGCTAAC
The DNA here is from genome assembly GCA_036971365.1 of Dactylellina leptospora. Classification (NCBI taxonomy): domain Eukaryota; kingdom Fungi; phylum Ascomycota; class Orbiliomycetes; order Orbiliales; family Orbiliaceae; genus Dactylellina; species Dactylellina leptospora. The sequence goes on from JAJTUC010000005.1 coordinate 1,345,008, forward strand.
GTTAACAGCTGCAGGTCAGCAATTAGCCTCACAGTCCGGTCATCATTCTCGTCGTTCGTAATGATAATATCATCGCAGTCGAAACGGAGCCCTGGTCCGGCCTCCACCGTGGAAGTTTCTGCTTATCCCCCACAAATTAAACTGACGGAAAAGGACCACGTAACGCGATAATAGCAGAACCCACCGCCGTCCGTTTTCTTATCCCCTCTGCTCTCGCTCGAAATTCTAAAAATACGCCCCTCCCTCCCTCGCTTTTCGCACGTGGTTTGCGCTGTGATTTCTTGCAGCAAGGAAAACAATCCGATATTGTCGTGAAGCCGAAAGTTTAGCCCTGCCCGTAGCCGATTTCTCCAACCAGCCAATGTTTCCAATTGACCTCCTTGGGGATTGTGAAATCAAGAGAGAAGAACTCTGCAGGAAACATACATGCATCACAGTCGTCTTTCTCTCTCACAGGCGCTCTGCGCTCTCTCGGGGAAAACGACCCTTGCCTCGCTGCTGATTTCTCTCTGGTCCCCTTTCCTCTTGCCGAACCCGTCCAATGCTCGTGTTTCCTAACCCCCTTTCCCGTCCCCGACCCAGCTTAGCCTCGCGGGCTAACCTGTGCGAACGAGTACGTACCGACAGTCTCTGTCAGTCGTCGTTCCTGTCTGTAGGCGCAGCGCAGTAGTTTGCGGCATCTGCACCTGCACCTGCACCACCCTTTTTTTTTCCTTTCTCTTTACTCCTTGCATTGATATATCTCCACCTGTTCCCCCATGTGTCCAATAACAGACACGCGTCGAACATCTCAAAGTCCCATTCAGGAAAGTCTTCGACGAAGCAGCAACTGCACACCATCGTCGCATCGCATGGGAATGAGGAAGAGGGTAAAAGAAACCCCCCTCCCAAGAAAAGTTCCTACGAATTAATCTCTTGACCCACCCCCCTTGTCCCTGATTCGATCCGATTCCTTTGACTCTCTTTTTTGCCTGATGTGTGGCTTTCGTCAGAACATGTTACGCGAGAAAGTGGTGGAAGAAAAAAAAAAAAAAGGAGTTGCTTTTCTGAAGCGAAAGTTGCTGTTGCTTCGTCAATACTCTTTTTTCTTGCTCTTTTTTCTTCTTTTTCCGATTGGTCTCATCTTCATGCCACCGCGAGCTTCTCGAATAACTTGGGGATACCTGTTTGGACCCACTCTACCTCCTAAAGTTCTTTTTATTTTCCTTGTATGGAAGAATTCTAACATGTTTGTATCACACAAAGCCCCCGTAAACCTCATTCCAGAACCGAACAAAATATGCTGCCGTGCACGACGCGGAAGAAAAAGAGACCGATCAAACTCGCCTGTAGACCGTTTATTCATATCGCTCGCCAGCGTATCTTTCCCTTGTCGATAGAAGAAAAAAAAAACTGCCGAACCGTATCGCGTTCTTCATTTCATTTCTTCGTTTATTTTCTTGCGCTATTGCTGACTGCTTTACCTGATACAACCTCACTACTAAGAATAGTGTCCCCACAGTCTTAAATAAATGAACGAGGCCAAGGCCAAGGCTAATACACGTATACATAATGTGTTCTCTCTGAATAGTACTCAGTAACATCGAAAGAAAAAATTCTATGCACTCCAAAATTCCTTCTAGTTTATTTGTTTTTTTTTTCTTTTCTCCGTAGTGCATTGTATGCACGGAACCACGAGAAAGAAAGAAAAAATCTAGAAGAATGAATGTTTAATGTATCGGTGTGCCGAAGGACCTTTTTATCAACCTTTTTAGCCTCAAAAGTTGTTATTTTCGGGGTTGAAGAATTGTGTTCTGACACATATCTTCGCTGTCCATTCTTCGCATCACTGATCCGATGCGCACGTTCTCCCGATGAATTTGCATTTTTTTATATTATAAAATGGTGTACCATTCTGACAATGATTTTGTTGCCTTGATCAAGGCAGACAAAACACCATCAATGGTATCATGACATATAGTCGGTAATCGTATTCCGAAAACTAAGTGCAGGAGCTGTGGGGCCTTCCTTAAAAGAGATGACATATAGCAAATTCTTTTTTATCTCTCATATACACAAAAAAGTAAAAGCAACAAAAAATGAAGTCGTAACCGCTCTTAACTAAGAGTTCCACAAAGTTAAATGAATATAGAATCCATCATAAATAAATAAAGAATAATACAAGCCCCCAAAAAGGAAAATTAACGATATAAAGCAAAAGAACAATGCCCAATACTACCGCTTGAAGACATTCCACCGTGAAGCATCAGCCCTGCGTTCCGTTTCAACAGGTGTATCTTCATCATTCGCGCCTTCCTCCACATCCCTCCCAACTTTCCTATTCTCCAATTCGATACTATCATTACCATTATTGCTATTCTCTCGCGCGGCAGCAGCAGCGAGTCGCTCCGACTTCTTACTACCGAGTCTCACATACGCGAACCTCGACTCCCTCCTCCTTTGGATAATTTCTCTCAATACCTCACCGTTAGTGTTCCCCTCCAAGCTCGAATCGTTCAATTCTTCGAAAAAATTGCAGTTTTGGGTATACGCCGCGTGCTCCAATTTCTTCTTCAAAACCGGATCCTTCTGTATCGCCTGGAAATGATCCACTTCGTTCGGGAAGAAACTAGTCTTAAGCGATTTAATCGATAACTCGAAGATGATGAGGCACGCGGTGACAAATAGCACCACGACCCACCACAGCAAATCTCTCCCCACGTGTAACGTGAACTCCTCGGGGAGGTAGTAAATCGTCCAACTTGAGAACCCGTATCCGAGAATCGCAACGTTCCAGAGGAACCAACCGCCAACGGATATAAGCCACACAATAACCGCTACAATCGTCCTGTTGTGCTGTTCCATAAATCTATAAATTGGAAAAAAGTCCATTAGCAAGCCCTCACATATCAAACATTCCAATGCGTCCATTAGAGGTTGTACTTGTACTTACTGTAATTTGGTATTCACAAACAAAACGACAACAGTATAGATGAGTGTTCCAACAGAGTAAAGACCTTGGTTCGGGCACAGAATGCTCATGTTGTAGAGCGAGTTTGTGGTATACCAGATCAATGCAGCTTCTCCAACCGCGAGTGTAACCCACGCAAGGTAAGAGTACATGTTGAATATCGTCCGCTTGTTGTAAACATAAAGCTCGGGAACAGCCAACAAGGTCTCCTGTTCCAAGTCTTTCTCCATAATACCGAGGAAGATTATAGCCAAAGACGTGAAGAACTAATGATACACATGTTAGAAACCGGCCAACTCACAGCATAACAAGCTTTAAACGCACGGGGGCTACTTACGATGTTGTATACCGCCAAGCTCCATGATTCGTAAAGCGATGTGCCACTGTAACCGTTATTCGGCTGGTACATCGCCTGGACGATGAAAAACATCATCTCTTTCCAGAAAGTACCTAGAACGTATTTGCAAGTGCGCACGTAATTCCATATCCCGTGACATAATAGCAATTTCAACAAAAACCGGAATTGCGCGATCGAGTAGTCCGAGCTCCTGGCGGCCGCGAGACCCTCTTTACCAGTGATACCGACGCCCACCTGCGCTTCCTGAATCATCGCGATATCGTTCGCGCCATCTCCAATCGCCAACGTGACTGATTTTTTAACCCGTTTCCGAATGGAACGAACAAGCCCTGCCTTCTGATTAGGACTAGCGCGGCAGCAAATGACGGAATCCACAATTATGGTAAATTCAAAGAACAGGTTGCTCAGTTGATCGCTTTCTTCAATCACACTCAGAGTGCCACCATCAACGACGCCAACCGAATGCGCCAAATCATGCTGTTTCAGTTTATCAATGAAATCGCGAATTTGGGTCGCAAGATCACCCACATCCTGATCAACTGTCATAATCTCAGAGACGTCCGTGATCAGACGGCAAGAATAGCCGATATTTATCGCGGTTTCTTTTTTATCACCGGTTAACATCCACATTTTAATTCCCGCTCTGCGTAGGCGATCGATGGCGTCTGGGACACCGTCCTGCAATTTGTCTTCAATGGCCGTGGCGCCGGCGAATTCAAAGTCTCGCTCGATCGTGTCGGCTGCTTTTTCAATCTTGGCTTGTCGGTCAACTAGGCTCGTGGTTGCCTCATTATAAACCTTCGCCCAATCGCGGTAATTGCCCTCATCGAGAAATCGATATCCGTAAATCAGAGTTCGCAATCCCTCCACCGCGAATTCATGGATCTGACTGTACGAATGATCAAACACAAATCCATCGTTCGCAACGGCGCTTTCGTTAATGTGATTGTCAAGAGCTCGCGCTCTCGTTGGCGTACCGCTCCGGTGCATCTCGAAGGAGTGACCCTGCGTATTCTTTTCGGTAACAGGCGATTGCGATTCTTCTTCGCCGATATGCGGGGATCCAACGATGCTATGGCGATTACCGGTGTAGCTCCTTCGGGGCGCAGTCCAGCTATGTCGCGGGCTTCCCATGCTGAATCTATTACGATGCGCGCCGGGGCTTTGAGGAGGCATACTCGATCTTCGCACGAATTCGAATACTTCATGACTCTTACGCTCTCTGTTACGTTTTTCAACGTCCTTCGAAGATCGAATCGCCATGTCCTTTAGTCGAAGGAGCTCGGTCATTGTAGAATCCGCACCTTTGGAGAAGAGGCATATCCTTCCATCGGGACATCGGAGAACGATCGACATACGCTTTCGTTTACTCGTGAATTCTAATGTCTCCAAAATCTCATACCTCTCGGCTACAGGCGGGCTTTGAATACCATTCGGGTAGGTCTGCAGCGTAACGCTACCGACCTGACGGTCAATGTTAACGTATCCAAGTTCCTGAGCAGCTTGAACCAATGCGACTTCATCAGGCGAGGAAGCTTGATAGGTAATCTTTCCGTTTTCATCGGTTTCAGGTAAACATGTATGACAAAGCGACAGACACAGAAGAAACATCTTTGCGCGCTGAGAATATGCGGTTTCCGGGTGCATTTGAATATACGTCAACAGATCCTCTGTTGAGAGTTCACCATCGCTAAGAACGAACGACGCCCGGTTCCCAGCTCCAGGTTGATGGGATCTATTCGGGTCACTGATCATGCCTGATCTGACATTCGAAGCAACGGAGCGAAGTGATGCATAATCAGCTGGCAGCCACGATCTCGGACGAGCGGCTTTGTTCTTCCCTTTCTCCTGATTTCCATTCTCAGCTGTCGGTTTACTTTCGTCGGCATGTGCTTCCTGTTCTTTCTCTGCTGAAGTTATATGAGTCCATGGATATCCAGCAACCGTCATCTTGCGAAATATCATAGTATTGTCCGTGAGTGTGCCAGTTTTGTCTGAAAATATAAACCTACACATAATCAATAAAGATTTCATCCCGCGCATTTAGATTTTTTAACCTACCCGATTTGACCCAATTCTTCATTGATAGTGGTCGTACGAGCCTCCATCGGTGTATCTGACTTCTCGTCGTACATGTCGCGATCGAAGAATAGGATATGCTGGCCGATTTTGATGATTTCCAAACTGACATAAAGTGATAGTGGGATAAGAGTATTGAACATGATTATGAAGGATGCCAGGATAGGGAAAGTGCCGACGGCGAGACCTTCAAGGTACCAAGCTTTTCTTTCGAAAGATTTTTGCCATAGTTTGTAACCCAGGAGTTCGATTCCGGATATAAAGATAACAACCAGCATGACGAAGATGATAATGTAGTTTACGGATGTTTGGAGAGTTGGCGATTTTGCGCGCGGCCTCTTGTTAGCACTATGATAGGTTAGCATCTATATGGCTTGTCAAGTAAACGTCCTGCGCACGTACTTCATGCGAATTTTGGTTTCCTCGCCGGTGAAGATGACGAGACCGACCGCATTGGGCGTATTCCTTAGAACGCAACCTCTGTATAGAATCTGCGAGTTTGTCAAAGGCTTGAGCTCATCGCCAATCTGAATCTTTCCTTCAAAGTTGTACAGGTCGGTATTCGGGTCTTCGACGGTGGCCAGTTCGTTCGCGGCGAGACCGAATCGTCCGTGAAAGTGCTCGCTCACATTCGGTATCGCTTGCTTTCCCTTGAGATTGGTTTCACCGTCCAAAGCTGCGGTTTCGACGTATGCGACGCCTGATTCGGAGTCGGCTTGGATAAGCATCATATCGGCCGGAACCATGTCATCCCTGTGCAATTTGACGATATCTCCGACTCTGACCTTCTCCCACATAACCTCAATCCATTCCTCATGCGCCTCCGCTCCGGATCCCGAAAGAGAAAGAACCTTGGCTATCCGTCTGTTTTCTTTCCTGTCCTGTCTGTATCTGCGGAAATCATCGTAACCTTCCTTTGCCATAGAAAACGAGACGAATATCATCAAGGGAACGATCGTTGTCAATCGGCCGGTTGTACTGAGCGACGGGATAAGCTGGAGGATGGCGATGACCAAAAAGTAGGCATTGGCGAGTTTGCTGAACTGGTATATCAGCTGTTTCGGTAGAAAGCTCCATATGCTGTAGCGACTCGATCGAATTGTATTGTCGATGTATGGTTTGTTGCGGCGTTCGTCAACCAACTTGGTACCCTTGCGATTCTTGAAAACGCTGAACGGGATCTTTCGGCCTTCTTTGGAGGGAGGTAAATCTTGCATGCGCAGGACGAATTTCATGGCAATGATGAAGGGCTCCCGTATCTTGTCCATCGTCGACATGTGTCGTTTCTTGTAGTCGTAGTTCTTCCTGGGTGCGGGTTCATGGGGCTGTTCCTTCGGTTTCCGCATGTCGTCGTTTGATGAGTTATTCTCCTGCCATTCTGCAGCCGCATCACCGCCATTCCTGACGCCAACGTTCCCGTCGTGGGCGCCATTCCGCTCGGAAGCCATATATTCTGTTACCGGAGGTCCTGCTTCATGGTAGTTTCGCCGGGGATCCGCCATCGCTCGCCCGCAGGGACTGAATCGACAAAACAATTAAAATGCGGCAAAACCTGGGGAAGAAAGGACGTCGCGAGGCTCTAAGGAAAGAAGGAAAGAAGGAAAGAAAAAAAAATTCAATGGCGTCAGGGCAAGCTATCGATAATGGAAGGGAAAAGAGCAATAAGAGACAAATTTCAGCAACATCGCTTTGCCCGAATGGAAGGTTTAAGTTTCGAAGGGAAGGAAAACATTTCGATGCGGAAATTAGATTGGCAGCTTGGAGAGCATGTGGTACTCGCATTTCGGGCTGTTTCGGTGAGATGTTGCTGCGCCTCCCCTACCACGTCCCCAAATACTCGCCCGAATGGGACGGCCAGGCATTTGAGTTTTCTGTTCACGGTGTCTATCTTATTGTTTCCTGTCTACGGCACTCGCGCGGGTTCAACCATCATCGTTATCACCATCATCATCATCATAATAATCATGGTCGAACGTTTCGCGGGAAAGGGGGCAGATATCGCACGGCAGTTTCGAGGGATTCAAACTTGATACAACCTCTGACTTCATTCGGTGCCTTGATCGCAGGCCGGGGCTTCTTGGCGGGCGGGCTGCCCTCATCATCGCGTCCCATTGGCCCAGTTCACGGCCGCCCGACGGAGGTCAACCAGACCGTGCATGCAGGCGCAAAGCTTGCCCCTTTAGCGTCGCGTATGGCCAGCTCCAGCAGGCTTGCTTGGGTTACACATCCATGACGACAAACGCTCCGGACCTCGTTCACCGCCTTTATCTACGTTGGATGCTGCGGCTTATCAATATTAAACCACCTATGGCGGCGCTTAAATCGACAACGTGCGGGGTGAGGAGTTGATACAATCGGAGGTCTCGGAACTGGCGTTGACCGACAAGTATCTCCTGTCGCCCTATCGGAAGCCACGGCCTTGCTGGGCAGCTGTCCGATATATCCTATAAAAGTAGATCCGCTTGATGACGTTGATTACGCTTCTGCTTATATATCACCGCCCTCTTGCCCACGCACTTACTCAGAGCCCCCTCCGATCACTCATTCTTTCCAATTCTTCGACATGAGGAAATGTCTATTGTGGGAGCACGGCTTGAGCGGCTGAGGGGTCTCCTGTCTATCTCCTGTGTAGCCATCCCTCGAAATGGCTGGCATATCTCGACAACCGCTGATATCTCTCTGTGACTATCATACATCCTCCGCATTCCACAGCAGAGCCGTCCACCACCTAACTGCTCCACCGATCTGGTGTATTTAACCGAACGTCTCCCCAAAACGAGGCCGATGCCCCGCTGATCGATCGACCCGTCTCTCACGATCTCGTTCGCGTGGATGGTATGCGGAGATCAGCCTGTTTTCCCCTTCTTCCCGAACCTCCATTCCAACACAAACAGCGCGCTTCCACTGACCGACTTCAGCTCCCTCGACGTTCTTCAACTTCAGATACCTCTTCCGTGTCCCATCTCACAAGAGCAAACTCCACTCAAAAATGTTGACGGAACACCCGCTGGACTCAGTGTTGAAACCATAGATAAATAGATAAAATCCACTAACCTTTATCTTTATCTTTTTTGCCCCTGCCACGGGAGCCGCCATGTGTTTCCGGACGAGCCACTAACCCATCCAACATAGCACCTCGTAAACATTCTCCAGTCGTGCTGAGCATGAAGTAATATATTCCGAATCCACATCTAGCCTCAAACAACCGTCTGTCTTTACCACGTCGGTGAGTATAGCAAGTCCATACTAATCCAACCCATCCAGAATACAAAATCTCAATACCTCAAGACGCACCATGACGCACAATTCTGAAATATTTTTTAATACGTGTTGTTCCTGGCCGGATCAGGTCCGATATCCTGGTTCAGACCTCCCCTACCCGGCCACGTTAACCACAGCCGGCCGTCAACCCCCCGTCGAAACAGAAAACGTTTACAAAAAATCTAGAGCCTCGAGTTGTGCCCTCCGCAGTTAGCTAGCACCTGGTAAGAAAAATTTATCATGAGGGCTAGCTTCTACGAAACCGCCTCAAGGTTGATTCTTATCTTATTGACTGGGCACATCAGAGCGATCCATCCCGGATCGTCGTTATCCTAACGCGGCTGACACATAAACGCTTCTTCGTATATCTCGTGGATTTTTTTTTTCGGGGTTACCTTTAGCCTCTGGTGTCCACATGTCCAAAGGAATAATAAGTGTACCTTTGGTTCAAGTTTAATTTTAGGTATATCAATTGCATAATTGGTGCACAATTATAGATGCCCGGGTATTCTTTCACTGGATACGATATGGTTTACCATGCTTCTAAATACCACGCAGTTCGAGTGATTGACTTGCCGTCTACGAATGTATACGGTGAGCATTCCGATGATTCTTTCCTTTGTTTGATGGAATTTGAGAATCGCATTGTTCTTCCCTAGGTTCAACAGCAAGGAGAATGGGCTTTGCATTTTTAAGCGTGCATTTTAGATGCGGGCGTTGAATGGTGACATTTTTACCGTTATTGTAGTTTGTTTGGTCACTTTTTTTCTTTTGAGAAAATAGAGGTGAGGGTTAGTATACCTTGCGAGGAATGCATTATACGATATCGTCTAGTCTAATTTCTATTCTTTGCTTTTTGGAAGGAAAGTCAAGAGTCAAGCTGCCAGAAGTCTAGATTTCGGATCAAGTGCCCCATTCTTAACATATTTCTCGCCCGAAAAGGCGAGAAAGATTGTGGAGCACATTCAAAAAAAAAAAAAAAATACAATAGCTCCTCCAACAAAGAACGAAAGCCTCGGTCTTGAATATTGTGATACCTGCTTAATCAACATATCCTCCTACTCATAGGAGCACTATCAACCTCGGTATATAAATCTAGTCACTGTTCCAAAGAACCGGTAACTTTTTAAACGACATTTTGGGGGGCTCGTCTTCATGACCGTTTTATGTGGTATCTTTTTTTTGTGTCCGTCGCGAGGTTTACGAGAAAAGAAACTTATATCGCATCTACCGAATATCGTATAAACGTAAGCGGCGGTCGTTTCGGATCAGTGTCTTTTTTTCTGCTCGCGTGCCAGTTACGAAATGTTTACTTTTTTTGTTCGATTTACCGTTTATATATATTATTATACTCTATCGGTTACCGTGTAAGGAATATACCTATATAAAAACGGGAGGGTCGAGAATGGGAAAAGCAAGGGTGATGTGACGGTGGAGTGCAGCGCGGTGACAGCTTTCTCATATTTCTCATCTTTTGCATTTGATAGGAAGGGCGTACTCGTGTACAGAATGCAAGCAAGAAGGAAAAACACCAATTGAAAAAAAGACAGGAAAGAAAAAAAAGGGAATGGTGATGATAGTCTTTGTTTTTTTGTTTTTTTGGTCCCGGCTCGAGATACTTCGCCCGTTTAGATTTGTTGAAAATAAATACTACACCCACGTTTCTGCGTTCCTCTCCGCATTCCAGTCGCTTGTTTCGGGGAATAATCAGGTCCGTATACCGTATATACCGCGCCATGCCTCTGGCTCTTCCCGTTCTGAGCGAAGTGGGTGTAAAGTAAGAAGTTATCCAAGAAAAACCAGATGTGGTGCGCGGGACAGGAGAGGGAAGGGGGTTTAGAGGAGGGATGTTCGCGAGGGCGAGTGTTCTGGTTCAAATCACGTTTGCCGGCCGAATACACTCTGATGTGCATTTTTATATTGGTTTCTTTTTTGGGGGACTTTTGCATTCCATTCTGATAGCTGAAGGAAAAAATCCACATACCTCACCGTCATGTAATAAACTTTAATTGATGTGATATTATAACTCAACGAACACAAACTTTTTTATGACTACTGCTGCGTATGCGCATGTGCGTGTTTATGTTAGGATATGTGAATGAGAAGAAATCCCGATCTCGGGATCGAATGGTGAATCGAGGTACCGAGTTCCGACTCGCATAATGTTATACGCTGTCAGCGTGTATCCGGACGCCCCCCCTTCGCCAATTCGCTTGAATATTTGACACTTGCTACCCGGGTTAAGGATATTTAAACCCACTCGCACGGCTAGACTTGGGGGTTTCGGGCCTGTCAAAGCAAGACCATAAGAAAAAAAAATGCCGCGTGCGTTAGAAATGGAGATCCAGCGTGAGCTTTTGCATGTCTCACGAGCGGTCAACGATGGACGGGATGTTTATTGTGTTTTGCTTTTTAAAAGAGAAAATGGGAATCCCTTTGCTCGCTTGGGTCGGTGACTGGTAGATCGGTCAAAGGCATTGTGGCGACGGAATCAATTAGCGAATATGGTGCGATATCAGGCAAACGTATCCGCGTGGTTCAGCCAAAGGTTGCCTATCGGTGTCCAAGCGAAGGCGACCGAGAAGAAAAAAAGATTTGACTTAGATTTCCAAATAATAAAAGGTACTGTGGTCGTGTGTGTTCCGCTTTCACGACCTCGAGTCGGAGGGGGGTTTTCGAGTGATGCGGAATTGCCGACGTTGCTGGGCTAGCGGGTGTCCCTATCCAGCTGAAATTCCCACCACCGCCACAGTATTAGCATTGCACACCTTTCTTTTCACAGCTGGGGGCCGGCGTCTCGTGCGTCTAGCCTGTTCCGTGAGCTGGGCATCACTCCTGCGCAGCTGCTCTGACGCCGAAAGAAGGGCGGGTCCCCCTGTGTCCAAGAAGTGAATGAATGAACGAACGAGCGCGAAGCTCCATCCGGAGCCCGCTGGTTCTCGAGTATTGGCGGACGCATGTACCGGTTATGGGAGGCTTGAGAGAATACCGGTCATTCCTCTGACGACTGGATGAGCATTCTGGGTTTACCCGAAGCTTTTCTCGCAGAGGACTTCTCAACTCGGATAGCGGCAAGCCTCATCGGGGAGCAGTAGCTGGGAAGGTTTAACTTGACGTTTAAAAGCTTAAAGCTAGGCCCCATCTCACAGGCCGGTTTTGATGCACGACCCAAGGTTTGCTTGCTTCCGTTCGTTTTTGACAGCTGCACCACCACCGCCCAATACTACTACCATCACCGCGACTTCTCTCAGATATAGGCGAGAGAGGATATAAATATAAACTGGAAGGAAGCAGAGCGAGCAAAACCAAGGCATTAGGCGATCTCGAGGCTAGCTTGGGTTCTTTTCCTCCCGCGAGAGCCCGATCAATCGATTGCACTTCCCTCGGTCGGCAGGCAGAGTGCTTCGCTTTACCTCGCGGACAGCAGACTCCGCAATCGATATCCACTTTCAACATCCGTCGGTCTTTAACTGCAGATAGGATAGGCAGTTCCTTCTCGGTCCGTCCAACAGCAGACCTTTTTCTTCTCTTCTGTTTATTTTTATTCTCTTTCGAAAAATAAAAACCGCCCAGGTCTTGGGGTTGGGTTGTGCGGAGCGGTGGCTGCTACAGACATCCAGCAGCGCATGTCATACCGCTAAGACAACAAGGAGAAGGTACGTACCTGCGAAGAGGAAAGAAGAAAAAGTGTGCATTATGAAACCTGTTTAGCGGGAAAAATCACGCATTGGAGCTGGTGCGAGGAGTTTCGCCGTCAGACTCATCGTGAGAATCTGAGAGAGAGAGGCACGGCGTTTGAATGAATGAATAATATTCACGAGGCGTGTCTGCGTTCCAGGCGATACAGACATACTATAGCGCCGCTGAGCATCTACAATACACGGTATACGAGCGTACACCCGCGTATACGTGCGAATTGGAGATATATCTGTCAGTGTTTGAGGATAGCTCGGTGTCGCGAAGTGGAGCTGCGGTTGATTGGATCGCTCCTCACGATCAGACCTTCAATTGGTCCACCCTTATTATTGTTATTACCAACCCCCGACCGATCTGAGAATTCACAATGTTTTCCCCGTTGCAATTTGAATGAATAAATGTTCGTTAACGCTCCCTTTGCTGTTTTAATCTTTTTTTTTTTTTTCTCGTTCTCCATTGGTCCCGCAGCAGTAGTCCGTAACAGCAGGACACCTACCTGTTGTACCCGCCAGAGCCATCACTCCTGTAACTATTCTCTCCGCTGTTGGCATCAATCGCGCCCTTCCTTCTCTTTTATTCTCTCCTCCTCTCTCTCTCCATTCTCTCCTTCGTCGGCAAGAATCGAGGAAATATCAAAGGTACTTGATGAACGATTATAGCCACGGGCGTACATACGTACGTGCATACACGGTACATACGCTGGAACCGGGCAGCCCCCTCCCCTCTCATGCGAAAAAGAAAGAAACGAAACTGGGCTTCCTCCTGCTGAGTCCGGCGGTTCCTCCCTCCCCTTCTTCCCTTCCAGAACCTTTCCCCCTTCCTGACTAACTAACATTGACGAGCTGGGTGCTTGTGCTTGTTAATCAGTCAATCAGTCGTTCCATCCCTTTCACCTCCTCTTTTGCCCGGCTGCACCCCCAGCTGTCAACTGCTGCTGCTCTTCCATATTATTACTACCATTCTATTCCTCCTCCTCTCCTCTCCCTCCTCCCCCAATCCTCGCCTATCGCTTTTTAACTCGCTTTATCCTCCGTTTCCCTTTTTTATTACTTTTATTACTTTATCATTATCGCTATTTTATATTTCTATTGTGTCTTCTAGAAGTGGGAAAATAACCAGAGCTTGTAACAGGACCAATCCCCAGTCTCCCAGACCACTCCAATCCTCCACAGCCTCCTTTTCCAATCAGAAATAAAAAATAAAATACCACCACGCTCACGACATCGTCACCGTCTCATAATACACTCCCTTTCCGACTTCGAGTAGAAAAATACGCATTGTATTTCTGTTGGATGTATTCCCCTTGGGATTTCTAAATAACATCTAGCTTTTCTTTCTTTTTGAGGGGAATCGAACTTTGGCCACCCGAGTGATTATTTTTTTTCTCCACCTCGCTCACTCGCTCTTGACTCCTCCCTCCTCTACCGCCTCCTCCTAATCTCCCTCGTTTATTCATCAGCACCCCTAATCTCCAGACAACCACCAGCGTCACCACCAAATCATGAGAGAAGTCAACTTTAGTATCCCGAATGTCAACAAGGCCTCCGTCGGAATCACCACAGCTCTGTACGATCGCCGTGCCCTGGACTGCACCTCGACCTTGCCCCTGATCAACTCCCTCAACCACCTCGCCTACCTAACCACCTCGTCAGCCCGCATCCGTGATATCTTAACCGTCGATGGCGGCGTCGAGCGGTTGGTCTGCATCCTCAAGGAGGGTCGCAGCAAGGACCTGATGAACATGTGGAAGTGGAATCTCGCATTCCAGTGTGTTGTAAATATCGGTGTTAGAGGTTCCGAAGATGTCAGGAAACGTGTCGTCGAAGCCGATATGGTCCCCGTCATCGCTACGATACTGGACAACTATATCCAAGTCATGGAACGGTATCGCATCCGGAACGAGAGCAACGTCAAGAGGAGTCTCGGCGCTGGGCACGGGCACAACCACAATACGGCTCCTTCCCTGAGGCCGCGGGAGGCCAGGGCTTCGTCGTCGTCTTACTTTGAGAGATCCTCCGATCGCTCGGTATCTGCTTCGACGGATCGCGCTGCCCGTAGACAGCCGCCGCCGCCCTCCATCGAAATCCCCGTCCCTTTCCCCAATGCCCTTCCTCACGACCACGCCACTCTTAATTCCGACTCTTCCGTACCGCTGACCGCTCCCACAATCGCTGCCGACAGACCTCTCCGGCCTCATCATCACCGGAGCGTCTCTGAGTTGAGATATCATGCAAACTTCCCACAGATCACATCTATCGCCCCGACGGCGGGCCAGGGCTTCGTCGGGGGTTCGAATGCTTCGCAGGTCGCGGACATGTCGGAGACATTCGGGTTCCGGCCGGTGATGGACGCTGATAGGCTACCATCGATGCTCTTTGGTATCCAAGGCACCGCTTCCCAGCCGGAGTCACCAACCACCCCTAACCCCCTCACATCCCTTTCCGCAGGCACAACACGCCTGCCGAGACCTGTCACCAGACCGTCCATCAGGCACTCTAGGTCGTTGTCCGATGAATCGGATGAGATTGAAACAAACACGGACGAAGTTGCGTCGAACACCTCGGGCGGTGTCGACAGCGGAAACGAGCCAATTGTAGATATTCAGTCCGGCGTCATTTCGATCCGCTCAACCGACCCGCTCGTGGAGTCCGACGACACGCCGATGTCCATGGAACCGCAAGCCGGTGCCGATGGCCAGGAAGCCGAGACTTTTAATATCACACACCGATCGCCTATCGACGGCAGCATTATGGATCCGTCCAACAATGCCAACGAAACCCCAGGTTTCTCCCAACTAATCAACCGCACAAACCCTAGCCCAATGACGATCCAGCCACCTACACAGCTCTCAGGATTCGTCCCGAACAACCCGTCATCCCAGCAAATCGTTCTTCCGTCGATGCCCCGTGAAGATGACGTTTTGATGTCGCTCCAGCTTCTCGCATATGTATCCAAGTACACCTATCTCCGAACCTACTTCCAAAAATCTCACCTTGTCCCTAATCTGTCGATCAACTCCGAAATCCACCTGCTTGACGAGGCTGATGGCAAGACGCCCGTTAAAGCCCCAGAGCCACCGATTGAAGAATATCTGGTTCCGGACGATTTCAATATTTTCCCGCTCGTCGAGAAATTCACAGTTCGACATCATCCCCAGGATATGCAATACTGGGCCGGTGTGGTCATGCGCAACCTTTGCAGGAAGGATGACTCGAGGGGAGGCATTAGGCAATGCGCGTACTTTCAATGCGGTAAATGGGAAGAATACACCCGTCAGTTTGCCAAGTGCAGACGTTGCCGTCGAACCAAGTACTGCAGCAAGGACTGCCAAAAGAATGCCTGGGTATACCACCGTCACTGGTGTGTTGTAGCCGCCCAGCAGTAGTCATCGCTTGTGCTCCTTCTCTTTCTCCTCGATTCAGGAGTGTACTATGATACGACAATTACGACATCTCTTTTCGGTTTTCTCCAAGCGCATTTTACAAATATATTTCCCGTCGATTTTTTCTTCAAATAATACCTGGGTCTTTTCGGTGTTTCTACTTCCTGGCGAAATCAAAAACATACAACAGCATTTCTACCGGTTCCAGCGGGCTTTTAAGGCTTATATTTTTTACACATCCTACCCCTACCTTTCACTCTTGGGGCCGAAGCTTTCGAGTACAACTATCTAACCTGATCAGTTGTTAATGAATAACTCGTACTTCAGTTCTCCACTCTCCCTTTTTGTCCCCCTCACCATGTTTTGGCTTTTTTATAATTAGCATTGGTTTCGTCGATGTTTATATTTCTCTTGCCTCTCGTTTAGCGAGTTACTATATTTTTCATGTAGGGTTGGTCTTTGCGAAGCCTTCTGTCGTCAACCATATTTTCCTGGATTTCCCATTTACCGGATTTTATTCATGTCACAGCTTTCTTCCTTTCTTCCTATCTAACGGCATATATATATTCCCATCCAAATTCCTCCCCCCCTTTTTTTGTTCGAAGCTATCTCGATGTTTTTTGAAGGCAAACTAAAAGAAAACTAAGCTATATTCCTCTTTTCATTCCAACGAAAAACCAAAAAAAAAAAACCCATCCAAAGGGGCATCTGTGGAGTACCGGGCAAGAAATCATTTTTTCCAAATTATTTCCATCTGTGTGTAGATGATATCATCATCTTATCTTTTTCATCTATCTCATGCGGGACCTCATAGCTGTTCTTCCTGATCGTGCTCCTTTGTATTCCTCGGTCCGTTTTTTCTTCTGTTTCTGGAAACAAAGTAATACTATACCAATTTGCGGCTTACTTTTTGGTTGTTCTTTTGTTTTTATCTATCTGTCTCCCTTTTTTTTTTTTATGGGACGAGGCTTGCTTCTTTGAGGCTGTTTTGTTAGCATGAAGTGTGCGTGTCTGCGCGCCGGTGAGTTCGAGCGAGTGATCCATATCGATCTCTTTTTGTCCCCAAAAAACCCTAAAAAACCATCAATTCTCGAAATCTTTTTATCGCTTTCTTTTTGTGTAATATAAACCGGCATGGCTTTCTGAGTTACTTTTCACGAATCTCTTTCTTCATCGTCTTTCTTCCCGTTTTTATCATTGCGAATTCTGTTCCCAGCTTGAAGCTCATTGATGATCGTGTATCTCTCCCCCATTTTGCTTTTTGGAGAAAAAACAAAACCAACCATGATATCCCCGTCCTCTTGGTGAGGATAGTTTTGGCGGAATCATTTGATAACCAGAGCGGCCTTTTTTTTCAACTATTCAAAACCTTTTCCTCTCGACTTTTTATCATGCTTGTGAAGAAATCGTAGTCTGTTAGAGTACTTGTTAAATCAGGCGACGAAACTGATGTTCTTGTAAATCTTTTCTCGTATAGATATTCTGCGACACGCACGATAGCTAATCGTTCATGCGGGTTGATTGTTACATATCTTGGATGATGGGTATCCCGATATTCCAGTATCCACAATTCACCTATCCGCACGGTTCGATGGTTTATGAGCTTACGGAGTCAAGATTGCTGAAAAGAGTTAGTTTTCTTTTTTAATCACTGTCCCGATTTTTTCTTTCTAGCTGGCGCGAAGAACAAATAACCTTCTTTATTGTGTTCTTTTATTTAGTCCTCCTTCGGATAGCGGATGGTATTTTTGTCGCTGGGGCAGAAGGTAACGGGAATTTATCGCTCGGTTTTAACGCGCGATATTTTCTCCTTTTTGCCGGGGGAAGTGGGGGCGGTATTATAGTATAGTTATATTATTAAAAAAGGTTAAAGAAAGTTTACGTTGTTCTTTCTTGTGGTTTACGGGATACACGATACGACGGAGGGAATTCGATTTCGCACCATGGTTTACACAGACCGCATTGTTTTTTTGGTATCCTCTTTTCTTTTTTTCCTCGTGATGAATATTTGCGGAAACAATGAATGGAATTTACTGTATTTAGTATATAGACTCATCCATCATCGTGCAATTGCTTTTGAACCAATGTGAATGGGAAGAAAAAAGTTGGTTGCTTTGCGACCAGGGTTGCGATTGTAAAGGTGTTTTGGGCGCCTGCTGTGGTACTCAACGTGTCGCAGGTTTTGTGTGTCCTGCAGAGACCCTGCATGAAATCGATGGCGTTCCTGTGTTAAAAAAAAAAAAAAAACAAGTGGCGTTTTTTTCCGACAAAAATAGGTTGATGACTAGCCCTGGTATGGTGAATTATGAGAGGACAGTTTGGTTTGGAATGTTCTTCTTTTTTGTTTACTTTTATTGTACACTCAGCTAGAGTTTTGTGGGATATAATAGAATCGTCCTGATGAGGATGGGATTTATTGGGGATTTGGTTCGTTTCTGGACGGTTGGTGGACAGATATGGTTCGGAATGTCCCGTTCCGATTGTAAGGCTGAAGGGTTCGATTAGGTAATATTACCTATGATAAGTGACAACAAGATTCAACTCTAGCTCGAGTGATGTCTTCGTGATACCAAATGAATTCTGTAGTCGAAGGGTGCGGAATTTCATGTGAAGGACATCGTAGATGATTGAACGCCCTGTCGGAGCTATCCGCGAGATTGAATGACAAGAACTACTATTACGAGCCCTTCGGTCAACTGTGAAGATGGATATGTAACGTCCGGATGTTCTGAATACATTTAGAAAGCCATCAAACATTCACTGTATAAATCTGGTTTTACCCGCCTCAAAACGCTATCACTCTAAAGTGTAATTCATACTAGACTGCCCCACAAAGTGAACAAAGCTTAAGAAGCGTGGAGATCCGAACACCACTCACCAAATGCTAGAGATTGCTTTGCATGCGGCACCAAGGATTGAAACTGCGACATTCTTATATTCAGGATAGAAACGGCCTTGATTAATTGTACGTTAAGTGATATATACAAATCGAATGGGGCCTATCTATCTTGTTAACTATGTATCCGATTCTCTACCCTTAGAGCCTTCCAGCTTGCCGATATGTGCTGAGAGTGACATCAATCCTGAGGATTTAGTGATTTTGAAATTCAAATATTTCAAGCGGAGTGCCTCGATAGAGGTTAACAGGTTGCATTAAGGACGTCGATGTATACAGGATACTTTGGCCACGGTGCAGCACGCTGGTCTTTGACTAGGTACTCTATTTAGTCTAGGGCTGAAATATACGGCGGAGCAGAATCTACTTTATGGTGGGAGATATGCGTCGATATACTGTGATGGTTAAAATGCTCCTGCTAGTAGCATAGGCTGATGTAGGTATGGTTATATTATTTATGGTATCAATTACGCCAGGAATCGGTCTTTTTTTATAATGGATGTACATGGATTTTGTGAGTAGTTATCACTGGTATCCATTCTTTATAAGATTGACAGAGTGACAAGGCCTTGTAGTTATATGATAACCATACAAGTGGTTTTAATCTAAAATAGCCGCGAATTCTTTATCTTGATTGCCTGCCATATAAAAAGGGATCTATACCGACGTAGGTGATAGCACTACCTGCAACCTACCAGAGTTTGGATTTCACCCCTTAAAGTTAATTTTACAGACACATGGATATGTCGTACTCTTTTGCAAATAGTACTTTTGAATTGCAAAAAAAGAAATAAGAAGAGAGAAAAAAAAGGCCTGGAGGTGGATTCGAACCACCACCCTACTCCGTCGGCACGAACGCACCGTGAAGCCGTACAAGTTCAACGTAGCCGTATAGTTGACTAGCGACAACCGGGACCACCGATACGAGAATGTGCTACCACTACACCATGCAGACCTTTTTCGATATTTGATAACCCACGATGAAATATATCTCCCACAGTATGAAACTTGTTCAAACTCTGGCATTTAACATGCGCTACTTCCAATCACCCGGTTACCTGGTTTTGCTAAAGTGACAAGACTTCGAATCAATTTTATTCCAGCCTTGTCCACTACTTGTCACAGCGGTCTTTCTCAATTCAATCTCATCAAGTCTCGTGAGCGAACGTTGCCCTTGTTGGATATCCGCATTGAGATAGATGATTTGCGTTGTGAACGAGTCGCCTCGCCTCGCGTATAACACCCAACCTCGATCCTCCCATCCTTCAATCAAGTCATCGATCATTCATCAAACCTCGTCACCCGTCACCCACGAGAACCTCCGAACCGCAGTCCGATTCCCACCACAAACCGCTCTCCAGGGTCCCTCAAAACCCCGTCCTCGCCCACCATGTCTCTCAGCGCTCAGATGAAGAGCTTCAAAACCGGCGTCGTCGGTCAGGGCAACTTTGCGCAAGCCCGCCGACACGTCCCATCACCCGTTCCAGCCTCCCAACCCTCCCCGGCCTCAACGCCCGGCGGCAGCGGTGCAAACGGCTCTTCGAATCCGAACTCAATCACGAAAAAGAAGAAGCCGGTCAAGAATAATGTCGTGTACTCCCAACCCGCGGATACCGGCATGGGTCAATACATCATGACCCAAGTCCTACATCTCGTCGAACACTTGAAAGAAGTCGAAAAGCCGCTCACGCGTCTCCAACTCGAAGAGTTTTTGCAAAAGCCGCTTGATTCGACAATGATCAAAGTTCTGAAGGATCACGATAAACTAGTCTACGATCCGACGTATGATTCATACGCGTTTAAACCGCTGCATAACATCCGAAGCGCGCAGCAATTGCTCACGCATCTACAGTCGTCGACGACAGCGCAGGGGTTGAGCGTTAAAGAGTTGAAGGACGGGTGGTCGGGAGCGTTGCAAACGATCGATGAGTTGGAGGCTTCCAGAGACATCTTGGTGACGAGGACGAAGAAGGATGGACAGGCGCGGATGGTGTGGATCAACGATAAGAGTTTGAACGTGAATATCGATGATGGTAAATGCCACCGATGAATACGATTTTTTGGACATATAACCTTTTTGCTAACACGTGCTCTTTATCACATAAAGAGTTCAAGAATATTTGGGAGAAGATTGTGATCCCACCGCCCGCTGAATTACCTGGCGAACTTGAGAGAGCAGGGTTGAAACCGACGAGTGTCGATCCGGCTACTATCAAGAAAGCGATGCAGAAGGACACTAGCAAGAAGACAAAGAAGGCAAGGAGAGGCAGAATCACGAATACCCATCTTGCTGGTATGCTTCGCAATTACAATTGAATACCTTCGTTGGTAAAGAGTCTTTGGGTGGTTCAATTGCATTTTTACTTGCAATCTGGGATATCCCCAAATATTTGTCTTCTGACAAGACAAGAAACGGCTGTCAGGCTGGAAACCGCAACCCGTTGCAAGCGCAGCGGGAAATACTACTAACGGCAGGTCTTAAGAGTCAAATCTCCACAAGCCTATATGAGATTATCAGACCTATCTTCACGATTTTTTATACCCTGAAATCCTTTTCTGTTCCCTATTTTTCTGTTTTTTTGACACATAGCGAGGTGTTTTGGGGAATTTTGACTTTTTTCTTCAAAGATTTTTGTTTGGCACCCGTATAAAGAGATGTAATATTATTTGACGTGGCCACTATAGACATTTCCACAGATTGTGTTAATAAAAACGAATAGACTTTTTCTTCCGTTACGTTGTTTGGATTTAAGATTGAAGCTTGTTGATCTATGCACACTATCTCATGTCGGTTATAGAATTGGCTTTTCGTCAAAAACCAAATTCACTGGCGATAAGTATATGCAACGTAACTTCCTTGGGTGACATGAATCCATAGCTTGATTCTTGATGCACCGATGATATCACACATAAGAGTAAGCTTGTTCTTCACCCCGTTTTCTATTCTTTTCCAGATATGAGACACACCATTTCCGGGTCGCCGAGTATTTTGCTTTCCTTTTTAGTCCTGTTGACAACTAAACGCCATACATGTGGTACTTTTTGATGTATAAGAATAGAAGGAAAACAAGAAGTACGAAAACAGGAAAAACCAAAGTCTCAACCTAAGATGTATCCCTTCTACAAACAGACAATTTTCTAAGAAACCGGCCGTCGAGCCTTAAGCCAGTTATCTGCATCGGTAAACTTCGCGGTATCAATTATCAAATTATCAGGCGCCGAGTTGATACCAACCATAATCTAACCAGATATCACCAGATGATAAGTTTCCAAACTTGAAGAAGACGACCAGGAAAAAAAAGATAGAGGAAGTATATACGTACCGCATCCCATAACCTGAACGCTTTCCCAATATCCGCCATGACATCCACACTCTGCACAAACATCTGCGGAATCAAATCCTCATTCTGAATCCTCATCCGGGTTTCAAACGAAGTCGGATCATCCGTATTCGTCAACTCATCAAGGTACGTCTTAACAGCGATCCCCAACCCCGAATTGATATCCTCAGCAAACGGGATAGCGAGCCCAAGGTTATGCCAATCCTTCCTATCATCCCGATCCGCGTCACCGTTCATGAGCAAAGACGTAAGAACCATCTGCATCAGATTCTCCAGATTCTTCGTCATGAGCCTTATAATCGAATTATACGTTAATAACGTCCTGCTCAGCGGGCCGGTATATCCGATACTGCTATGGCGGAGTTTGCCTAGAGATGCCACGCGGGAGATTAAGCTGCAATACCGTCTATCAGTATCACGGCCAGAGTATTGGCCCAACGTGTTCGGATCAGCTCTGAGCAGCTTAGCTTTCAAAAGCTCGATACCGAGGTAACACGCTTCTTCTAGTTCGTCCTCAGCGTTGAGAGTGGCCAGAGCTGTGGCGAGGACTTTGCCCCATGGTGTGAGTTGGTGGTCCGCGCCAACGAAACCGCGGATTTGAAGTGTTCTCCAGAATGTGTTTAACACCACCTCATTTGTGGTTTTTAATAGATGGTCGGGTGTTTTGGGAGCCGTCGTTTTCCCGGCGAAGTCCTTATCGTTTAGGCTATTGATGGCGAACCCTAGCAACGATTTGCTAGGATATGCGGCCAAGTTATCTGCAAATATAGCCTCCTTGGTGTTCCAGGTATTCGTAGTTTCATATAGTGTTGGGTTGATATCTTTAAATGACAGCTGCTTCTGGTTTGCCTTATCGTACCAGTAAATAACTGATATTTTTCGATTATTCCACCAGTGCTGCAGAGGCTGGGCGAGGAGGGACAGGCACTGTGCACGGAGTGTCTGTAAGCTTTCAAGGAAGACTTTATAGGTGTCATTTTCTCCTGAGTCAAGAGGTGGAAGTTCATGGAGTTCGCCGGACACGAGCATATCGAGAAGCGAGGATCCAATAACACCTCTTGAAAGGTAGAAGTACACCTCTTCCGGTAGCCTATTTCCCATGAACTCGTGCATATCGCCAGGAGCTTCGTCGAGGTTCATCGGTTCTATTCTACCATCATCTGTTAGGATAGGCTGATGCTTGATAGCTAACCTGGCCCTCCTATATTTGTCAAGGTATCCCGAATCACGAATCGTGGGCGATTCGCTGTACTGTGCCACTATGCCAGCAGCGCTCCTGCATGTCTTCAAGAAATCCAAGCACGTCTTGAATAGATTGCTGTTTTGCTTCTCCAAGATGGGAAGTGTACTGCAGAAGTCAAAGCCGGACAGGATACAAGCATCGATGAATTGCTCGTGATTCAACCCTCCCAGGTCCTGCATGATCGCTTTCTTGTTAAGACACGAAAATGATGCCCGAGAAAAGTTGAATCCTGTGATGACCTTTTCCACATCGTAGAAGAATACCTCTGCAGGTCCAAAAATAGCATCTATGAACTGTTTCGGGTGTTTTTCCATGTACACCAACTGCGCCCACGCAGAATAGGGAGCAACCTGGAACTCAACGTCGTTCTCGACCAGAATTTCTCTCAAAAATCTATACACCTCTTGCGGGTTCAGCACACCGGACTCGCCGAAGGCCTCGACGGCCTGTGTCGCGTGTCCATTATCGTAGAGTGACCAGGCACCGATGCGGTTCTTAGCCGCCATCTCGGACATTAAAGACGCCTTTTCGGTTCTGAGGAATTGTATACCGCTGAAAACGAAGAAGGGCTTGATGCCTGCCTGGTGCCATTGCGCCAAGTCGTCTTCGATCTTGGATCTGAGACTGAACGGGAACCCGCCGAGGGCGGGCACGAGAGGTTCTTTTGTACCTGGGCCATCGATGATCTTTTTGAGATAATTACCGGCGTCGATACCGACTACGGTGTCTTTGAGGACGGAGATGGGGAGGGTTTGGAGACGGTTTGTGGACCAGGCATCGAAGTTGCGGACTGGAAGCGAAACGTTAGCTTCATGGCGCAAGGCTGCAGCCGGTGAATAGGAGAACAATTGAAAATTTGCTTACTAGATCCGCCTATCGATAAAGGAGTGATGGTTCTAGCTCCAGGCGCAGGCATTATATCGGTATTGAGGAATGTTTAATGGTAAGGGGAAGGGATATAGAGGACGTGGAGTTTAGAGCCACGAAGAGCTTCGAGAGTGGGAGGAGCTATGCTACGCCAAAACAACAGTCGGGGTATCAAGCAAGGCAAAGAACGTGACGAACGTGAGTATAAGGAGAGAGCAAGAGGGAGATTGAGGAGAGAAAGCGCGCCTGGTGTCTTGTCGGCCTTACGCGGGAACAGCAAGCAATGGTGAGCGTGTCTGTGGATGATAAAGCACCGGACACAAAGTTCACGGAGTAGTTAGAATCGAGGTGGTTATTATCAACAGTCAGTCGTCGCCCACGCCAAACACCCCTCGCCGCCAGCAACGCACTCGTTATGGGGGAAGGGACCTGAAACAGCTCCGCGGCACTAGCACAAGCTAACAATCGATTTACTATCTGCAAGCCGTTGATTCTTGCTGCTTGCTTGTCAATGGGAACGGGCATTTGATATCGAAAATCCGGGGTGGTCTGTGTGGCAGCGGATTGCGAAACTACAACCTTCCCGATATCAATAGATACAGCGGATACTCTCCGGCTGCGCATACGCTGATAAGCTTAGGAGCTAGTCACCTAACTTAACTGCCGTCGCATGATATCAGCCTGTGCTTTGTCAGGTAATACTTTTAAACCTGCGAATTCCACTTACAAAACTTGACAAAAATCATATCTTGAAGTTTCGACGTTTGGAATATATTTAAATTCAAATTCGCAAACATGGCCACCGAAGAATCTGCCCCGGCGACAGCCCAGATCCCAGTGATCAATGTATCCCAAATCAACATGGACACTGCAGACCAGCTAGTCGATGCCGCGGCTACCTTTGGCTTTATCTTTGTCGAGCTCGAGAGCACAAATATCGATTACAACAGCGTTCAACACATGTTCGATTTGGTGAGCCCTTAGGTCATGATATAAAATGATACTTGTAGCTAACCGTTTCATGGATAGTCCAAAAAGTTCTTTGCTTCGCCGTCAGAGGAGAAGGCGAAGTGTGCGATATCTGAAAATGTGAATTCTAAGAACCAATGTGTGCACCACTCGAAAACACAAGTTAACAATGCTATTGTACCTAGAATAAAGGATGGAGTTCAATGCTTTCTGAGACATTAGATCCAGAACACCAGAGGGTACGCTGATTGGCAAATATATATACTACAAGATTGCAATTCAAATAACTGCTAACTTTATATTTACTAGCGAGGAGACTTCAAAGAGTAGGGTCACTCAAAAGAGTATGACAATTATCAGTCATGAATACTGAGTTATCGACTTGCTAGGGCACTAAATTTCGGTGAATTCAAAGACGGAAAGGCCCAACAGCCAGTCCCGGACTCCCTCATCAACGATGAGGATTATCTTAGCAACTTTTCCGACTCTTGTCACAACCTCTGCGTTCGACTCCTCCAACTCTTCGCCATGGGGTTGAAAATCGACGAAGAAGCCGGCGGCAAAGACTGGTTCTCCTCTCGGCATGACAAATCCGGGCCATCGGGGAGTATAATGCGTCTATTGCACGTAAGGATTTTGCATCTTTGATTCCAAGTTAATCACAAACTGAAAATTGTTTTGACATTTTTGCGACACGAGTAGTATCCGATAATTCCTCCAGAGGCTGGATATGTCCCCGAAAAGGATATCAGGGCAGGTGCACACTCGGACTACGGGAGTATAACACTTCTATTCCAGCGACCTGGTCAAGAGGGACTTGAGATTCTTTCGAAGGGGTGGCAACCGGTTCCTGTTTATCCTGATTCAGTGGATACCTCTCGACCACCACCGATCCTCGTTAACATCGGAGATTTGTTATGTAAGTATTTAATTTATATATTCAACCCTGCACAATGGTCATAGGGAAGAGACATTAACAATCTTTGATTTAGCGTATTGGACTGGCGGATACCTCAAAAGTACCGTCCACAGGGTCGTCGTCCCGCCGTCGGCTCATTTAGGCGGGGAAGATAGATACTCCATGGCCTACTTTTGTCACCCGGTCGATAGCGCGCTTTTAGTTCCAGTCCCCAGCCAATTCCTACGCGAACGCGGAAAGAAAAGAGGTGCGATGGAAGCAGAAACGCAAGGAAAAGTCATAACCGCAGCGGAACATCTCAAGGGAAGGCTAGCCGCCACTTACGGATGGAAGAAATGAGACCGTATAGATAAGAAGAATGTCATCGAACTCAGAACGACCTGGTATATTGCCATAACTTTCAAACAGATTTCTAAATCTACCACACTTTTTTGGTCCACCTTGCTTGCTAAAGAATCAAAACTTTTAATCTACATGTGATCCTGTCTATCAGAACATCCGACAGTATTATTCGATCAACAAGAGTTATGTGCTCGAAATCGCTATAGAATTCGATTCTCTACCGCTGAAACAAGCTTGTTCGTCTGTTCCGCTAACGAAAGAGTGAGAATCGTGTGCGGTAATATTCTAGCCAAGTGTGCCGTAACTCCCTATATTCATTCTCCCGATTAGCAACCTCTTCACCTAGCTACCCAAGAGAAATATATTCCAGTCACGTACCTTATAGACAGCAAGCACACCCTCCGTCTTGATAGTCTTGACAAAGCAATCCGCCAAACTCGAATACAGATTCCCGTTCTGATTATACATCCTCGACATAATAGTATCCGGCGGGTGCATAACAATACAAACCGCAAATCCACTGCACGTACTAGCAGCAATATGCTTCAACGGCCCTTCTTCCAACAACCCGTACTTTTCAATCTGCCTCTTCGCGAAAAAGTATGTGGGGAGTTGCACACTAC
The DNA here is from genome assembly GCA_036971365.1 of Dactylellina leptospora. Taxonomy (NCBI): domain Eukaryota; kingdom Fungi; phylum Ascomycota; class Orbiliomycetes; order Orbiliales; family Orbiliaceae; genus Dactylellina; species Dactylellina leptospora. The sequence continues at coordinate 1,371,934 of JAJTUC010000005.1, forward strand.
TCCCTGCTCCGGTTCTCACGACCGCACTCGTGACTCCACGGTATAGACCTTTAATCCCCTCGCCACCGTATATCGTCCTCGCCGCTTCGATAAAGTTCTTGTACGGATGCTGGGTACCGACTGGGAAGGCGGGGGAATAGGATTGTAAACGTGTTTTGAACAAGAAGAACGGTGATCCGGCAATTCCACCGATTACACCGGAGATAGCGCCAGCGAAAACGTTTACGTAGGTGATCTGTTTTTTCGAATCACCGGAGACGAGGAGGGCGGCGCGTGACCGTATCGGTTCGTAGAAGCCCAGACGTGAGCCTAGATACCAATGGACAGGTAGTCAGTGACAATGGCAGTTAGGGGGGTATATATCGTATGGTCTAGGTACCGTTCAAGAGTATCTGGTAGATGTACTATATTACAATAAATTAGTAAGTTAAGGCAATTTTCCTGCCACGTGCTTGAGAACTGTTCACTTACAGCGCAGCCGAGACCTTTTTGCGTACCCCGCAGTCCTTCCGTCCGATATATTAGGCCCAGGGCCTGGAATATGCCCGTGTAAACCTTCTTAACTTCCGTTCTTGCCGCGAGTTCTCCTTGAAGCTGTAGCCTTTATCGTCCAAAGATTTCGACACCATGAGTGAATTCGATCTGTTGTCAGCGGGATGTAGTGGGAATATAGAAGCTTGAAACATAAGCTCATAAGCTTTCGTCTTTGTGACGGCTGGCTCCCTTATCAAAGCGAAGCCCAAGAGAGCTAGAATATCTGCATTTGGGAGCCGTGAAGTGCTGGGTGGTTCGTACCTGGTTTTGACGACCTCGAACGGGTTTGTGACGGTGACGGCGCCGCACGCAGCTAGACCGCCGGCGATAAAGCCGCCAACTGTTGTCTGCGGCATGGTAGAATGTCTTCTTGAGGGTTATTCGGTTCGCAATTGACGATTCGGAGCTCGTGAGAGGTCGAAGTCTTCGAGCGGAGGCTGGCTTTTTAAGAACTGGGCGTTTGATACCGTGCCCTGAGACGACGTTGTATGCCCCGCAATAAGGTTCAGGAAGTGTCGCAAACCTGGATCATGACCTCTGATGCCGGCGAAAGTATGTCACTGTAACCGTCCCATTGTTGTGAATTTGTCTGTTTCTGTCTTTTCTCGAGATGTCGCAAATATCAGAGAGAAGCACTAGTTCGGTGGTATAGACAAATGTCCGACGCCGAACCGGACAGGAACCTGCGGGTAAATGCGGATACCTTCCAATCCCTGCCGCATCGCAGCTCTGGCGGGATTCGCGAATTGGCCATACGCGGACGAGCTGGTGGAGGAAAGGACAGGCGGGAAAGACCATAGGATATCTTGCATTTTGATGGGTGTACACCTATAAGTATCAATATAATAGTCAGCATCAGGTATCTTTATTGCAGCTGGCAGCTCGGGCAGCTCGGAGTGTCAGATGCTCTTGACGTGGTGATTGGCGCGGTCGTCGCTGCGAACTCGAATTAAATCTCGCGACAGAGGTTGAAACACCACCACCAACGATGCAATGTATTCCACCAGCCAGCCCACCGCCAAACGTCTCGCCGACGTGATCCAGTCCTATCGCCCGGCCAAGTCGCTCAAAAACTCCTCGCAGGGTTCGGTCATAACATCGCTGGACTTTGACGACACCGGAGAATGGCTGCTGGCGGCCTGCGACGACGAGTCCATCCAGCTCTACGACTGCAAGCTGGGCAAGCACTCCAAAGAGCTGTTCAGTAAAAAGTACGGCGTCCACCTCGCCAGGTTCACGCACACGCACACCAACTGCGTCTACGCGAGTACGAAGCAGGATGGTATTATCTACACTCTTCCATTCCATCATCGAGACATGAATCTAGACCCGGAGTCTAACGTGGGAACCCAACAGACACCATCCGCTACCTCTCCCTCCACGACAACTCCTACATCCGCTACTTCAAAGGCCACAAATCCCCGGTAAACTGCCTCGAAGTCTCCCCCCTCAACGACCTCTTCCTCTCCTCCTCCCTCGATAACACCATCCGCTTCTGGGACCTCCGCTCCGCAAACTGCGGCGGCTGCCTAAACATCGACGCACCCGCCCAAATCGCCCACGACCCCACCGGCGTCTCCTTCGCCGTCGCATCCCACAACCACTCCCACATCTTCCTCTACGATGTCCGAATGTTCGACAAAGAACCCTTCGCCATGTTCCCCGTCCTCGACGACGACTATCTCAAACAATTCAGCTACCCGCCAATGATGCCCGACTGGACGAAGGTCGAATTCAGCAACGACGGCCGGTTATTAATGATCGGTACTAACGCAAAAGTACACTACATAATCGATAGCTTTAAAGGAGAATTGAAATGCAGGATACAGAGAAAAGGTCCAACACCAGTCGGCAGGGACGGGAAATGGGATATGTTGAAAGCGAGCGGTGATTTATGTTTCACACCTGACGCCTCGTTCGTCATCGGCGGACAGGGTGAGAAATCTATCGGAATGTGGGATATGAGCATGAAGAGATTAGATAAGGATAAGAATCTGCTACCCTTCTTGGAATTAGATAGTCCTAAGGGGGCTGCTTCCGTGGTGGCGTTCAATCCGAGGAACCACATCTTTGCCACGGCGCATAGAGAAGTGGTGAGTGATTCCCTTCCGAACCTTGATATTCACCGGTTCTATAACTGATCTAATAACCTCTTGCAGTCCTTCTGGCTTCCCGATCAACATGTTGCGGTTGCGTCGCCTTCGCGAGATTAAACACTCGTCGATTAGCGGATCACGTCAAAACGCTTATGAACTAAAAGAACTTGGACAGCTTTGATTTGGCGTTTTTCTGCGACCTCGTTTAGAGATTTATTACCTTGGATAGTCTCGATATAATAGTTTTCATAGTGTAAGATAGACAATATTACTTTTTACAATCGTAGCGTATACCGCTGTCGATAACCGAAAGAAAGCACCCAAAAACAACAAAAACGGGGTATCGCTCCATCGGCTTCATTCCAATCATGATATTATGCAATCTTGCCTCCTTACATCAACGTAAACAAAGTCAAACCTGTGTCGTTAAGTTAAAAAGGAACTATACACACACCTCGCTCCGAAGAACAAGCAGAGAAAACATCAAAGCATCAAAATGATCCCCCCACCAGAAACCAACGCCTCGCAAAAAAAACGTAGACCAAAGAATTGAACACAATAAGCAAGGGGGAACGAACACACAAAAGGCTATTTTACCCAACCTTTAAGCGTATTTAAACAACATGAACGAATAACTTTTCGTCTTTTGAGTAGTATACTGTCGGAAAGGGGACCATTCTACCAAGCGAGAAACGGATACGGCCGAACATTCTCTTGCAGAACTGCCTGGTAAGGATATAGGCCATGACTCTAACATGGCGTATTGCAACTATATCAAACGTCAGATTATTGAAACTACGAATCTAAAGGCCGCGGGTTTTCTTACTTTGCACAGACAAGCTTGGCGTCTCCCCGTCGATTCGATTTCCTAGCCTTAAAAGACATACCACCACATCTACTCCGCTTCATTAGCTACTTCAGCTCTTTAAGTCATGAAAGGAAATATGCACTCACTTCTTGCATCTCAAAGCCTCATTGTCACTCTCGCTACTGAACCCATCATCTGTATCCGCCGAACTAATGATCGATGGTCGTCGATCCGATCCATCAGCCATGAGATGGCCGACAGAGGTACTAGGGGCAGCCGCCAAATTGTAGAATGCAAGCGATTGCCCACCCTCCTGCAGCAACAAATCCGCAGGATCATTCGACACAGTTTTTGCTAAGGGACTCGGTAAATGATCCTTCCTTCCACGAATGCCGAGATTGCTACTCGAAACGGAATTGATGGAAGTCGCGCGAGACCTCGACGCAACAGGTCCGTTTCCGTTCCCCGAGACATCAGAGATTGCAATTTTCGGCATATTGATATTCGAGCTCGCCGTACCGTAGCTTTGTGTCGACATCGTGGATATACTCTTCTTTGGCGACAAACTCCGATTTCTAGAAGATACGATACTAGTATCCTTATCGTCCACCGATTCCCTCCCAGCCGAATCTCTCCCCGCAGAGTCTCTCCCTCCATTCGACATCGAATTTCTTCCAAGCTTGGAAGACCCGTCATGACTCAACTGACTCTGCACCGAGTTTCTCCAGGATAAAATCCTATCCGGGTTGGGAGACTGATACGTCCCTGACGACAAACGTTTATTTCCATTGGTCCCAAAGATCCCCGAGCCAATCTTCTTTGAAAAAGTGGACGAAGTTTCCCACGACTCATTCTTTCTTCTGAGATATGCGCAGTCCTGTCTGAACACCTTGATCCTGCCATTATAATCCGCAGTGACGATGATATTCCCATCTAGGTGGAGAGACCGAGCAATATACGCCGGCGATTCCTCCGCTGGCTTTTGTTTCAGGGGATTAATCTTTTCCGATGGATAGGCAGTCGGATCACGAGCCCGCAGCGCAGCTGTAATATCTGGAGTTTTGATCGAAGAAGCGAACGACTCGGAGCGGCTGAGTAGCGTAACCGGAGGTGGATTGCAAAGGTCATATATCGGATCCCCAGAATGCCCGAGTAGTTGCCGAGTTTTAGCAGGCGCCATCACAGCACAAGTAACAATCGAGTTGTGCGCTTCGAAATACTCCAATGGTATCTTCGTCTTCTTTTCACCAATTCCAGCATGGACGTCCCAGATATAGACCTTTCGGTCTTCGCTGCCGCATATAACGTAATTCATGTCATCGCTGAACGTGGCGTGGATCTGGCTGCAGGTGTTCTCGTTGCCTCTAAACTTTATCTCCAAACTCTTGTCTCGGAAATTATACATCCGGATCCGAGAGTCATTGCTGGTTACCAGGAGTTTGATTTCGCCGTTCGGGTCGTCTGGCGGGAAATTGAGAGCTTCTATACCGGTGATCTTGCTTCCTCTTGCGTTTCTCCCATGCGATGAGCGTACGTGAACCTGTGTATGATAGCGCAGTCCTTCCGTTTCGTAAAATATACAAAGTCCAGAAAGACAACCAGCTATCGCGTGTTTACCATCGGGTGTGAATGACACGGCGGTTATGAGATCAGGCAGCTCGACGGAGAATGCCACGCTCTTGTCCGGAATACTCCAGAGTCTAAGCTTCGAATCCAAAGATCCAGCGAGGAAGAATCTATCGTCTTTCGGGTGAAATAATATTGATGTGACAAAGTCGGAATGTTGAAAGGCGCATAGACATTCTGACCTGCTCACATGCCAAAGTCTTACCGTCTTATCCATAGACGAAGATAGTAGAAAGTTATTCTTACTCCAACTGAGGTCAAGAATATCCGCTGTGTGACCAGTGTACTCTCGTAAAGGCTCCGCCCGGAATACAGGAGCGTTCAAGCGGACACCGCCATTCGAGTACAAATTGCTCTCATTGGTATATTCTTGTGAGTCCTCATCTATCTCGTGTTCCCTTCGATCCTCTTCGGAACAAAGAACTTCCCAGACAGTCACAATCTTATCCTGCCCGGCAACTGCAAGATATTTCCCATCTTTGCTAAATTTCATAGACCATATCGCTCCACTCTTGTGCTTAGCCATCGGCACTGATGGTAGCGACGGCGTCGATCCCTCTTCCCCTGATGATATATTTCGAGCATCTTTTATCGGATTCGGATTCTTGAAAAGCTCTTGGGCGAGAAAGACACGGTTGAAGTCCTTGTGAGATTTATGATGGGCGCGAACTCGGATGTACTTTGGCGGCGGTGGGTATTTTGGGGTGAATCCAATAGGTTGCGAGAAAACCGCAGCATCAAGTCCTTCCGTCCGCTGGTCGTGCACGGATTCACTATCGTCTTCCTCGTTGACAGTCGGTTCCTTCTTTTTGCTTCCACCAATGAAGCGGCTTAAGAACGATACACCCTTCCTACGTGGCATGTTAGCATCTTCGAGTCGATGAGCGTTACGCGTTAGTCAGGTGTATGTTATACTTTTTATCTTTGGGTACAGGTAGCACAGGTAAATCTAGGCGCCGGACTGGCGGCGTGGACGTGCCACTCGTTTTGCTGACCGAGTCCTCGGCAAGGGAGCCATGAGCGCTATCATTGGTTTCTTGACGTTTTAGTCTGGTATGGAGCTGGCTAGTCCCTGTTCTCTTAAGAATATGTTGAGATAAAGGGTCAATGGCGATTTCCTCAAAAGATTGATCCCGGGGCCGCGGGGACAGTCTGGCTGAAGTGGGGGAGTTGAGTGAATCGTTTGTGTGCCGGGACCTGGAATCACCAAGATCGTTGGTCTGGAGAGTGGGACGTAGCGCTCCGTTCTGGGGCTTGACGGAAAGCTCGCCTTCAACTACCCGAGAGACCCAATATTAATATCTTTGTACTGAATGAGAAAGGAAAAAAAAAAAAAAAAAAAAAGCCAAAGGGTCTCTTGGAAGCAGCGAGTCCAAGCCTTTTCTACGATATCCCGCACCGTCAAGCCTGGATAAAATCGAAAAAAGTCTTGGATTCGTATGGCCGAGGCTTAGACGAGAGTTGGTGGAGGGGTAGTTGCCTTACCTTCGGCTGCTTCGGATTCGTTCACAGGCGCTCGAACGTCGTCCTGAGGCCTGTCGACATCCTCTGGCGCATCTGCGCTTGGGTTCCGCGCCCGGATTCGGGGAGCGGATATCGACATTGGTGTTAGTGCTGGGGCCTGGTGAATTGAAGGTGAGCAGGTTCGCGGTTTGCAACCGGACCTTGGGGGCCACAGAGATATCTGGACGACGTCGTCGGAACTAGTGAACGTGAACGTAGAAGAGACCAGTTTTTGATGGGATTCCAATCACGGGCAAGAGGAAGCCAGAAGACTCTCAGAATTGAAAGTTGAGAGAGAGAAAGCAGACGGATAAATTGCTGTACAGCCGGCTCTGGGTCGCGGATGGTCGCAGCTTATGCAATGATGATTATTCGACTGAGACCACCGGAGCATGAGCATGCTGTTTGTAAACAAATTTGCCAGGCTATTGCTAGGGCGGGTATAAGGACGTTGGAGTAGCCGTATTGTTAGTACTATTAGTACCGTTAGTCTTGTTAGCAGGATGATGGGAATAATCCTTCGTCTTTTGAGGCTCGCTGGAGAAACTCGAATTGGCCACGACAATGCTCCGGAATCGACAGGTTCCGCTGCAATAGCTCTCGCTGGTATACGCCCCTCGCTCACATGGTCGAACGACACTGGCACCTTCGCGATGAAGAGGGTAGGTAGATGAAGCTCGAACGCTGCGGATTACCATTGGCGGCGCACGTCCGCATTTAGGTGTTTTTTTTTTTTTTTTTTTTTTTTTTTCTCAATGAGAACGGTCCTTTGGCCCGCGCTGGCATGGCATGGCTCCTCGCCCTCGAATTGGTAAGACAATCCCTTCGAAGCAACTGGCCGAAGCTTCCTGCAACGGCCGCGACGGACTCCGGATCGGGCTGAGGTTGCCCGACTACCACCATCCGGATTATATATATCTTCGGTGAGAGATATATTTTCAGGAATCTTGACCGCCGGTTCGATCGAGGGAATATCGATCGCGAGGGGATCGCTTCAGGATGCAGACAATATGACGTCAAAAGCCATCGCATGTCGGACCGCAAATTGCATTGAGTGCTTGGGTCGCAGGTTAACATCCGGGGAAAGGAATGAGGCCTGGTTGGTTCCAACCGTTGGCATGCCCTCTGGAATGTTACCATTGGGTCGAAACTTTGTTTTAATATTGCCCATGCGTGCAACTCTGGCTCGGCCTCATGCTACGACGTCGCTTTCTGTGCTACGTGCCTTATTTTTGCTAGCATGCGATCGATATCTTATTATCACAGTCACTGTCTTAGTGGGCCGACCCGCGGTTCATGGCTATTCAACTCGACTTCTGATTGACTGTTATCACCCGAACTGGAAGCTGTGTAGCTCGACCTCCTCCTTTTCCAGAAATATCTCAGACCAGCAGAAACATGTGCTGGGCTCTGATGCTGGAATCTCGCACATGATTTCTCCGGAACACGCTACCGACAAACCAGGGATTACACGACAGAATATCGCTCTATTAGGTGGGCAGGGGCACAAAAGAGTGCCATCACCGCCAGCCCGTCGCAATCACAATTTTATGTATCCGGCCCCAAGACGATTGCTGTATCAGAAAAGAGATCCTTTGGTTGATCGATCCACCTGCACGAGCAACCATGCGTATGCAATAGCTGTCGCTCTTAAGGGCCAGCTACATCTAGTACTTCCTGGGACAAAGGTTGAAGAACAAGCTCCGCCCGCCGCTGTTGTGTTGTTCCAGACCGCCCGCACGGCTTCCTGAGATCACGAACGCGCATAGTAACGTTTAAACGTTCGAACGTTATTGTCTCCGATGGTTTACCAGGTCCTTGTTGGTGGCCTGAAGAATGTGGCTGGCGCCGTCCTCGATCCTAGTGCGATGCATCTCTTCGACCAAGTTTTTATATGAATAATAATCAAGTACGACGTGAGGAGAGAGGATGGTTTGATGTGGAATGCGACCTGCCTATGAGCGACGGCCCTGTGGCTCACGAGGCATGGGCTGCTTATTAGCTAAGGTAGGCATGTCCCTCACCCCTATATCCCGGCTATGAAGAGGAAGTCGAACCGTCCCGCATTAATACAGGTATTCTTCAATAGAGGGAAAGTACCGCCCCCAGAAAAAAAAATGATCGAGCATGTTGTCGAAAGATCGCATCCGGGGATTCTTTAGAGTTCCTCGTCGACCTGACATTGTCGGAATCCCCTTCAGCTGATCAGACGAGAAGAAGCTTCGATCTTATAAGGCTGCCAGGTTGAGAGCCCTGGGGATGCAAGCCATCAGATTTCTGAGGCACTTTTGTTGACCTCCCGCCAACCTACAGTTTGCATTTTCGATTTTTGGGTAAAAGCCGCGATGTGCGAGATGATGGCCACATGCCTGCATGCCGAAAGCTAATGAAATCATGGGTCGGGTGCTTTTTGATTGGCTCGAGAGCGACCGCTGGCACTCGTTTTACTGAACATGTACTGTACGCCCGTGCATTCCTAGCCATGCCGTCTATCCTTCGTTCGAATTACGATGGTACTGACCGCAGTAGCATGTTCGCTGTGGTTCCACACGCGGCCTCAGCTGTCCTGAAAAGGTGGTTCCGCATATCGCCGTGCTGCAGCGCTGCAAAAGCAACCTCTCATTTGAGGTTCCAGAGTCCCCCCTGGTCTCCATACTTGCATTCCTACCCCATACTTTTCCTTTCGTGTGCGATCCCCAAATGGAAAAATTTGCGGAGAAGCTGCTGCAAAATTAACGAGGGCTTTTTACTGGGATCCCACCTTGGCTATTGGCTCTTACGCCAGCAAAAGGCAAAAGGGCCTGACAATGACCCAGGTTCCAGTTTCCTTTGTGGAGAGAAGGAGGGAGCGAGCTAGCTCGAGGAAGGTTTCCCCAGACTGTCCCGTCCTTCGGCTCCCTTTTTAAATACGAACCTGTCACCGTTCCCGTAAATATGGTCCTGCATCCATCTTTTCCCCAGAAAATATCTAAAAATGACTTCGGCCTTATATCAAGCCCTCGTCCGCCAATATAATACAGTCCTCGACCCGTAGACGAAATACAACGACAATTTATTATATTTTCTTCTAAACAACAACCATACAAACGTTGCCTATCTTGTCGTCCTCAACCATTTCGTGTAAATGTGCGTGGACGCAGTGGCAGGGACTGAAGTGAACGTTATCCTGGATATATACGACAGTTCTCGACCTTTTCTGTCGGTTCAGACGCCCTACGTCTTTGTCAAATTCACGTATCCGGTACACGACCGCTTCAGTTTCACTGATCTCATGCCAAAATGTACCACTTCGACGCAGCAGCCTTCCAACTACGGACAGTGTAGTAGGAAACGAAGTCGGCCAATGTCAGAGTTTGATGATTACGAACCACCGGAGAAACGACGAAGGCTCAGACTTCAGGTCGCATTTTCGACCTTGAGTTCGCCGTATTCCTATCCGCCTACCAAGAAAGGGTCTCCCAGTCGACCACATGCTGTCGCCCGACCTGGGTTTCAACTTCTGGGCAAAGGAAAACTACCAAAGATGAAGGGTGATCTTATACGAAAAACCGCCATACTGAATAAAATCCGTCGGGACGGTCTTTCTCGAGACCAAGAGCTGCAGCAAAATGCTGAAGAAAAGAAAGAGGAAATTCTAAGGTATGTTCTTCCCCTACCCATGATAGTGATCATCCTAATGTTCGCACGCATAGGCAACATCGCATGCAGTTTGAGGGCTACAGAGCGGACCCGCTCCACAACCCCCCTCCATCCGCTGAAATCCTCGAGGAGAGGTGGGAAGCTGACGACATCCCGAGGTACGAGGAAGACCAACCCGACGAATCCGAGGACTTCCCTTGGCAATTTTTCCAATAGCTCTCAAAACCATTATCAATCCGATTCACCTTTCGTCATCATCATCCGCCATTTCGCAAAAATACAGATACCCTAAACATTATCCATGTTGTTTACATTTAATTTGAAAGCGCTGGGCTAGGACAAAAGCTTTTATTTCCCTTTTCACTTTCACTATCTTCATTATTCCATCATTACAGGAGTTTCGGGGTTTATATAATTCTTTCTATCTCTTTCATATCCACGACGCATGTCAATATCACAAATTTTTTCCGTCCCCGGACGCTCTCGCTATATCGCACGATGATTATGATGCTTACGATCCCAACCCTTTATCATATTATACCCGGGTCTCCCCGAGATGACTGTCACCAATAATGTCTTGTTTTATATTTATTACAACTATATTGTATTAGTTCTACCTTCATCATCTTATTTTGATATAACATAAGTTTTTTCCCCCTTCTTTTCCCAAAGCGTTCGAAAACTCATGTTCCATTTTTCCAAATTTTGGGTATTCCAAGACCTTTTTTACCCCTCTCTTCGAGTTTTCTCCTACTCTACCAACTTTTTCGCTCTATCCCTGGCAATATCTGCCATCGCCTGGAGTTCAACACCCAACCAGAAAAATCAAGGGCAATTCGTCAGCATGGCTTGCATGGTCTCTTTCTTTCTTTTCTTTCTCGCAATTTAGGCAGTATTATAAACAGCAAAAAACGAACCAAAGGAATAAAAAACTACCAAGGACCGCTTTTAACAAGCGAAGGGCTGGGGTGTGGGAAAGAAACGTATTATGAATAACACACACGAATCAATTTTTTTCGTTTAAACGAAAATATAGTATTACAGCAAAATGGAAGGGATAAAACAAAAAAAAAGAGGGAGGGAGGGTAAAGAAAAGGGTAGGAGCTCACATTAATTGCCTCAAGTTTCTCCGCCTCGATATCGCCTCGAGCGATTCTTGTTTCCATGTCTTTCATGATGGCCTGTCTGGGACGGCCGGCGACGAAAACACTATACGTTTAAAAATTATTCGATGGGAAGATCCCATCCTCTTTTTGTGAGCGGTGTTCGTTACGCTTACTCGACCTAATCGCCAGCGGTACACAGCCTTTTCGAGAGGCTGGAGGGCAGGTTTTTCTTTTCTTTCCTTGGAAAATGGTCGTGCTGCTCGTAGGTGAAAATGGCAGGGGGAAACGTTGAGGGCGACAGCGCACAAAAATGCAACATTCCCTGCGTCTAATTCGAAAAGGCTCTGTGCTTTTCTTTTCTTCCTTGTGCGAGCTACAAGGGTTCATGTCTTTTTTGCAATGATGATCCATGACCCAATCCCCCTTTGACTTTTCTCGTGAAAGCCCATCTGTGCGCTTCGGGAACGTCTGACGAAAATGCGGGGAAACAAAGCAAAACGGAAAAGAAAAAAGGAAGTTCTGGGGCCTGGCTTACACAAATCTCATCCCTGTAGAAATTCACCAACCAAGTAAGTTAATTTGTTTTTTAAGCGGTGGCGAATTAGCATTAAAGTAATTCTATACGGTATTCGAGAAGAAAAAAACGAAAGGGAAATAAAAAAATCACAAGGCTCTTAGCATCACGCAGAGATATGTAAGAAATTCACGCAAAAAGATCTAGGGGTCCTGCCGATTTGCCTCTGTTACCCCAGACCCTTTCCATACCCGGCGCATGAATCAACATTCTCGACAACCGAGAGGGAAAAACTAGATAAGAGAGAGGCGAGGACGGGAATGGGATAATACTTTGGATAAACCACCATGTTGTATGTACGTACCCAGCTATCCAAGATGCAAGCAGGAAAAACATGGGGGAAACAGCACTCTCCAGATAGTGATAGTGATAGTGATATGAACGAGGAGTGTTAGGGGAAAGAGGTATATCAGAAGTATGATATAATATTTTGTGCAATTAAGGAAACGAAAAAAAAAGTTATCATGCTCGGTCTTTTTCCATGGCATGGGTAACTATGATAGGTAATTGTATGCTGGCCCTGTAACTCTGGGGTATATCCTTTCAGCTTGTTTTAAGCTGCTCGCAGCTGCAGCTGCAAGCTGTGAAATTTATATTGATCTTTAAAAGCTCGTATGATCATGCGATGCTTCTCCCATGCGAAAACGGAGATAATTCAAGAAAAATATTAACAAGCGACTGCGAGCATAAAAATGAAAGAATGCAGAGAGCTACAAGGTTGACTGCATAACATAGCATGGTCGTCTTTCCTACTCTTGACCTTTTTGTTTAAAGAAAATAAATGGCTTACCTGGGAACTTGGCTTCATATTCGTTGTTCAACCTCTCGAGCTCAGCAGCCTCCGTCGGCCCGCCCAAGCTCGCCTGCTCGCTCCGGGAATGCGCAGAATCGACCTTCTTCGCACCCAAACGCGGATGAGCGGATAGAATCTTAAGCAACCATTCTGTATCCGACGTCGAGGGGGAGTCCTTGAGTCGCAACAACTCGTCTCGAACGAACGATATCAGAGCGTCGTAGGATGGGAACGTAGTAGTCCCGAGTGTTTCGACGCAGAGGGTGTTTAGGGCGTCACATGGCTCGAATAGGTGAGACAGGATATCGGCTCGCCGTTCTGAGTCCTGCGAGGGGAGAGTGGAGATTGGCGGGAGGGTGTACTGCGCCATTTTCCTTGCTTGCAGGATGTGATATAAAGAATGTAAGCTAGATGGTCGAGTACAATGATACGAGTCTCGTGCGTCAGGACGGTAGGTGGTTACAACCGGGTGAGCTTATATAGTTCAGGGCGGTCGTGCTCGCTTGCAATGACGATGTTTTCGAGCTGCCTGTTGCAGAATTCACAACGCAAAAGCCTTTTCGGGCTGGATGACATGCGTCGAAGCCCTCGGACTTCTCCTGCTTTGCTGCAAGATTTTACTCCGCATGTTTTCTAGAAGGATTTGATATTTTCGTGCTCTGAAGTTACAAGGCAGCGCGTCTCGGAAAACGAGTTTGTTCGGGTATATCCATTGGCTCTGGGTAACAATTCGGAACCATCGGAACCGGCCGAACCAATGCGATTCAAGATGATACTCCACACCGAGATATCGAAAAACGAGGTGAAAACTAGTTCTTTCGCTGTCATGGATTCTCTGTTTGCTCTGACCAATAAGTCTCCTAAGCGGGTTTGAAGCCTGGGTTCCTGGTACATATGTTTCGGTACTTGCGAAGCCTACCCTGCAAACAGGCTTCCCAGATACCAATGTACATATAATAGCTCATTGAAAGAGGTCTGATGATTAATCTGGATGTGGATATCGGGACGGTTAGGCATATAGATAACTAGCCCTGAGCAAGGCACATTTTGGGCGATCTTTAGCTTGGTAGGTATTGCAATATAGATGCTGTCTGTATCTCGTTACCCACGGCTGCGATAGCTTAAGCCTTAGTGTTAACTGGGGTACTCGACAGTGTATCGAATACCAGTACTAGTAATCGTACTGTCATACTAGCGCCAGAACATCATAGGGTCAATTTATATGGGGTTTAGAAGGATAGTGTTTAGGCACGCGTATGCATACATGTACCATTGCACGAATGATCAGTAGACCTCGCTAGCTCTAGAGATGGCCGAGATTGGTCGCAATAGTTTCGTACGTGGACTTGTTAGCGGTACACAAAGTTTCCGAAGAAGATATCCCATCCCGAGAAGACCCCCTCCTGTTTAGTCCTAAAATGATAAATATACCACCTGCGGTTAGTGCTGAAGATGGGTTGAATGGGCTCGCTGGCTGGTCATAATGCGTTGCGGCCCTGTTGCACGCACTCGCGCCAAGCCTTTCCGTTTCGAGCGTAGTTCCATCGAATCCCAGAATTCCTCAAAAAAATTTCGTGTCGACCAAAAAAAAAGTTTCGACCAGTTTTGGTACCGACCTCGAAGCGCATCTTCCTCCCCAACCAACCACTCGTATATACCGGCAATCATGGCGAACAAGCGGAAAGACTCGCAGGGCACCGCTGATGCCGTCAAGTCTACGAAACGGCAAAAGACGACCACCGAATCGAAGGAGAAACAGGCTTCGAAACCGACTCCCAAACCGGCCGAGACGCCAGTGCAATCGACGTTGCGCAAATCGAATAAAGAAGAAACCTCGTTCCCTCGTGGTGGCGCATCCGCTCTCACACCTTTGGAGTATAAAGAGGTAGTCAACGAAGCTACTCGAGAAGTTTTATTCGAGACCAAGGATGAGAAAGAGACTGGAACCGACAAAACGCCGCGAAAGCGCCGCCAGCAAGCTGCGAAACCAGGGTCTGCGAAGAAACAGAAGAAAGCCGAAGCCGACGATGGGGAGCCGGAAGTCAGAATCGAGCAACTGTCCTATAAGGTATGTTCTCAATTGTATCATCGCCTTTCGTACGTCACTAAACGTCATTGTAGAAACTCGCGGCTGGTCAACTAGTCTTCGGCTTCATCTCCAAGATCTCGAAAAAGGACATCGCAATTGCCCTACCAAACAACCTTATCGGCTACGCACCTCTTACCTCTATCTCCGAGCAATATACCAACCAACTTAAAGCCAGCCTGGAAGATGAAGATAGCATGGACGTCGACGACGAGGCAGAAGATAAATCTGACGAAGCTGATATCCCGGGATTGGATATGCTCTTTGAGGCCAACCAACCGATCCGAGCCTATGTCACAAATGTCTCAACCGGTAGCTCTTCCGGTGATAAAAAGCAGCGAAAGCACATCGAACTCAGTGTTCTCCCATCCCTAACGAATCTTGGGATCACGCAAACAGAGCTAGTCAAAGGAATCACGATACAAGCATCCGTTAAGAGTATTGAGGATAACGGCTTTATCATGGATCTCGGTCTGGACTTTGCCTCCGGGTTCATGAGTAAATCGGATTGCTCAGCGCAACCAAACACGGTCAAGGTTGGGCGTACATTCCTATGCTACGTTCTCGGTCTTGCCAGCGGTGGGAAGGTTGTTCAGCTAGCGTCAGACTTTCGCAAAACTATCAAGGGCAAGAGCGGAAAGGATGTTTCCGTTGGCGATGGACCGACAATCGACTGCTTCCTTCCTGGCACTCTCGCCTCCAAGGTTTTAATCACGGATGTCAAAGACAACGGTCTAGTTTGCAAGCTCATGGGATCCGTGGACGTCACAATAGATCTCTTTCACTCCGGCTGCTTCTCCAGTGAAACCTTACAAAATAAGTTCAAAGCGGGGAATAATATCACAGTCCGTTTATTAGCAACAATTCCCAGTTCCGAGGACAAGAAATTCGCGGCATCTCTTTTGACACATGTCAAGGAAATGGGACCTCCAATTCATTCCGGAAAGATGGCGTTATCAAAACTCCCGATTGGCGCGACAAAATCTGATGCAGTTATCAAACACATCATTCCTGGCGTCGGCCTCATCCTCAATATCGGGCTGCCTTCCACCCTTGTATTTGTCCATATTTCGAGGATATCAGATAAAAAAATCGATTCTATACTGCCCACCGGTCCATACAAAGTTGGCAGCCAGCATGCCGTTCGGATACTCGACTATAACAGCATGGACGGACTTCTGCTCGGATCGATGGAACAGAAAGTCATCTCTCAAAGATATCTACGATTCGAAGACGTGAAACCCGGCGACGTGGTCAAAGGCAAGATCACACGTTTCACCACAGGCGGAATGATGGTTGAGATTGAAGAAGGCATGGAAGCGTATGTTCCGGAAATACACATGTCCGATATCGTTTTACAACACCCGGAGAAGAAGTTCCGAGAAGGTGCTTCTGTCAAAGGGAGGATTCTACGCGTTGATCCGGAAATGCGTAGGATCAAGATGACGTTGAAGAAAGCTATTGTTAATTCTGAGGGTCCCGTGTTTGCGGAGTACATTGACGTCGAGGAAGATGAGGAGACTCCCGGGACTATTGTTAAATTGATGCCTGCCGGTGCCATCTTGGAGTTCTACGGTGAAGTTAAAGGCTTCCTTCCTGTGTCTGAGATGAGTGAAGCGTTCATTAAAGATCCGATGGAACATTTCAAAGTTGGTCAAACGCTCAATGTTCACGTTTTGTCGACGGATCCCATACAAAAGAAACTGCGATTGTCTTGTCGAAATAGCGAGGCTGAATCTAGCAAAGAAAAGGCTGAGGCGCTACGAGGTATCAAGTTGGGAAGTGTCGTGGATGGTTCGATTATCGAGAAATCTAGTGATGATGTGGTGGTCAGTTTGGAAGGAGGCATCAAGGGTTTGATCGTGCTAGGTCACTTAAGCGATGGCTCGAGGGAAAAGAACTTGTCGACTTTCAAAAAGCTGAGAGCTGGTCAGAAACTGGTAGATCTCGTCGTCCTGCGGAAAGACGAAATGAGAAATATCGTTTACCTGACGGCCAAGCCCAGCTTCGTCAAAGCTGCCAAATCGGACTCCCTGATCAAAAATCTTGGAGATGTGCAAATTGGAAACGCCGTGGTTGGATTCGTTAAAGATATCACGCATTTCGGTGTCTTTGTGAGCTTTATTGACGGGCTTACAGCTCTACTCCCACGAAAGGTAAGTTTTAAAATATTGACTAGATCGCGACTCCGCTAATATCACGACAGTCACTTCCAAAAGAAGTCGAGGACCTTCCGGACTTCGGATACCAGCGATTGCAATCTATCACTTGCTACGTCACAGATATCATCCCTGGCAAAGAACAATTCAACCTCTCACTCCGCCCAACCCCTGTCTCGGAGCCCGTCGCTCAAAAGCCCAAGCCAAAATCTGACAACTCCGACGTCGTTTCACCTACTGTCATTAACCCAGTTGATACCCGAATCCTCACCATTGAAGATTTCGAGAGAACATCCACTGTCAAAGCCCGAATAACCTCTATCAAACCGACACAATTGAACGTCGATCTCGCCGATAATGTCAAAGGCCGCGTAGATGTTTCCGAATACTTTAACGACTGGGATTCTATCAAAAACAAGAAACATCCACTCCTCAAACAAGGATTATCTGTCGGCAAAGAAATCGATGTCAAAGTAATCGGAATTCACGATGTCAAGAGCCACAAATACCTTCCAATCTCCCACCGAGTGTCCGGAAAGCTCCCAACATTTGAACTCTCCATGAAATCAAAGACGTCGAATACCGGGGCTAGCCACCTATCCACATATTCCGAGTTGAAGAAAGGCGAAGTATACCTCGCTTTCGTCAACAATGTACAACAGGATCACTTGTGGGTTCACATTTCCCCCAACGTACGTGGCCGAATCAAGCTTTTGGATATATCGGACGACGTTGCTGCACTCAGCGACTTGGAACGACATTATCCGGTTGGCGCGGCTATCAAAGTATCCGTGCTGGATGTCGATGTGGATACCGGTAAACTCGAGCTATCAGCTCGATATACCAGCGAAAAACAGCAACTCGGCTGGGACAACATCACCGAGGGTATGATGATACCCGGCCGCGTTTCCAAGATCTCAGAAGGGAAAGTCATCGTTCAGATTTCGGAACATCTGTTGGGATCGGTTAGTCTGGCGGACATGGCGGATGATTTCGATAAAGCGGATGTTAAGAATTTCCGGAAGGATAGTGTTCTTCGGGTATGCGTCTTGACTATCGACTCTTCGAATAAAAAAATACATTTGTCCACTCGCCCTTCGAGGATTTTGGATTCTTCGGCAAAAGTGAGGGATGTTGAGGTTAAAAACGTTGCGGATTTGAAGGTCGGGAAGATTTATCGTGGGTTTGTGACGAATGTGGCGGATAATGGAGTGTATATCCATCTAGGCGGAGCCGTTGTCGCGCGTGCCCGTATCGCCGATCTCAGCGACGAGTTCGTTAAGGATTGGAAGAAGGGGTTTAAAGTTCATCAGCTGGTACGTGGCAAAGTTATGGCTGTGGATTTGGATACCAACCAGGTATCCATAAACCTGAAGAAATCAGTTACCAGCGGAACAGCGAAGAAGACGATTGTGGATTATGAAGCTGGTGATTTTGTGGACGGGTATGTTCGCAAGGTTACCGATTTCGGATGCTTTATAGTTATCGACGGATCGGACAATGTGAGCGGGTTGTGCCACAAGTCGCAGATGTCTACAGAGCAGGATCCGGATCCGAGTCAATTGTTCGCCGAGGGGGATTTGGTCAAAGCGAAGATTTTGAAGGTTGATAGGAGTAAAGGGAGGATTTCGTTCGGTTTGAAGGCGAGTTACTTCGAGGGATTGCCCGAAGAGGAGCTGGTTCCGAAGCAAGCAAAGGATGAAGAGGAGTTAGTTATCGAGGCCGATGAAGATGAAGACATGGCCGATGGCGATGAAGAGAAAGGTGACGAAGAAGAAGAGGGTGGTGTCAAACTGGAACCATCGAACGGGGTAACCATCAGCGGTATCGATCGTGCTCGCCACCAACTCCCCGCTCTGAGATCATCTTGGGTCAAGGACACCATGGACGAAATGTTCGGCCCCGTCGACGCAGTATCCGAATCGGAATCCGACGACGAAGCATCAAAGAAACCGAAAAAGAAGAAGAACGCTATCAAAGTTGATATGACCGGGGACCTCGACACACGCCAACCACAATCCGCATCCGACTACGAACGTCTCCTCCTCGCCGACCCCAATGACCCATTACTCTGGATGTCATACATGGCCTTCACCGTCAGCAGCGGCGACACCGTCGGCGCCCGCGCCATCGCCGAACGCGCCTTAAAAAAGATCGACCACCGCAACGAAGACGCAAAGTTCAACATCTGGATGGCCCGTCTCAACCTCGAACTCGAATTCGGCACCCCGGAAACCCTCGAATCATCCTTCAAATCCGCCTGTCAGTACAACGACAGCAAAAAAATCCACCAGGGTCTCGCGAGCGTGTACATCCAAACCTCCAAACACGACCTCGCGGACGAACTCTTCCAATCCATGGTTAAGAAATTCTCACAGGACGACAAAATCTGGATCAATTACATGACTTACATGATGGAAAACAACCGCGGCGATGACGCCAGAATCATGCTCGCGAGAGCGTTACAGGCTATCCAAGACGTGAAGATCCATCCTTTGGTCACCATGAAATTCGCACAATTGGAATATAAATCCGGCGAAGCCGAAAAAGGAAGAACGTTGTTCGAAAAACTTCTATCGGCGTATCCTAAACGGTTGGATATTTGGAACGTGTATATCGACTCGGAAGCGAAGGCTGGAGATGCGGAGGTGGTGAGGAGATTATTCCCGAGAGCGTTGAAGAGCGGTAAAGTCAACGCGAAGAAGGCGCAGGGGTTGTTCAATAAATGGATGGAATTGGAGGAGAAGTTTGCGCCCGGTGATAAGAAGAGGAGGGAGTTTGTTATGGGACAGGCTGTTGAGTATAAGAAGAAATTGGTGGAGGAGAAGGAGGCTAAAGAGGCTGCTGCCGGTGATGGGGATGATGGGAGCGATGAGGATGAGGATGAGGATTGAAAATACGGCCACCGTACCTTGTCATAAGAGTATTTAAATTTCTTGTTGGATTCTGGCTGCTTTGTCTAATATCCATTATCTTTTTTGTCGTGTTTTACTGTGGTAGATAAAAGTAATTTTCAACGACATGTATCATAAGTTCTTAGATATATAATGATCATTTCTACTGTTTTTGTTTATATTTAATGACTAAAGCAATTCGTATGGAAGACTAGATATTCATGATTGATGCTGTAGCTCTTGCTCTATACCCTAACCAAAAGTCGGACGCCCCAACAATGAAGATGCCTCGTCTATCTTTGACTCGTTCCAGAGGTGTATATAGGTATGTGCCAGCGAAATGTGAAAGAACAAATCGAAAAAATAAGAATACCAGAAGTTCCTTCTTTCGGAGCACCCCGTTGTAATCAAAACAGAAGACGGAAGGGTAGTGTTTAATGATAAAAGATAAAGAAAAGGTATGTTGGAAAATCAACCCTAAACTCCGTTCGTATCGGTTTATCAAAAAGACAAAAGCTCCCCTTTACCCCAATAAAACCATATACTCAAAGAAAAAGGAAAACACTCTTATGTAACCCATGAAAAAAGGGATCATCTATACACCTTCACTACCTCCGTTCGAAAACCCGGCTCCGCCGTCTATCCCTCTCGCTATCTTCCACACTAGCATCATCGCTCTCAGGATCCAAAGCAACCGCCGCAGAACCAGCTCCAGCCGCCGCCGCAATCCCGTGAACCTCCAAAAGTTCTTCGTCTTTAACACTGCTGTTAACGACGAAGAATGCTCCGAACACCAAACACGCGCCGAACCAATACGTCCAAGATAATTTCAATCCCGAGATGAGAACGTCGCCGAATAACGCCATCGGGATACTCAGACTCAACCCTACGGTGACGATGACCGGTGTGGTATACATCATCGCGAAGACCCAGCAAAAGTCCGAAACAACGGTTATCGAACAATTAATCTAAAGAATCAATCAGCATCCGTTTTCTATATCTGAATCAACATATTCATATAAAATCAATACTCACAGCAAGAATCCACCAAACCCCTCTGGTAGGCGGCATCTCAAGCTTCTCATACCCAGTAAAATGAAGCAAGAGCAACCCGGGCCACAAGCATATAAAGTTGAATAACCCCACGAACCCGAAGAATAGTTGCATGCTAACTCGACTCTCGTGTCCGATTTTAACTTTTAATAATACGGTGTACAGTCCGTACATCAACGCACCGAGCAACGCCATTCCGTCTCCCAGCAATATTTCTGCCGCGGTATGGTGTTTCTCACCATCGTCAGCGGTAGGTTTCGCCCCCTTGTTCGCATCGGCTTTAGAGATGAGAACGACCCCGGTCATCGAAACAGTGATCGCAGCGAGTTTCGCCCATGAGAAGCGTTCAACTTGGAATATGGCTCCGAATATCAGAGTGAAGATTGAAGAAGTAGCCGAGAGGATTGTTGTCGATGCAACGGTCGTGTATTCCAGACACGCACCAGCAAACCAATTCGCCTAGAAACCAGCGTTAGCAGAATTCAAAAATAACGATAATGTAATGATAGGAAAGCTACATACCACAAACCAGAGTAAGCAGAATTGAGCACTTAGCCGCATGGTATCTCTAGTACCAAGTTTACCACCATAGGGCCCATCCTGCTCCTCGTCCTCCTCATCATATTCATCTTGACTCTCATCCAATCTCGAATACCTAGTATCCGATCTCGATTTCCCTCCTCGTAGCGGTTCTAGCCGTAAGATCCGTCGAATATTCGGATTCTTGAAAGCTTGTTTGATACCCCACGGTACCAAATACACCGTAAACGAAGATGTGCTAAGATAAACCACCAAATAAGGCTTAACATAATCATCATCCGTAAATATATGCTAGAATATAAAAAAGTCAATTAGCAATCGATATACCCCGGAAATAGAAAGTCTTCTGAATCAGGTAGGTCGGGTGAAGAGCTAGGATTACTCACGCTAACCAAAAAGCTCGAAGTCACCCATAACGTAACTACAAGGAGCAATAACGCAATCCCAAACGCCCTTCTGGATAAACCGCCAACGTATCTGCGAATCTGCGGGGCCACCTCTCCAGTCTCACTCCCTTGGTCGTGATTGTTGAAAAGCCGTTCTCGCTCATCCATACCGCCACCTTCCTCGTCCTCTTCGTAGCGTCCCATCCCGCGAGTAGCTTTATTACTAGAACCGTTGGTCGTGTTCGTATTATTCGAACGGGTGGTGTTGTACCCTCCCTTCTTCGTCTTGTTGAGGTATTCGAGCTCGACTTCCTCCTGTACTTGAACTATTGAGCCCCGATGATTCGCAGATGTGAACTCTCTACCACGTTGGAACGAGGGTGAATAATCCTCGACAAAGCTGCTATCGCGGTACCGGTCATGGGATTGCGGAGTGAAATTCGATATCGGTGAGGTATCGTGGTATTGGTACGGTCGAGGAGGGGGCGGTGGAGGAAGTGGTCGGATGTAATTTACGCTGCTGCTGCTAGCTGGAGTACTCGGACTACTCCTACTCCTACTCCCACCAAAGACGGGGGAGTTATTGTTACTGTTGTGGTTGCTGTTCGGTATGTATAGCTTTCGTTCGTCCTTTGGCGGCGGGGGTGGAGGTGGAGGGGAGTCCGGTACAGCTTTCCAGCGGTAGTTGGACGACGACGAAGGGGAGGGAGAGGTTGATATGGGTGAGGGAGCCACCTTTGCTTTCGAGTTATATATCTAGAGCTTTTTGTTTTTTTTCAGGTTCGGAACGGACACACACACACTTTTGGTTGAAGGGAATGGGGTATTTTTAGGCTGGGTGGGTCATTTGAGGAGGGAGGTGTTCTGTGGTCGGGTGGGGGGGTTGAGTTTGGGCGGATGGGTACGTCAAGTCCATCCACGGGGAGAAGAAGTTGATGCAAGCCGGTAGGATTAGTATATTAGCGTTCCTATTTGCTTGTTTGTTTTTAGCGTGGGGTTCGGTGCTCCGAGCGGTGAACAGGCAAGATAGATAGATAGATAGGTGGAAGAGATAGATAATAGGCCACCACCACCAAGAAAGAAGGTTCGGTTGAATCTAGCGATGCCGGAGATGTGAAGGATGCTGTAGTGCGCACGAGATACAACTTCGAGTATTACGGTCACCTATTGGACGAAAGCGAGGCTTGGTGTTATGCAGGCGACGGGAATGGGAATGTCGAAAGGGTAGACGAGGTGGATTCGCAGCTGACCCTGGCCCGGGGCGTCGTTTGTATGTTTCTTTTCTCCGAAGAGCTGAGAAATACTTGTTATCGGAGTGTAACCACAAGTGTAATCTTGTGCGCCGGGCGGGGGGGCTTATGCTAGTCAGGACCGGATCAATTCGGACGTCGTAGAGGCGATGGCTGTCGGAGTGAGGATGATAGGATGATATCGAAGAATGCTGATGAAGTCGCGATGTGTTCAGAAAGAAGGTCGGCAGGTCGTTCCCCAATCGGACCCCTTTTGCCAATTTGTGAGATATGACATCGGCTCCGACAGCCTCAAACACGCCCACCCCGGAAGCCATAGCCTCTGAATTATCCGACCTGGTTATGCGCATACACCGGAAGCTTAACGTAACTGCGCATTCTTACCACCAGAGATATTTGTCAATTGGCACGGATGCTGTCGTAGGTCTTCCGATGTTAGCGACAGCTCGACCCTGTCAAAGGCCGTTGACTTCCTTCGAGATGTCTACTTTACTGGCATCCTTAATCCTTTTGTCGTCTGACACATTATCCCGGTCATCTGCTTCACGATCGATCCTTCTGCAGAAAACGTGCCGCGCGCCGGCGGAGCTTGTCTGTCCATGAGCATTCCTTTCGAAGAGCGGGGTAAAGAATTGCAACTACCGCGTATATACACAAATCTAGATCTGTTCACAAGCTACAAATACCTGTATCACTAAATTGTCATATCTCCTTCTCCCGTGACATGGTTTGCGCCCTTGCAAGATCTGAATACCAGGGTCCCAGCCCATCCCCGTGGTATAACCACCAAAAAAAACCGTGGATCTCATGATCTGAATACCAAACCATAGTTTCCAAGATTTCGTCCAATCTTTTTACGTAAATGGCTGTTTGAAAACCATCCGATAGTATGGGGGTTCTTGACAGTTCCCATTATAAGATTAATAAAACTCGATCGAGTCAAAAATACTAATAATCGCATCTGCCACCCATTCCCAAATCCTTAAATATATATCATTAAGCTTTAACCAACAGAGATGTAGAAAAATAAACCTGTATAGAGAGAACCAACAGCAAAAAAAGATTTCAGAACGGAACGTCAACAAAATGAAACAAAGGATAGCCATCAGCTGTGCAATCGACGAGGGTATATACGGAAACATAAAAATGGAACAAGGGGAAAGGCGAATGCAAAAGAAAGATTATCACTCTGCAGGGGAAAAAAATAAAGATATGGCAAGACGGGAAAAAACAGAGTCAACGGAAGAAACGATATCGTCCACAGGTAGCCGTCAGCGTTGCTCAATCCTCGAATGACAATCCCATCTACAACTCCATAAAGGGAATAACAACGGATTAAAACGTGTTGAACGGGACCAGATCAGAAAACTAAAATACGAGCGTCCAACATTCCAAAAGTCTTGTAGGCGTTTATATGTCTCGAGCAGGTGTGGCGCGCGGTTGCGCAGTTCTTCACACATGATATGATCGTCCTCAACCCATCTTAACAGGCACATCCATCATTCTCAGAGTCGGCGCCGATATCGACGATAGTCGACGAGCCGAAATCACCCGTGTACTCCTCAGCCTCCTCTTGAGCCAAAGCATTCCTCGCAATCACTGAAGTAAATGTTAGTACTCTGACTGTTAAGCTGAGAGAAATCATGTCAACCTACCCTCAAACGCCTGTTCGACATTGATAGCTTCCTTGGCGCTGGTCTCGAAATACGGCAAGCTACCTTTACTCTGACAGAACGCCATAGCTCTCTTCTGCGTCACCGCCCTCTTTCCGTCACCCAGATCAATCTTGTTTCCAATCACCACGAACGGGAACGAATCCGCATCTCGGGGTGAAGCTTGTATTAAGAACTCATCTCTCCAGGAATCGAGGGTCTCGAAGGATTTCTGGTTGTTGACATCGTAGACGAGGACGCAGCAGTCGGCGCCGCGGTAGAAGGCCACGCCGAGGGATTGGAAACGCTCCTGGCCGGCAGTGTCCCAGATCTAAGTTGTTCACCGAATCACATTAGCATGTTTGGTACTGGATGTGAATGGGTCGGAACGGAGTTGTGAGGTGAATACGCACTTGCATGGTGACTAATCTGTCATCGACGAGAACTTCCTTTGTGAGGAAATCGGCGCCGATGGTGGCCTTGTAGCTTGCGCTGAACTTTTTGTTTACCTGCGGGGGTGGCAATCAGTATTTATTTCTTACTCGAATATAATTGAAAATGGACGGATAAGAAACTCACATATTGGTTCATCAACGAGGTCTTCCCTACACCGCTATCGCCTAGAATGATGACCTTCAACTTGTAGTCAGAATTCTTGTTCTGTAGTGGAGTTGTGACAAAGCCAAAAGCAATTCGCACAGAGTCGAATCAAGTTGGAAAAAGATGTTAGTCCCGCTGTAGATTCCTATCGTTTGGAGAGAAACTGGGAGGCAGAATGGACATGTATTATCTGCTCTGGTGGGAACAGGTCCTGTGGAAGCGTGCGGATATGCTGGGTACTAGGGTGTCCGGGGAGCGGGAGCGAGGGCGAGGGCGAGATGGAGAAAGAGAGACAAGTCGGGTGAGAGTGCGGTTGGAGAGAATACAACGGACAACGTACCTTGAGTAAGACCTTCTTTCTCGAGGACATGTTGGGCGGTATTTTGAAGCTTGCGGGAGAAGTCAGAAGGGGCGCTGGTGGGAATAGCGACGATGCGTAGTGAAGGAGAAGGAGGAGAGAGCTGCTGGTGCTGCTGTGAAGGACGATGGAGAATGACGATGGGCTGGAGGGTGGCTGGGAATGTTTGCACTCAAACCAAACCAGCTGGCACCACTCAGAGTGTTCGATAGCAGCCACCGGCGATAAAGACGAGAGGACAAAAGCGAAGAGGTGATGACGACGATGGTGATAAGATGGGAGAGGAGGGAAGACGAAGAAGACGAGGAGGAGGAGGGAGAGAGGGAGGACTGCTGCTACTGCGGCGGCGGCGGCGAGCCATGACGAACAAGACCGCCGTCTTTGGCAGTCCCACCCTTCTTCCTTCCTTCCTTCTCCTCCCACCATCACCACCATCGCCATCATCATCACCACCTCCGTCTCCGACTTCACCATCACTATACGTATACGTACGGTGACGGCCCGCGCGATGACCTGGCGCGACGACCTCCTCGACGCCTTTGCCGAACGAGACGCCCGCGAGAAGGCCCAAGCCTCCCTCATCAACGAGTGTACGCTCCCTCCTCATCCCACCTACCACCTTCCCATACTAACCAACATCAACAGACACCCGACTCGCTGACCGCGCCGCCTCCCTCTCCTCTCCACCGCCCACCACCGACCCGAACACCATCGCCGAAACCTCCTCGTCAACCTCCAACGCTCCCACAAGAATCAAATCCCCCGCCCCTCCATCATCCGTCCCATCAGACCTCCACTCCCTCCACCTCTCCCTCCAAACAATCCGCTCCGACCTCGCAACCTCCCAAAAGGACCGAACCACCCTTCAATCCCAACTCCAAACCGCGACGACAACTCTAACCCACCTGCAGAAATCCTCCTCCGCGAACCTGCGTGAACTCGACCGGATAAAACAAGAACGCTACACCCTCGAACAAAAGCTGAAAACCCGCGACGAGGAATCCAAAATCAACAGGAAGAACAACGAAAACTTGCAAGATGAAATCCTAGCTCTCAACATCCAACTCAACATTGCCGAACAAGCCAAAGCCAGGTTGAAGAGAGAGAACGAAGAATTGATCGCAAGATGGATGGCGCTGAAGCAGGATGAAGTCGAAGCTATGAACAATAATTCAAAGTACTCATGATATCAATCTTCACGCCTCTGCTACCACACCTTAGAATCCAGCTATCACAAGACGGATCGGGATATATCTAGAACTCTCTCAATCAAATCCTCCGCGTCGATATAAAGGAGAAAATATTACACCAGACACGCTATTCTACTCTACAAGTATAATCTGCCAACAAGAAGAAAGGAAAAGACGAACCATCCAGGTCCGAAGCTTTAAACCGGCACAAGACAATGGTAGAAAAGGAAAGAAAAAGGTTGAACTCATACCATGACATGACAATCACCATGCATCCGGGTATCTCATTACCTCCCCGTCAATGTTGAAGAAAGGAGACCGATCCTTTGAAATGAAAGAAACTGAATCCACTGAAATTAAATATTCCCGCGCTGCCGAATACTCGAGAAAAAGGCCTGAAATGCTATATAATGCGGGTATAATCAAAAGAAAAACGAAAGACCAGCTGCCAATGGAAACACGCAGACATCGAACTCCGACAGATACCACATCACCCCCTCAGCAAAAGGAACGAATAGGAATGATCTACCGCCGTTCGAATTGGCTCCAATACCTCCTCACCGGTTCTCTGTCCACCGTCGTAAGATACCACTTCAAACTGCTATCCGTCCAACTCACGTTCCCGCCACCGTATGCTTCAATCGTCTCGCTTCTGAAATTATTCAACGGATCCTCGCAGTTTCGATCATTGATGACTCTTCCGGCCTCGACGAATGGTTTGAGTGATATGATTTTTGTCCCGTCCTTCAAATCCAGAAACTTCAAAACTAAACGGTCGTTGGTTTTGGCTTGGAATGCAAAGTTGTTTACGAGCTATATTTTTACCATATTCTAATCAGCATTTTTTTCGTCCTCGCGAGTAAAACAGTGCGGAAGGGCAAAAAACATACCAGCACATCTGCGCGCTTCATCGCCTCGTCGATTTCAGGACAATCAAAGAAAGATGCATGTTTCAGCATGACGCTGCCCGTATTGATACCCCAAAGTCTACGTAATTGATAGATTAGCATCTTAGCGCAATTTTAAACCATTTCAAACTTCATGATCATACCTAGTACGAGACCTGAACTCTTTAGCTTGTGCCTCCGCAACTTTCGCCGCCCGATTCATCATCTCCACGCCCCAGCTCTCACACCCGAATTCGAGCGCAGCGTGAAGAACCGCGTTACCGACACCGGATCCAAGGTCCACGAATACCGAAGACGGTCGCAACCCGGCCTTTTGAAACATTTGCCGTAAAAGAGGACTCAGTAGCTCGCCGTAAACGTTATCCGTAAACGCTTCTGAATAACCACCCCATATCGTCAGCATAACCCGTACTCAATCTAAAAAAAAAAAAAAGAGATAAATCAAGTGAGAAAAAGAACATACTCTCATCCTCTTTGACCAACCGGGCTTCTTTCGACACAACTCTCTGGTAACATTGCGTCAAGATATAATCCACGAGCGGACTAGGCACCGTCTCCAGATTCTCGATATTCCGCTTCATGACCCCATTCTTCCTCATATCTCTGACAATGACGTTATATTCCTTCAAAACTCTCATGTACTCTCTCTGTTTACCCAGATTTTTAAATCTCTGCAACCGTCTTAAAATTCCTGTTTCTTCATCGAGAATCGGTTTAGCTTGGTCTTTTGTCAACAGAGTTTTCGCGACAATTTCAACAGTCATGGCGATATCTTCGACGGGGCGGAATTCGTCCGGGTCATCGGGAACCACCAGGCTGTATTTTTCGGTGAGAGGACTGCCGACGTGGTGGACTGATACGTCCACAGGAAGTGATTCATCCTTCGCGAACACTGAGATATTACAAAATTAGCACCTTTCACAGCAACAAGCGTTTTTTAAAAAAGGTTAATGATCATTTCAACATACGAAGCTTATACCCCCCGCTCTGTAAATTCGCGATAGTCCTGGCATCTATGATATTCAACGCCCGGTCCGTGAACGAATCCGGATTGACCAAATCTCTCTTCTCCCCGGAATATATCGTAACATCCGACTCTAACGACTGACTAGCCCGACTCTTCTGCCGTAAATCCGATAAGAAGGTATCATCATCCGATTCATCTTCGCTGCTCGATAGAAGTTTCTCAGGCTCAGGTGTCCGTTTAGCCAACGTCGTCCGCGATTTTTGCTTTTTAATCGGTGTCGATGAAGAAGATCGGATGTCGGCGGAAAAGTATGCGCTGCTACTACCGATGCTGTGATTGCTAGCGTGACTGCTAGTTGAATTCGGGGTATCAGCGCGCGAGGATTGCAGTTTTCGTTTACGAGATATCTGTTGTGTGGTGGTGCTGCTTGTCGCGGAGGTACTGACGTAACGAGATTCGCGAGGCGGAGGCGATGGTTTCGCGGATTTGTGAGCGGGCACGGCGGTTCTCTTGATGGTTTCGGAGACTTTGGTGATTTGGGTACCCTTCGGGTGGAACTGCGCGAAGAACGACATGGTAAAAGCTCCTCCCCCACGTGAAGGTGATAATAAAAGGGGTGGATGTGAGGAATGTTTATCAGATAGATGGGAAGGATCGAAAAGTGCCGAGATGATTATCGAATGCCGCAGAAGCTAAGGTCGCAGAAAAACCTTCCAGTCCAAACGGTTGGAAATGGAGAGAAAAAACAAGTGATAGCGTGACCAAAACAAGTATGGGATGATGTAAGGGAATGGCGGGCTTCACAAAACGGACGAAACGGTAACGGTAAACGGGTGCTGTTTCAATAAAAAATCTGACAAGATAGCAAGGTGCGCTACTCCGGGAACGATAAAGCGAATCGCATAACTCGGAAGAAAGGATAGGCGAGAGGCGAGAGGAGCAGCACAGCACCCGCGAGGATGAGGGGAGATTTTGCGTGAATGTGTGGTCGAAAGGAGAGGAGCAGAGATGGGGTGGGATGACTCGAGTTGAAGGAAAAAACGATGTTCCGAGTTGAATTAGAGTTGAGTGAAAAGAAGGTTTGGTTTTTCGACTGTTCGCCTCGCCTGGCTGGTCAGGCCTTGAGCCTTGGGAGGCAACCTTTTGAGAGCTTGGGGCTGGGTTCTGCAGACCGTACGTAATGTGGAAAAGCTCAAAAGGCTGGCTGAACAGACAGACGACCAAGAGGAGAATGTCTACCCGACGACAGCGGGGAAAGTCTGGGAACCTACGAATAGCAGAGCTGTCAGAGGTGGGCAGAAGACGAAGCACGATAAAACTTGGGGGTGCGTTATACCTTTAAATGACAATAGGCCGGGTCAAAGCTCCCTGTTCGATTTATGTCGATGTCGCCAAAAGGCAGAAAAACAGCCTCTCGGATGGCCGGGGCACGTAAACAAGCCGTAATTAGCTGTCGGCATGGTGGGGGACGTGGACGATACCCCAGCGACACACGCTTAAAATATACTGAAGCATAAGTACGCTTGTATAACTTGTATGAGTAGATGTGCGATGGGCGAGTACGCGCTTTATACGAGGATGCTATCAAAACCGACGTTGTCCCACTGGTTGTGCAGCAGTGATGTGGTGGACGTATCGCGGCGCATCCGTTTAGGCTTCACTTCTCGTGTTCTGCGTGGAACAACACGGCCGCATTCGTCCTGGCAAAGATAAACTGTGAGAGCTGTAAGGGAACACTCTGCTGTCGGACAAGCTTACCGTCGATGCCATTGTCACTCCGTCTCCTCGCCCTCTTCAATCGCGTTCCTGACCAATGAGATGAAACTGTGATGGTGCTTCGTGATGCTGGAGGAGAGCAATGCGGCGAGTGTGTGTGTGTGTTGTGGTGTCGTTGACAATGCGGCACGCACCACAACACGCTTTCTCCTTTCGCTGGTCACATCGCCAACCTCACTCACCTCAACACCCCCCCTAACCAACTAACACCACCATGTCCATGTCCTCAAACCGCATTGAAACGCTCAGACCCACCATCATGCCCTGCTAGTCAGCTAGCCGTCCATCGACATTCACAACATATCACACCTTGCTACACGCATAGCCCGAATGAATGCCTTCTCTCCTCGCTCAATCCGAGGTCTCCGCGA
Organism: Dactylellina leptospora; assembly: GCA_036971365.1. NCBI lineage: Eukaryota > Fungi > Ascomycota > Orbiliomycetes > Orbiliales > Orbiliaceae > Dactylellina > Dactylellina leptospora. The sequence goes on from JAJTUC010000005.1 coordinate 1,402,803, forward strand.
TCGGTGACAGTGCGTCCACCATCCCACACATTTACTCGAGTATAACCCTCAACTAACATATCACAAATCCACCCAGATGTCATCCCGCAACTTAACGCCATCCTCGCCGCCACACCCCTCGCTCCCATCTCCCACCTCTCCGATATCACACCTTCCCTCCTCCTCGATGTCTACGAACTCCTCTTCCGTATCAAAATCGCATATGCCACCCCTCGTGACATGTCCCCGGACTCCCAACTCCGGAATATACGTGTCCTGATTGGCCATATCGCCCATGATATCCTCAAAATGGATCTGTCTTTCCTGGAACCACAAAAAATTTGCGATGGTGATGAGCGAGCGCTGGGGGATTTCCTGAGGATATTCCTCGGGGTAGCGAAATTACGCAAGGCGCATTTAGAGAAAGGGAACAGCAGTTACCAGAAGAGGGTTGTAGCAGGCGATACAGGTGGTGGGCGGAGGAGTGCTGGTAGTAGGCGGCATGATATTGACGAGAGATCACTAGATGGGAGCGAACACACTATTCGAGCCACTCCTCGGAAAGAAACGCCTTCAGATATCAGCAGGCTAAGGGACGACAGCGTGGTCAGAGTGAACGGTACTACCCCCCAAAAGGGCATCGTCATTGTGAGAAAAACGCCGTCAAAACCGAGGATACACGAAAATTACAGTCCATCAGTGTATAAGAGTCGACATATCGAAATCACCGAAACTGAAATTTCACATCATGTCTCAAAAGTACCTCCACCTCCAGAATCAGATACCAGCTCTGTTCCCTCGGACTTTATCCACAACGTCAACGAACGTGTCAGCAATATCTGGACCCGGTTGAACAGTCGTACCAACCGTCATATCTCAGATAAGATCTCAGATCGTCCGTCCAGTCATTCACCGCGACGCCCGTTGTCAACCATATCCCAAGACCCAGGTCTACCAGCCGTTCCCGAAAATCAAGACGATGATGTACCACTAGCTCAGACCAGACCTAGGGCAGAATCCAATGGCCATTCTTTAGCGGAGCCAACGCCAGCTATGAAGGCCTGGCTCGAGAATTCGGGAATCGATTCCTCAACCTCGAGCCATCAACCACGTTCTACGCAAACCACGCCGGAGAAACGGCCACCTTTAAAATCCACTCAAACCGCCCCCATCGTTAAGACTCGACGAACCAATACTTTTGGAGAAGAGTCCCCATCGACACCTCACAGGTTATCCACCAGCATGCGTTCCAAATCATCACAAATGCTCCGCTCTCGACATGAGAATATCGCCACACCACCAAAATTCACGCTTCAGAGGAGGAGTTCCACACCGCCGCACTTGAAAATCGATCTTTCGAAAGCAGTATTCGCAACCTCACCGATCAGGATATCCGGTCACGCGCATCAAACAAAACATCACGATAGCTCTAGCTCTGAAGAAGTTGACGATGTCGACGATACTTCCTCAGAAGTTAACTCCGAAACCTCATCGATTGCTACGTCCAATTTATCGGTTAGTTCGATAGAATGGAGCGACACCACTAGTATCAAGGAATTACGCAGGCAGCGAATCGAAGCTATTCAAGACATCAAACGTGCGCAGGAAGAAGCCCTGGCCATGGAAAACGAACAGATGGCTGCTGTCGCGTTAGTACAAAGTCAAGACGAAACACGGTTTGAAGATTCCGATGAAGACAAGAATGGTGATGATGAAGAATGCGGCGATGGTGATGATGATAGGGGAGATGTGGTGGAATCTCCGGGACAGATCATATATGCGCACAACCATAATCGACGGAGGAGTTCTATTCCTTCGACTTTTATGCATCGTGGGATGGGTGGTACCACTAGATCGAGTGTTTCGTATGAGACTATTTCACCTAATTCTTCGGCGTCGGTTGCTGCGGAACGGTGGAGGGTGAGATTACGAAACGAGCTTTCGAATGGTGTTGGGAGTATTGAAGATGGGTCACCGGCGCCCAGGAAGTTTGCGGGTATGGTTAAGCAGGGGTATCAGAGGCCTATTCATCGGGTATTCGATGAGGAGTTTGATGATGAAGATGAGGGGGTTGAGGATGAGGATGAGGGGTCGGTTTTGACAACGAGGAACACCGAGGATTTGGAGATGGAGTTGAGGGATCTGGAGGGCGTCGGGTTGAGTGAGAGTAAACGACAAATCATGTTGTTTGAAAAACTGATCCGGCGGGCGGTTGATAAACGGCCTCCGGGGACTTGAGATCACATTCACATTTTCACGGGATTTTGTATCATGGGCATTTGGTTCGAGTACTCTCTCTCTCTCTCTCTTTTTTTTTATTTTTTTCTTCTATGTAATTTTTGTAGCGTAACTTTGTAGCGGTTAGCTTTCTTTGTTTTTTTTTTGTTTTTTTCGGGGTTGTAAAGATATTTTGACGGTTGGAGATGATGTATGAGGTTACGAGGTTACGAGTAAGGTGGCGTTTATTGTCATCTTTAGTCGGTTGTATATGTACTTACATAAAGTATTTTTGGGACTTCTCATGCACTCGTTGATGCAGGTTTTGTATACTTCAAATAACAGGCCTTTGGAAGGTTTTCGAAATGTTCATTTACGTATAAAATACCTTCTAGAGACTCAGAGGACTATTTAATTCGACCCGCATAAATCGCAAGCTCAACCTAATAGAATGCTCGCTGGAAGATTGGATCCAAAGTAATGTAGAAGCACCAATATTAACTTAGAAAAGAAACGTCAAAGGAGATTTCCACACAGCAGCGAAAACGATAGAAATTACTGAAAAAGGAAAGTAAATTGAAATGAGGTTTCTCTCTCAATAAATATAAATATAAATGAAATTATAAAATACATTAAACTTCCATGCTTGCTAATCATATATCCATGCAAAGAAAATAACCTCCAGTATGAAAATATTCCAGTCGGGTTGGATGCAAGACAGATAAAGAAAAAAGGAAGCAGACGAGTAAATATACTCGAATAAGTAAGTAGTAGGGGTCGTTATAATAAAAGGGGGTATCAAAGTGTCGTTAGTAAAATATCCACCACCCAGCGGTGAATATCCGGGGTATCATGAGGATTAAAAAAAACATGAAAGACAGAATAAAATTCGACAGACGGCCTGCAAAAGAACACTTTACCATTCTCAGGTAAAGTGTTGCTAAAGAAACCGTGCTCTTTTCCAGTCCCTGGGTGTCCCGGAAAAGATATGTATCGAAAAGAAAAAAAGAATGAAAAATGAAAAAAAAAAGAAATGTCGTGCATCTTCGTGATATTAGTTTTGTGGGGGCGAGCTTCAGCAGCGTTTAATTTTTCCCCACTTCCGCCTTGCACGGGAGATCAGCCACGGGCTCTCCCGCAGATATTTTATATCTCCTCCTGATATAACCTCCGCAGCTTACGCTTGTGCTCTCGAACTCATAGTTTTTGAGCCAATGGCTTTCGGACCCAGTGGCGTAGGGCCCACAGCAGCAACACCACCACTGGTGGGAACACTCGACGGAGTTGCAGAGCTGGAAACCTTGCTGTTGGCGGTCAGCATACCTCTAACCCTCCCGATTCTGTCGAGGCCCTGCTCCAACCGTTCAAGTCGAACCCTCTTCTCCTGGTCTCTCCTTTCCAAAACGTGGACACGTTCCTCCAATTTAGCCCTAGCTTTCCTTTCCACGGCTACCATTTCGTTCGCTTGTTGGAATAATGTGACGGATAATTCTTCCAGTTCGTTTTTAACATCGGTTAATTGCTTTTCGGCCATTTCCCGCCCGCGACGTTCCTCGCATAGAGCATTTGATAGATCGTCGAGTTGTTGCGATTCCATTGATACCCTGCTCAATGTTTCGGGTGGTGTCGGGGGTCGTTCGACGGGTGGGGGCATTTCCGCGGTTGGCGGGAGTGGTGTTCCATTCGTTGGACCGGTTGATGTGGTGGTGGCGGTGCGGTAGGCGAAGAGTTGGTTCAAACGTTGAGCTGACGCTTTGTACGTGTTTTGCAATGTCGCTGTGACGGTGTTCGACCGGTTGAGGTTGTTATTGGTCGAACCTGTGGGTGATTTCGGGGTTTGATCCGCCGCGGGGACACCTGTAGCTGACGAGGCAGATTCAGAGCGTCGACGGAGGTCTGAGATTTCCTTTTGTGCTTGGGCCAACTGCTCAGCTGCGGGAGGAGAAAGGTCAGCCGGATGATGTTCGCGGGAGTGTCTATTTTCGTCGTATGCAAGGTACAACGGTGGTACAAATCGACAAGGTTTAAGTTTGTCGGTACCGATGGGAAGGGATCCGATTCAGCTTACCTGCCATAACAGCCCGAACGCTAAATTCTTTGACCCGCTGTTCGAGCTCTTCGATACGCTCTCTTGCCTCGCGAGGGAACTCTGCTTCGTCGTCGAAGGTGATGGCGATGCCGCAGTGTTTGCAGATGCAAAAGTCGCTGGTGGGCATGGAGGCGATGGAGGAGGCACCGGACGAGGGCATTTTTGCGTGTCGACGGGGAGGGGAGTATGAGCGAGCTGGGGATATGGATCGTTGGAGGAGAGCGGAGACGGGGATGGAGGTCGCCGACGAGTTCGACGGGAGGGGCGGTTTTATCGCAATCATCGCGGTGGTGATGGAGATGGTGGTGATGGGGACGGTGACGGTGACGGTGCGTCGGTGAGAATGTGTTGTTGGGCAGGAAACTGCGGCCAGCAGCCAGTTTCTCGATGATATAATAACGTGTACTCTGCAGAGGAAAAACGAAGGAAAGAAGACTGATTCGATGCAGAAACAGGTGCTACTTTTAATTATTTTTAATTTCCAATCTATTCGGCGGCAGGAATGGGGGAAGTTTCGAAACGGAGGAGCTGTGCTGAACACCGGTGTTTTGTAGTGTGTCGAGCCCGGGCCACCAGCGTTTTGAGGGGGCTCCGATTGGTAGCAGCCTGTCGCAGAAATGTCCCGCAGGAATGGCGTCCTCGCAGCCAATCAGTCCCAGACGCACGTGCACCGTTTATTCCCAGCCGTCGATTTCGTATTTCCTATGATCTTAGTATAATGTTTCTGAGTCCGTCGAGATTGATTGCGGAGAGAGGTTGGTATTTATCTGGGGGGAACCGCTCGAACAGGTGCAAAATGGCTGATGCCTTCTCCGACGCCGCCCGTTCCAATTTATTGGCCTCATCTCCATCGCTCGCCCGGTTATACGAACACAACAGCTGAATAGGGGATGGCCTCGTCCAGGTTGGTGTCTGCCGCATGCAGGTGCGCTTTTCGCTGCGATATGTATGATAATATTACACTCTTACGGTGGGGATGAATGCCCATGCATGCAAGCCGTCCGAGGGACATCAGCCGGTCCCTGTCACCAACCTGTCCGTGTGGGTCTCGAAGTTACAGGCTTCTCTGCTCTTCTCTGCACTCTGCGATTTTAGGCAAGCGCTTGGATCGGTTTCCCAGGCCCGGATGGGAAGGGCATTGAACATCGTCCATCTGATTGTCCTGTCCTCTTCGGCAGGCAGACGAGACGGAGCTCGAGACAATCCTCCTTTCCCCCCCCGAGATTGTCAATAATAAAAATAATTATTTCTGCGAGATTGGGCAAGCACGATGGCATCCCGATCGCATCGGAAATCTGATTCCTGTGTGGATATTTTTACCTTCGTCCGAACGACCAGCTTCCTGTCTGGATGACCGCGCACTCTCCTCACTTCATCTCATCTTTTCTTTTCTCCCGCGCCGCATGAACATAAGAAAGTGATTCTAGAAAGTACAATGCATCCAACGTTACCGTGTATCATTTCATCCTGCAGCCTGGTACCAGTTACTCCCACCAGTAACATGATATGCTCTCCCCCACCGTACCGTATTCACTTTTTTTTCTGTTGTATAAACGGCGAAGCATATGCAGGTGCATATAAGACCTAACGAAAGCGAGAGCGCCACAGAACCACCTCATTAATATTCAGGCTCGCCCGCGTATGCGTGTTACATTTCCGTTCACTGATCCAGACATGTTCCCTTTTTTTATTTTTTTCAAACCGAACATGTTCATTCATGTTCTATTGTCATTCGTAGGCTTCCGCATACACCAGCCCCAGCCTCGCCAAAGAATCTCACCTCACCTTTAATAGGATTAATCCTTCGACTTATCTAGCTAGCATTGATCCATCGATCAGATTGTTTTAGACTCCCTGAAAGATTTAGCGGCAAGTCTTCGACCCCAAAATCCAGAACCAGAAGGATTCCCGTTTCTAGTTCTCAAAAAGAGGTCTAGAAAATCCTCGGTTGATCTCATTCAGGAAGCCCGCCAGTCCGCAGCATAACTCCCAATCCGTACCCATTTAGCATTTTTAGTAAGGACCCCTCCCAGGGCCCGCTCCAACCGATAACGATACATAAATAAAATTCCTAGCATCATAATCTCGATTTCCTGTTCCAAGAGAATTCTCAAACCGGACTAACTCATACATGAACATCCCCAAGCCTTTCGCCTCCTCCTGCCAATCATAACTTAGGTAGGCTCTCGATTCGGTATTTTAAACAAGAGCTAGACTAGCCGACTCGATTATTTTATTCGTGTTTGATGGCACGGATTATCATACCTGTTCTCTGACTTAGGAAGACAATCCTTCAGAATGAGAAGAAATGCCTATCGTCTGAAACGTGCCCGTTGGAAGGAATTTAAATTCCTACTAGTCAGGCTTCTGTGAAGAGAGTTACCTAGGTCTAGATATTCATGATGCAACGCTTTTTAGCCGGGGCTGGTCTAACAAAACGGTGAGAATATGGCACAGAGAGGTTAACATCATAGCAGTAAAAACTAGCATCCGCAACGAGAAAACACAAAAAATATATTATCATCCAACGCCAATCCAATGCAAGAGGTTTCGTAAGGATACATGAAAAAAAGAACTTATAAGAGGGGAGAAGCAGGGTGTTCGTAACATTTGTATAGTGAGACTATGACACGGGAAGAGAAAAAAATAAATATCCCATCTATATCGTATCGTAATAAGCAGCCACAGCTATTCTTGCCAGATCTCGCGATCGAAAATTTGCTCAAATCGATCCAAGATTAAATCAAATTCTCAAAAGAAAAGAAGGAGAAGAAGAAAAAGGATTTCCGCCACAGGAAAAAAATTGTAGAGACGTATCTCTAGATGCCGGCGCCGCGGAGGCAAGTCAAAATTGACATATAAGGTATCTCAGATGCGAAGAAGAAATATTTTCTCGCTAGATAAGCAATTCAAAACCACGAGAATGTGCGGGACTACTGTTGCTGGCACTGAACATTCGCGCCATCATCGTCCTCTTCGTCGGAATCCTACACCACCGAAACTGGTTAGTATATCATGTGCCATATATATCCAAAAGAAATGCCAGAACCAACCTCATCAACCCAGGCCGAACCGCCATGTCCACCGGCCCCATGATCAGCCTCATCCAAATCCGTGACCTCAAATTGAACTTCATCAACATGTTCCACAGCTTCGATTTCGGGAAGTGGACCATCCGGCAATACCGCCTTGATCTTCGCAATATTGTCATCATTTTTGAGCCACTCCTCGTTCGGCCATATGATCTCAACGAGTAGATATAAATCTCCTCTACTCTCGCCGCGTTTATGCGGCATCCCCTCACCGTCAACCTTTAGGATTTGTCCTTGCTGAAGCATCGTGCCTTTTTTGTGTTCGATCGAGATTCCTCTTCCGTCGAGGTGTTTTAATACCACCCGGGAGAAACCACATATCGCTTCTTGGAGCGTGATTTTGATCGTATGGGTTAGATCTGCGTTGGCGCGGGAGAAAAGATCGTGGTCCTTCTCATTGACGACGAATATTATATCGCCGGTGGTGTAGCCTGGGACTTCATCCGCTTCGCCTTGTAACACTATCTTCTCGCCATTCCTAAAATTTCAAACCAAGTTAGCATGATCCTTATCTCCAAGTTGATTTTGTCTTTCAGGATTGTGATCGTACTTTGCCCCTCGTGGTATATATATCTCCAACACCTTCTTTTCCTCCTTCACGCATGCGCCTTTGCACTTCTTACACTTGTCCTTCTCCTTGAAAATCGTTCCATTCCCATGACAAGTGGGACAAGGCACCTCATCTCTGGTAACCAACCCGCGTCCGATCTGTCGTAACGAAGTCGTATGTCCAGTCCCCTGACAGCTTCCACACTCCTTCGCCTTCGCGCCATCTTTCCCTCCAGACCCTTTACAAGAAGGACATAACACATTTCTCGAACTCCCAAACTTGACAGTCTTGCCTTTGTATAATTCCTCCAGCGTGACTTCGTATTGATGCACCACGTCTCTTCCTCGGGGCTTCCCTCCCGGTCCGCCGTGGCTGTGGGGGCCCATGCCGGGCATACCGTGCATGCCTGGCATGCCACCCATCCCGCCGAACATGTTTATGAAGTCTTCGAAGTCCATTTCGGGACCCATTCCCGGACCCATGCCGGGGTTATTAATCCCGTCGATGCCGAAATGGTCGTAGTGTTCTCGTTTTTCGTCATCGGAGAGGATTTCGTAGGCTTGTGAGGCGGCTTTGAATTTGATTTCTGCGTCGGAGCGGAGGTGTTCGGGTTGTTTATCCGGATGGTGCGCGAGAGCGGCCTGGTAGAATATTTAGTAAAAGTTTTTATATTGAGCAAAGAGTGTGTAATAGAGAGCGGATATGTTGGTTGAAGAGGGTATGTGGAGGTTGAACTGGCGGGGAAAAGACGTACCTTGTGATATGCCTTTTTAATCTCTGCTTTTGACGCACCTTTAGCGACGCCGAGGATTTCGTAGAGGTCTAGTGTTTCGCCTGGACCATTCACTGAGGATTAAATGTTAGATGATGTCCCCTAGAGCTATATCAAAGGTGTATCTGGGGTTTATACTCTTTGTTGGAGTGGAGCGATGGTGAATCGCAGCTGCCTATGTGGATGCGGTGTAATGGTAAGGTAGCTCTGAGGAGGGGCGATCTCTGCGAAGGATTATATAGAAGATGAAGCAGCAGCGACGGTGAGCTTTTGTGAAAGAAAACGGTCAGTAAGAGCAATAACATGAATGGAGGCGCAGTTTGGTACCTGCAGCGAACGTGGCGACAGCGATGGACTATATATGACGGATCGATGAAGATATCTGTGTTCTACGAGAAGGGTAGTTGCAGCAGAGAAATCTTTTTTTTTTGTTTGAAGAGAAAGGCGCGGTATGTTTCACAAACACTTCCCCCCACACCACCAACCGACTTCTCTCAGATACTCATACACACATATACATCCACGACAATGATACCCCCGAACGCCCTCTCAATTGCGCGAAATGCACGAACAGTCTTTCACCGTCGCCCGGTCAGCTCGTCCTGGATCTGTGACAGCTGCCGGTCATACTCCACCCGCCGCATCAAAACAACCGACCCCACCACCCCCGCCAGAACCCGTTTCGCTCCCTCTCCAACCGGTTTTCTGCATCTAGGCTCTCTCAGAACCGCATTGTTCAATTACCTGCTAGCCAAGCGGACGGGTGGGCAATTCTTACTTCGTATCGAGGACACTGACCAGGTTAGCGAGCCTCAAAAGCCTTTGTAATCGATATGCTTTCGTTTGGAGGCTGTGGGGATATGCAGCTTACGGGACAAGAAACGGACTGTGCCAGGAGCTGAGGAAGCTCTGTTTGATATATTGAAATGGGCGGGTTTACAGTGGGATGAAGGTTTGTGGACCGCAATTCGGCAATCACGGGCCAATTGCTGATATCAATTGAGTTTAGGTCCCATTGTAGGAGGCAATTGCGGACCCTACCGACAGGTATACTCTTATCGCACCATATCATTAGAAATATACAGAATCGCTGATATAAAATATAGTCAGAACGAGCACACATCCACAAGGAACATGCCGAACGACTATTAGAAGTACGCCCTTTTCAATCCCGCCTTCTACACATGAATTATCCTTAATAGATAAAAAATCTAGACCGGGCACGCATACCGATGTTTCTGCACCATCGATCGCCTCCGGACCCTCGCCGAACACCGCCGTAAACTCGGCCTGACCTCTGAATACGACCGAACCTGCTCCTCAATCCCAGCCTCCGAATCGCTCTCCCGCTCCCTCTCCGGTGAACCCCACGTAATTCGTCTCCGCGTCCCTGACACCTACCCTCCATTCACAGATGCAATCCACGGCCTGATAAAACCTAGCACAACCACCATCCGCCACGGGGAACCCGCATTCGAAGACCCCATTCTTTTAAAACAAGATGGTTTACCTACCTACCATCTCGCTAACGTTGTCGACGATCACATGATGGATATTACTCATGTTATCAGAGGGATGGAGTGGTTCCCGTCGACGCCGAAGCATCAGTATTTGTATTCGGCTTTCGGGTGGGAGGCTCCCACGTTTTGTCATGTTGGGTTACTCCAGGACTCGGAGGGGCAGAAGTTAAGTAAGCGGAGCGGAGACGTTCATGTTGCGGAATATAGGGAGAAAGGGTATCTTCCTGAAGCAGTGTTGAATTTCGTCGCATTACTGGGGTGGAATAATCGATTGAACAGCGATCTTCTTCCGTTGGAGGATTTGGTCAAGAATGTAAGTTTTCTTTCCTTCCTTACAAACCCATCTCTTATCTTAGATGACGATGTCTGGGAATCGTTGTGCTGATACCGCTTCATATATAGTTTTCTCTTCGAGGCCTTACCAAAGGAAACACCAAAGTAAACTTTGGCAAACTAAACTACCTCCAAAAAGCCTACATCCAAAAATACATCACCACGACCCCTTTCGAAACCGCGATCCAATTCGAACGCTCCCTAATCTCACAAATCCAATCCGTCATCGCCGCCAAATTCCCCTCCATCCCAGAAATCCTCCGCCACCCAGACTACATCTCCCTAATCCTCTCCGCTGATCTGAAAAACTACACCACCCCGGAAACATTCATCCAACAGCACGATTACTTCTTCAACTCCACCCCGGACTTCGACTCCACCGAAGCCAACATTTACCGCTCGAAAATGACCGGCGACGACGTTATTAAAGGAAAACACGCCCTCTCAATAATACTCAAAGCCATAGCAAACAGAGGAAGCATGGATATGGAATACAACGAACAATTCATAGACAAAATCTTCGAAGAGAATTGGGAGGATGATAAGGAAGCGCAGAAGATGGTGCAGAGGAATCTGAGGTATGCGTTAGCCGGAGGGAAGAGCGGGCCGGGGATTCATAAAATTATGATGATTTTGGGCGAGGAGGAGGTGGTGAAGAGGTTAACGGAGGTTAGATGGTATTCTAGGAGTGGTCAGGTGGATGAGAAAGGGAGGGTGGTTATGACTTGGAAGGAGGAGCAGGAGGCTGGACCTGATGAGGAGGATCAGGAGGAGATTAAAGAGTTGATGAAGAAGAAGGAGGAGTTGGGGGTGTAGAGCATATACACAAATCACAGACGTATCGAACAATGCTGAGGAGAGGCAACGTATTGTTATCTTGGTATTGATGATATATATATTTTGAGCAGCGAGATGCTGTTTGGTCTCGTCGATGAGACTTGTAAGAATAGTATTATACAGGATTGCTTAAGAAGAATAAACCCAAATATACCCGGGCCAGGTATTTTAAAGAACTACTTACTTGACTACTTACTTTTTAAATAAACCAAAACCCTCAAACGCCTCTTGAAAACAACAAAAAGAAACCCCTCAAACGCTGTAAACCCCCAAACCAAAGCGTATACCGAATACTTTAATTCCCTTCACTCCATCCACAACCATGTCTTTCTCCATTACCCCAATCCCCTCCTCTCAGCTCCTCAGCCCTCACCCCAAAATCATCGTTCCTCCAGATCCTCGCCGTACAATCATCGCTGATAGAAATGACATTCCCATCGATATCCCATGCGACACTGGTAACCTCTTTCCCACTATGTCCTTCAACCAACGCCGTCCCCTTCCCGCTCATCAACTCTCTCCCGGCGGTAGCGCTGGCCGGCGCACCCTGCGGTAACGGTAATCCATCATCTTCAGCTGGCGAAAGATATTTCTCATCCGTAGGGAATAACACCACGGTTCCATCACTACTTCCAGTCGCGAGGATTCCACCATCCCTTGATATCGTACTCTTCACATAAAAAGAATTGGTTTTCAATTTCGAATGAGAGTAAAAATGTATGGGACCTAGATGCATGTGCGACGTCGAATAAGCGTACATGTTGCCGTCTTTGCAAAGGGCGTATAATCTCGATCCGTCGGGCGAAAATGTTAACGAAGTGATTCCATGATCACGGTGTGGTTTGAAATCGTGGAATCGTGGTTTAGGCGCTTCGCATTCGGCAATCGGTCTCGCGTTTGCTGTTTTCTTTAGGTAATGCGATTTTCGAATATCCCAGATTTTGATAACTGCGTCATTGTGGGATGCTGTGGCGATTTGGTATGGGTTCCGAGTTGACCAGATTGCGGAGGTAACAGAGCAAATTTTATCAGCTGCGGTATGGCCGCCGACGATGCTGTTGATGGGTTTTTGGCTGGTTCCAAGATTGATGCCTAGTGATGTTCCTGTAGTTCGGAGGTCCCAAATGTGTACATCGGCGTCTCGAGACGAGGTAAGGATGAGATTATGATTTTCCATCGAATGATTGATTTGTTTGACGGATCCGTGATGGCCGGTGAGTACAGCAACCGGCTGTCGTGTTTCGATATCGTTGACGCGACATGTTTGATCACCACTCGCAGATGCCTGGAATAAATGGTCAAAAAGAATTCAATGACGAGTTCCTTTAGGGAAAACTTACGATATGTCTGTCATCAGCTGAAAGAGATAGATCGAAGATTGCGTTGTCATGAACGAGAACAGATGCCGATTCTCTGTCAAAACCACGATAGCTATAACCTCCCTTGGCGAGTATCGACTCTTCATTCCAATGACCTGTTGCCACCAACCGAAGGTTGCCAGTTTCATACCCTATAGCAACCATTGGGCTCGCTAGTTGAGAAAGTTAGCATCCTAGAGTTCAACATGGGCGAAAAGGAATACTCACTGTTGAATGTGGCGAGGCAGAATGGCATCTGTGGGCCCTCCGGCTCAGTGTACATGTTCACATCGTTTTCTTCGGAATAGAACCCCTCCGTAACCCAAGTCCGCCTCCCGAGACGGATTCCGGACATCTGATCCGGTTCGTAACCGACCAGTGACCGATTGAGATTCCGAAAACTAAAGGAAGTTGGCATGGGCTTTCTGATCTTTGGTTTCCGGATATCCTGGAAGTCATCGACCAACCGGGAGGGTACGCTGAGGCTGAAGTCGTTATCATCGTGGCCCCTCGAGATTTGAAGTTTTTTCAAGAACGTGACATCAGGTGTTGAGGCTGGGGTTAGGAGTTGGTTTTTCAGAGGCGATGAAGAGAAGAGAGGCGGAGGAGAGGATGAAGGAATGTTGGTAGGGGATGTGGGTAGTTCATTGGCCACGGCTGATGATATTTCGCCGAGGGGTTTACGTCGTTCGCTTTTTCGACGTGCACCAGCAAAGAAGGCGTCTCGTCGGATCTTGGAGGTACGGGGCGAGCATTTTGGAAGCTTTGCGGGTACGTCTTCTTTGAGAGCGGTAGCCTTGCGTTTCTTAGTCGGTCGGATTGCAGAGGAAGACATGGCGATGGGATGACGATGGTGATTGTGGTGGTGGTGATTGTGGTGGTGGTGATGGTGGGTGATGGTGATGGAGGAAGAAGGAGGAGGAGGAGGAGAATTAATTGTCTGGCCGGGTTGGGATGGCTGATTGATTGATTCGCGCGTGCTGTGTTCCTCTGCGCGCGTGGTTGCCTGATCCGGTAATTTGCCCAAAGCGGCGTGTTGCCGGCCTCCCAAATTAAAGTGGCGGTTGGCAGGAGCAACATCTCTCACTATCACACTTGAGGGTCTCTCTACTAGCACAGACAATTCTACAGAATTGGTTTCTATATTGGGATATGTACAATACTCTACGCTGCTGTTCGCCGCCTCTACTTCTTCTTCGTCCGGGATTTGTCCCTGTAAAATAATGTTAGCATCACGAAAACACCCGATAAGATATGGTTGGACATACTTCTTCATACGTGCGTCCACCACCTTGTATTTGCCCTTCACTCCCCTCGGCCGTCCCTGAACGCCCCTGTTCCCGCCCTTCGCGACAACCAACTTGACCGACTGCTTCGGCTTCTTCTTCGTAGCTCTGTTGATCATCCGTGTGATCTTCTGCGCCTTTTCTTTCTCCGTCATGCCTTCTTCTTCCATCAACATCGCCGACTTTTTTCTCAACTTCTCGAGTCTCTGGTGAGCTTTGAACTTCTTTCGGTCCTTCGCTTCCTTGACTTTCTTGATCGGCCGGGCGTTCAACGCGCGCAGCTTCTCTTTTATGGCGGCAGAACCCGCGGCTGTTATCGGCCGCAACGGTTTACTGTGCTTCGCTTCATCTTCGAGAAACCAGTCCGGTAATCCGTCTTTAGACCGGAAAGAATATTTGTTGAACCCATCATCGATCAAGTCGGCCTTGGATTTCTTCCCCAAAGCGATCTGTTGAGCGAGTGTCATGGCTTCTGCAGTGATAATGTCGATGTCCGGCTTACCATTCTTCGTCGGTTCCTTCTCGTTGGCATCCCACATGTCGTCTTTGTTCGATGGGACAATCTCAATTCCGCTGTCGCTGACATCTTCATCTTCGCTTTCTGCGGTTTCCCTTGTATCGAACCATTCGTCGGCGTCTTCGATTGTTTCGGAGCTCGATTCATGGTCGGAGCCTTCCTCTTCACTATTCGATGCCTTTCCATCCCCGGATTCCTCCATCTCAATATCTTCATCATCGTCCTCCTCGTCCTCCTCTTCCTCTTCACCCTCCTCATCAGTTCCTGCGGCGTCTGCCCCAATATCGCCGAACTCCTTAAAGATATCCTGATCAAAGAAAAGTGCCGCTTTTTTGCTAAGACCACTCGTCGTCGTCTTGTCGTTGTCCAGCGAAGTCACTAGACGCTTGTTGACCCCATACTCTTCGCCGTCCTCGTCCTCCGAAGAGGAGTCATCGTCATCGTCATCTTCTGCTATAACATCATCCTCACTGGTGACATCTCCCTTATCCTCATCAATACCCTCCCATTCCTCATCAGCCCCTTCTTTGCGTGCCCTCTTAGCCTTGAACTTGTCGTCTCGCTCGGCCTTATGCTCCACATACTGCTCATACATTCGATCCAGTTCATCCTCCAACTCGTCTTCTGCTTCGTCACTTTCCTCCCCTTCACTCTCTGGATCTTGCTGCTGCGTAGCAGCCGCCCGTGCCTTGGCTTCCTCCTCATCTACAACCATGTTCATCTTACCCTTGAACACTTCCTTCAACCCTCCTGCCGTATCCACCGTCTTGAGTTTAAACATTGATTGCTCGTCTCCCGGGCCCGCTTGCTGTTCCAAGCCAAGTTCCATAGGTGCTGTCATGTGCATCTGCAGCCTGACGATCTCCTTTTGTTTCCGCTCGTTGTCTTTCTTCTTATCCTTCCGCTTCTTCTTTGATTCCTTTTCTTTCATGTTTTTGAGATCCTCCTCGAGCTTCAACTCTTCATCCATAGGTGTGATCTCTGTTGTTTCTTCCGCCTCCTCCGCTTCTTCGGCTTCCTTCTTCTTTTTTGCAGACCAACCAAACTTGTCTCGTATCGCCAACCGCCATTTGAGTAGTAGTTTGAAGTCTCGTCGGCCTAATACTCGAAGATCATTGCAGCAGTTCCGTATCTCTTCCGTTGTCTCCGGCATTCGTAATATCGCAGCCGTCGCAATATCGTTTTTATCAGTGAATGTAAACTTGTTCAGAGAACCGAGCAGAGCAATCGGATCTGTCGTTTCGATAAAGTCCTTCACCGGAACCTCTTTGTATAATAGATTATCCCCTTCTTCGTAACCATCTCTCTTCCGCTTCTTCTTCTCCGGGTTGTAAACTTTCGCTTCATTATTCGGTGTCGCGTCAGGTAGCTCTTCGAACACGGTTTTCGGATCCAAGAACTTCGGGTCAACCCTCTTCGGCGCGAGGTATCCCCTACAAACGACGAAAATTTCTGCGGAAACATTTCGCGATGACGGAGGTTTTGTCGCTTCAACTTTTTTGAACAACTGGTTGAACACCCAAAGCAACGAGTTGTAATCTTTTGATCTGAAAATCTTGGTAACAAAAGTTCCTCCTTCAACCAAGAATTCTGTCGCTAGTTTCAAAGATTGTAGCGTGAGTTCTGCCTGTGTGAAAGCGTCCTGCACCCACGCTGTACCGACGTTCGGAGCACCGTCGTGGAGCACCGTATCCGCTTTCCACGTTTTTAAATGTTGCCGCAGCGTAGACCGACATTTATCTGTCGTGATATCTGAGACGAAGGTGATGACTTTGGGGATCGGTTTTATCGGCGAAAGGTCGACTCCGACGATGAGGCTGGAATTTGGCATATTCTCCGCAGCGACTTGAAGCCATCCCTGTCCCGTAATATTAGCTAAAACCATCGATATGTTGATTGAGAAGGTTCAACGTACTCCTGGCGCGGCGCAGAGATCGATGAGGACTCTGGATTTTTGCAGAAAGCCATATTTCTGATTGAGCTGGATAAGCTTGAACGCTGATCTGGCGCGATAGTTCTTCTCTTTCGCGAGCTTGTACCACTTGTCGAGACGACCTTTTCCGTGCTGTGAAGAGGTGGATTAGCGTCGCGGGGTTGCGTATATTAGTTCCTCGGGCGACTTACCTTCTTCTGGATACCCATCGTGGCCGGTTATATCGTCGTCTACGGGCAACGGTGGGAGTTATCTGGCGGATGAAGTCTAGCGAGTCTTGAATTTTTTCTTCAACCTTTTTTTTTCCTGCGCCGCCAAAGAAAAGTTCGGTTCCTGAAATGGCGTGGCTGGTGCGTTGTACTGTGGCGTCAGTCGATAAGCTGGATGTGTGGCGGTGTGCGCTTTGGGGTGGAAACAGCTGCATAGCTCTCGCGTACTCCCCACTCTCTATCAGGCACCATCCAACCTTTCATCCTCACCTTCTCAATAGCGATAGCGGCGTCTTTTCACAGCTCTTCGCAATGTCGTCGGATTTAGCTCGTAAGACTTGGGAGCTGGAGAATAAGGTCACCCTTGTCGACCCGGTCAAGGACTTTATCTACGGTTTCGACGAAGACGAGCAGCGGGTCATCCTCGATGCGAAGCCATGGAAGTCAAAGTATGTTAGGATCCTAGGGATTGACGGCCATCAAGCTAACTTTAATCTAGTCCGGATTATTTCAAGAGCGTCAGAATATCAGCGGTCGCGCTGCTCAAAATGGTGAGATTGTTTTTTTGGCATCATCATGGCGGGGTGTATCTATAGAGCTAACTAGCTCGTCAAACACAGACAATGCACGCTAGATCCGGAGGAAGCATCGAAATCATGGGTCTCATGGTCGGTAGAGTTCACGGCACATCCTTCATCGTCAGCGATGCCTTTCCGCTCCCCGTCGAAGGCACGGAAACCCGCGTCAACGCCCAAAACGAAGCCTACGAATACATGGCCGAAGCGGACCGTCTTGCCAAGGAAATCGGTCGTAAAGAAAACGTCGTCGGGTGGTACCACTCACATCCCGGTTACGGTTGTTGGTTGTCCGGTATCGATGTCAGCACGCAAATGATGCAACAGCAGTGGATTGATCCTTTCCTGGCTGTTGTTATCGACCCGGATAGGACTATTAGCGCTGGGAAGGTTGATATTGGCGCCTTTAGAACTTATCCTGAAGGTCACAAGCAGGCCAGTGGCAAGGATGCGGAGTATCAGACGATTCCATTGAGCAAGATTGAAGATTTTGGCGCGCATAGTAGTCAATATTATCCGCTGGAGATCAGTCACTACAAGTCCTCGTTGGATAACCATCTGCTGGAGCTTTTGTGGCATAAATATTGGGTTGCAACTCTCTCGCAGTCTCCTCTGTTTACGGTAAGTCGGAGCAAGCTTCTCGAAATTGCAAGGCGTATAACGTCTGACGAATGAGATGATAGAACCGAGAATATTCCTCTAAGCAAATGGCGGAGATCTCACGCAAGATCAAGAAAGCCGAAACACAACTCTCTCACTCTAAAATTATATTTGGCGGTGGGCCAAGAGGTGGATATGGAGGTGGCGATAGCAAAGGCGGGAAGGACAGTCAACTGAGCAAAATTGTGCGTGACAGTAACAAGATCGCAAACGAAGAAATTTGTGGTCTTCTGTCAACGGTGGTGAAGGAGAGGATATTTGACTTCAGCAACCTTAAGCTCGGGCAGTGCGGTCACTCCCATTCGCAGCCATCACAATCACAATCCCAACCAGCACCTACAACCTGAGCTCTAGAAACGTTACGACCTAGGTTTTTTTTTGGTGTCATATGCATGTTCAGATATTCATATAATGGCAGGTCTGGTTACGGGGCTGCATATACTAGTGGCGTTCTCCTGTATTCTGGGTTTTGGTGTTGAAATTGTCTTAGCATCGCTGGTTTCTGTCGCTTAATAAGTACAAACAGGGAAATGGCGAGATTTAAAGGTCCACAATGGGCTAATATGAGAGGCTGGATGGACAGGCGATGGCGGGCAGCGAGCATTTATTTATCCGTAGAAAGAATCAACTTTCAGCGATCGCAGGTGTCTTGTCTAACAGATGTCTTGTCTAACAGGTGTCTTGTCTAACATGATTGTATGTGAGCGCCCGTCTATCGATATCATACTATCGATATCGAGGGGGGTGCAAATCGATTGTTGCCATGTGTAGGGATGCAGCGGGAAAGCAAAACAAAAACAGCATCGGCGCCTACACGGCTGGTTTCTAGAGGCCTGCCGTTTCCGGGGGGTGGTTCGTCGACAGCAGCGAATGCAGCTGACGGCCTCGACGGATGTTTTCGTGGTTTCACATTAATCGAAGGAAAAGAGAGAGGAGAAGAATGTGGTGGTGGTGGTTGTGGGGGGTGGTGTGTCGCATAGCAACCAACCGCCAATTTGTTTACCCGACACAGCAACAGCGCCCGACGCCCAAAATAATGAAACCGCACTACAAAGCAGAATCAGTTCCCCCCAAAACAGATGCATCCTGACATCAACCTTATCAACCATCATCCCCCTCTCAAGCCCTTATTCTTATTATTCATCTCGCCTTGCTTGTCACCGTGACGACTCGGAATTCCCTTGGATCTACGACTTCGATAGTTCGTTCTTCAACCGTCGCGACCTTTGTTTGTGTCCCGTCTACTCCATTCCGCCTGCCACCTCCCTCCCCCTTCATTCCACAGTCACGTTTGAAACAGCGATATTGATCATTGGACTATCGCATGGTGACTTGGGAACCTTAGCGACAACATACTACAAAGAGAGAGTGATTACTGCCCTTTCTCGCCTCTTATCCCCTTGATACAATCGGAACGATATTCCCCGATCCCACGTTCGAACCACCCGCATTGTCATTCTTCATCAGAACCCGATACACACGGGGACGGTGAACAGATGGATAATTCTTACCTCACCACCCAGGTCACATCGATCATAAATTCCCTTCATGGGATATTTGACGAGATTGGTGTACCGCATCATGACCGCGAGTCCCGAGAGGCAGCGCTATACGCTGCGTTATCAGAGACCCTCCAAACCCAAGTCCGTCTTGTTAATGCCGAGAAGACTGCGCTGGTTGAAGAGGCGAATAAACTGATCTCTGCGATCCGTCAAATACATCGTGCTATGGACGATGGGAGGAGGGCTAACGAATATGATGATTTGGTTGTTACATACCCTCTTCGCGTATGCGTGGAGACCTTAAAGCAACAGCATAATATGTTGCGCTCTCAATACGAACAAGAGTTCGAAGAAATAAAGAGTTAGTTTCCTTTCCTTACTCCACCTTACGATTGCCAATGCTAATGCCTATATCTTTCTAGAACTTGTACAAGCTATCGAGTCTTACGCGTGCAAGATGGAAGATGGTTTCGTTCGAGTACAATTACCGAGCCTTACCAACCCCACATACACATTCAAAATCACGGTCGCATCAAGGCAAAAGCTGGAGGGAGAATTCGCGAGAGTCTATGAGGAGTTCACACGCAGGATCGCGACGGTTAAAAGCCTTTGTGCAGATATCGTGAACCTGTGGGCTGAACTCGGAACGCCGACTCATTTGATAGATCGAAAGATCGTAGAAACTTGCAGAGATGGTTACGATAACAGTGACATCAGGATGGATTCTATCACGAGTCTTCGAGCTAAGAGGACTAAGTTGGCGGATGAGAAGACCATCAGAGAACGTAGAATCCACGATATTCATCAAGAACTTCAGCCTCTGTGGGAGAAATTCCAGGAGGACGAGCGAGATGAGCAGCGATTCCTACAAAAGAATAGGGGATGCAGCCTCGAAGTTGTCCAAAACGTAAGACATAGCCCATTTCCTTCCTTTGAGCTTGAGTTAACTTTCGCGTCTCTTGTAGTGGGAAAACGAGAAGGCACGCCTACTTGAAATCAAGAAACAACATATGCATATATTTATTGCAGAAGCCCGAAACTTGCTGCAAGATTTGTGGGATGCTCTTTACTTCACCGAAGATGAGACATACCAATTTGAGCCCGCCTGGTCCAACTCGAATACGGAAGCAGTTCTCCGAGCACACGAAATGGAAGTCGCAAGGCTCCAAAAGCTTGTCGACGAGCGAAGTCCCATTCTGAACCTGATTGAAAAATATCAGACTCTCATGAACGATAAGACAAGTCTCGAGGCTTCCGCTCAAGATCCAAACCGTCTTCTCGCAAAGGGACCTCGAGACCCAACCAGACTACTTCGTGAAGAAAAGATGAGGAAGCGAATCGCAAAGGAATTGCCGAAGATCGAGTCAGATCTTATTGCCGCTCTTGAGGATTGGGAAAATGAAAATGGTGAACCTTTCAAGGTCCATGGAGAGCCGTACCTTAACACAATCCTGGAGAAGCAACGTCCATCATCAAAGACGCAGAATTCTGCTGCCGCTGTCCTGAAGGCTACTGCCCCGAAGACCGCTGCTGCTGCGAAGACTGCCCAAACGCCCAGACCTCTTCCTCCAAGGCCCAATAGCGCCGCAGGCCTACGCTCGGCTGCTAAGACCCCCACTGGCTCTAGAGCTCCACCTCCTCGGACAGCTACTAAATCTCCCACTCCATATAACCGCCAACCTCTCCAAAATTATACGCAGAACGGTCAAAATTCTCCTGAAAGAAAGCACCAGATTCCCACCCGGAGCAAGACTCCGAGTACAGTGGGCAGGAATGCTGCAAATCCTACCAAGACACCTACTAGTGGTGGCGGAACTTCTCGTCGTATGCCGGCATACATGGCTCAGCAAGTATCTCAAAACACCAACACCGTTAGAGCTCCTCCCCCAAAGATGAGGCCTCTTGAGCCTATTCATAAGGAAAATATGGCTCCACCACAACAGTCGAGCTTCGTCGCACGAAACATCATGGAACAGATGCCCGCTGATAACAGTGCACCATCGCTATGTAGCCCCGTCGAAGCCATGATGGCAAGACGAGGTAGCCCATTCGATAATATGGGGTATAACCCCCAGCCTAAGAAAACGACTTCAGCCTCCTCATACGAGGACGTGAATCGTGTTCCATCCCTTACTTCACAAGCATCTACCCTCGCCTCTACTAGCAGCGCGGTGAGCAGCGAGAACTGGGAAACATTCGGAGAGGATTCGGATTATGAACCCGATGTCAGCAGCCACTACTACGATAAACTCAAAGCTGTGAAGGATAATAGGAAGAACTTCAATCACTATGGAGGCGGACAGAAGAAAGTTCGAGGCATCGCCCCAGGTCTTCGAGGAGTCGTTCAAGATGATGAGTGGGAAGATGAGACGTTCTAAGTCTACAGATTTTGATGCTCATTGCTTTCCCTAGTTCTATACTTTGTACGATGTCATCTTGCACTTGCGGCGTTTGATGCTTTAACTTCTCTTTCTGTCTAGGCCCTTGAGTTTGCAATGTCCCCCTTTTAAACAATTCTGATTGCATGACGAAGTTCATTGATGATCATGAGGCACAATGAATCGTTTCCGAACCGTTCAATGACGGCTACGATGATTTCACACCTGTTTTACAAACAAAAATCACTCTTCTACTTCTTTTTCTTTTTTGGGTAGCGACGTTTTTATATCTTTCTGATTGCATTGGAGTTTTCTGGGATCGGAGTTTTCTGTTATTTGACTTCACGTACTTTCCGTAAATCGCACCGCATGCATCGCCCTCTTCACACGTTTATTTGGTATTCTTTGTAGTATTGATGGGTTCTAGAATCTCGAATCTTAAACGGGTGAATGCATTTCCTCATAAGAAATGGCATCTGAATTTCCTATTTTCTATCCTGTAACCTCCGAGTGCGGTTCTCTTTTCTTGAACTAAGTTTTTATATGTTCAGAGACCAACAAATATTTCTTACTTTTTATCCTATTTTATTTTGTCTTTCTTCCCTTGAATCTTTCTTCTGTAGCTTTGAACAATTTACTTAAAAGTCTACTTTAAAATCTTACACCAAGTGACAAGTGTTTGAGTGATCGTGTTTTTTTTCTTGTTTAAACTATAGTCTTTAAAAGTAGCAGACCTACTGCTCCAGCCCATCTAATCTTAATCAAAAGGAGCCTTAAGAACCTTATGACAACGAAACCAATTAATTCTTATTTCCATAATGAAGTCAACGTCCCAACCATCCATCCACTCCCCGATGATTTTTATAAGCCTATAATAGAAAAAAAGGCACCCCCCAGCATCTAGTAAAAACGACAACTATCCCGCTAACGATGAATAACTTCATTAAACGAACGAGCACCCTGCATATTCGGAGCCCGGATGTTGCGATTCTTCTCACGGTGTCGCTGTAGCGCATCATTCCGGTGATCGGGTGTGACATTAGAATCGTTATCATTATCATCGCTGACGGTGAAGGGTTTATTGTGGTTTATGATGTTGATTGGGTGGATGCATTGTGGGGTTCCGCAGTATCCTACCCGGACAGGGATTTGTTTGCCGTCGGTGAGGGTTTGTATTTGCTAGACACAGCCGCACCGGTTGGCTGTATATTGAAACTGTTAGCGGGGATATTGATTTCGCGGGTTTGAATATATATCGGGAGAAAGAGTGGAGAAAGGAAGGGGGATTTACGAGATTCGAAGCTAGGTGGGCGTTGTTGGAATGGAAACTCTGGTGGCCGGAAATAAGGTGGTGGATGGGGTACATGGAATCTTGGAGGGATCATATCTGGGGGCATGCTGGATAGCAACTCTGGCGGAAATTCGGAGATATCGATTGGACGGCGTCCTGAAGACCAGACTGTTACATCGTGGCTTTCTGGAGCTCCCGGATGGGGACGGTAAACAATGAACGATTCCCTGTAGAAGAAGCCTTGCGACATCTTTCGAAATTTTACTATAGTTGTAGAGTTTCTTGCTTTGCTTTTGTGTTTGGTTGTAGGATTCTCGAGATCTTTTCTTTGTGGAATTGTTTGAATAGGGTCTAGATATTTGTAGTGAAGGTATTCGTTTTGGTAGGTGTAATCCCATGAACTATGGTGTATTTGGAGACTTTGGTTATAGGTGGCGCGATAAGATTCGAGAAGGGTATGGACACTTTCTGATTTCATTGTTTTGCTTGTTATACATTTATCATCTGTTTTCTGAATGTCAATCATAATTCGATGGGAAAATCTGTGGATCGCATGTTGTTAGTAATATTCCAAACATGCCTTGGACTAATAGATATTACAATATCGGGGTAGGTATCAAATACTCACTTTCTGCTCCTAGAAGAGTTCCATCTCTCCAACTCTCTTCGACCCAATCAGTCAACGTAACTCTCGGGATCGTATCTCTTACACTCAAGAGGTTGCGAATCGCTTTGACCCGGGAACGATCCTCATACCCTACTAGGATATGTGTGATATCTTCATCTTCAAAGTCATCCACAATTCTTCCATTCCCGAATTCTAATAGATTCCGGCAGAGTTGTAAAGACATATCGCTAGCCTCGGTAAGTGACCGCGATTGGGTGAACGATTTCAGGATATCTTCTGGGCTGGCCGATATGTGGTTGTTCTTCGCATTCTCAGGGGTATCCAAATATGCCACCACATGCTGGAACATCCAACCAATGGGTGCATCAAGCTGTGAGAGCTCGTCTCTTAGCTGTGATAATGTTTCTTCGGGGACATATTCCTCATCTTCCAATTTGACCTGTTCTCTGAGAAGTTTACTAAGGTCTTCAGTTGATATATCACGATAGTAGCTGTCGCCGTACTTGTCAACAGTTTCTTCAAACTCATTTTCGACACCTGGTGGGATGTAGAGCATGTGTCTTTCTGCCTCGAGCGGTAGAATACAACTTAGCTCCAGGCAGTCGAATATCCACTGGGGACGGATGACTTGAATATCTTTCTTTTTTAGGGTCAAGACCTTGACGACGGATTTATCCGCGATGCATTTCACGTTATCGGCGCCACCGTCTGATTGGAATATCTTGCCTCCGGAAGCCTTGACCTGACCCTCGATCTCTGCTTTACTCTTCCTTGGTTTTGAAGATTCGGTCATGATCCCTACGACCCGTTGTTAATAGTCAATTCATAAAAATGTATGGTGGTTATTCGGAATCTTACAAAAATTCATGCCCTCGAAAAGGTGGTCGTTATTCACCTCTACAGGCTCTACAATCTCATCCGCACCAGCGATTTTGATGTCCCTTCGGGCTCTCTTAGTCACTCTCCTGCGCTCGATTTGCATATCATGTTCGTGCTTCTGCTCTTCTATCTCTCGCTTCATCCTAAAAAATTCGACAAGATTCAGAGCAGAATCCCATTCGCGATCTTCCCGGAGTTTCATGAAACGAGGGAACCGTAATGTCACACCGACTTTGAATTGATCGCTGGGCGCGAGTTGTGCACCCTTGACAGAGATGACAATCGAGTCTTCGGGTTTGATCCATTCGTCAGGCCGTTCGGCTTGGCCGCTGGCTAGTTCAATGTATTCCGTCGGTGGCCTTCTGGCGTTCCAAGTATTCCACTTGCCTTCCGTTCTGTGCCTGATCCAATTGTAATCTTGAGCGGCGAAACCTCCGCCAACCTTGCAAAATGAATAGTATTTTCCGTCTTGAGCTTGTAAACCGCACATAAAACTAGATAGCCTCCCGCCACGGCTTCCTTGACCGTAATACCCACCAATAACGAGTAGGTCGAAGTTTTCACCTAGCTCTTTCATGTAGTCGGGTTTGACTTTCAGCCAGTCGTCGTTTCGGTCACCTAGGCTATACACACTGCGAGGGTTCTTAATTACTAAACCTTCAGAAGCTTCTGCAACGACCTCTCGGAGTTTGGATTTGAGATCTTCGACGGTGGTGCCTTCGGTGTATGTGTGCACTTCGAGCCTTCGGGATACAGGCTCAATTGCGCTTTTCAGGGCATTTCTTCGATCCCTTAATGTGTAGTTAATCAAGGATGTGTCATTTAGATATAATATATCAAAGACTCGGAAGAAGGGGCGGTGCGCCGTTGGATCATCTGTTCTTTGGGCGATGACTGCGGATTTTAGGGTTCCAAATGCCACCATCGCATCTTCAATCGGATCCCAAGTAACCATCTCTCCATCAAGAATCAAGTTTCGAACGCCAGGCTTGAAGGCGTTCCCCAGATACCTTGTTAGCGTTCCGTTCCGGTCATCGACTGCAGACCCGTAATGATCAGTGTAATCTTTTGCTTTTCTACTCCAGAACTTGAAGTTTCCATCATCATCCATGTGGAGCTGCATGCGCTCTCCGTCAAGCTTCTCTTCAATCCAGAAGACCTTGTCATCATCGGTAGTCTGCATTTTCTTGACTACGTCTTCGAATGATCTTAGTTGGAATTGCGCCAACTGAGGCTGAAATGTTTGCATAAGTTTTACACCTTTATCAGTGTTATTGAGTCGAAATTCTGGATCCCATAGTTCCCAGCAAACCAGTTTTAGTGATGAAGAGACATTGAAGAGACCGTCTGCGTCCTCGTGCCAACAATCGAAAAATGTCTTTTCCGTGGCGCCGACCTTCATTTGTTTTAGAATGATCTTGATGAGCCACTGGAGCTCTTCAGCGTTCATCCTGCTGTAGAATTCTTGCATAACAGGGAAATGATTTTTCGAGTCCTCGGCCAATTGATCCAGAAGCTCGTTAACTTCATCAATAGTGAGATCACCCGGTTCGGACCGCAAAGCTCTTTTAGATATGGCGTCGTGGCACCTGGATGGGAAATCTCCAGCGCCGGCTGCCTTGTTATCTCCAACACTCCGAGGCTGCTTCCAGTGTAACAGGTTGTAAGCATCGTCCGAGTCTTTTGATATTCTTAACACTTTGATTAGAACGCCGCCCAGAGCCTTTTCTTTCAACCCGTACACACTCCTCTCCCGGTCTTTATCCGGCATTATAAGCCTAAAAGCTGGCCAGATATCGTTGCCAACATCCCTCCTCCATTTGGAAATGAACCGACTTATGATATCTCGTCTCTTTTCTTGTGGTTTCTTGTGTTGGTTGTACTTTTTGGCTGCCGGACCGGTGGGCTTCTTGAGATTTGAAAGCAGAGGGTTGAAAAGCTCTTTGTATAAAGCGCTGAATAAGAGACTCGGCTTCGTGTTTCGTGGACGGTTTGGGTATTTGGCATCGAGGTCTTCCTTTTCCTGGGTGACCTTGCGGGTATCGGTGTACAGGTCGTCCTCGTCCTCGTCCATGCGCATATCCCGACTTCGCGGCATGTTGGTGATGTCTAACGATCCAAGTATCTCCCGGGCGTCTATGTATATTGGTAAGATTGATTGAAGTCTGGGAAGTCAAGAGAACCAGCTCTCGTCTGACAGAAGACGAAGAATATCGCGTCGGTCGACGTGACGCATCTCAGCGCCAAAGACGCAGCGCTGCTTAGTCGGGACGTTGTGTTGGGTGTGGTTGGTTACCCCGGACCAGCACAGTCGCGTTTCCCATGTTCGTCATCGAGCATGCCTTCTTCCTCTTCCTAGTGTTAGTTAGCCTCCGCGACTCGGACATGCAATGGAGCCCTCATCGTCCTCGTCGCCGGGTCCGCTTAAGGAGGAGGATATCCCTTCTATCCCCATATCTGCCGCAAAGTTAAACGATACATCGGAAGGAGACGAGACACCAAAGGCTACTGAAGCGACAACTGCGGGCGTCGTTCAAGCTCACCATGGCCCGGAAACCGGTGAGGCATCCACGGAGTCTCAAACGGGGGAGGGGGATGACCAAGTAGAGGACGAAGAGGAGGGCGAGGAGGAAGAGGAGGAAGGCGAAGAAGAAGAGCCGAAGCTCAAATATGTTCGACTCACTTCCTCCATGGGGAATGTCTATAGAAACGGCGATGCGACGAGTACTGCGATTGTCGCTGGCGATAAACTGGTAGAATCTTACTCTCCTGCGATAAGCACCTGCGTTTCTTTGGATCCACTAATTCCATCGGAAAGCATAGATTATTGGTACACATAATGGAAATGTCGTACGTATTCCTTGGTTATATGATTCTTTGGTTAGATACTAATCGTACACTAGCATATCCTCTCCTTACCGTCCCTCCACCCGCTTCGAGTCTATCATGCTCATACGGCTTCGGTAACGTCGCTTTCCGTATCTCCTCCGATACCACCGCCTTCTTCGTTATATTGGCAAGATAATTCCGCAACCTCTGTACATACATCGGCTATCCACATAGCTACATCCTCGCTCGACGGCTACACCTGCGTAACGCATCTTCAAGACTCAAAGGACATTTCGAGAACGAATTTCTCGCGGCCGGTCTCTGCAATTGCACTTTCGCCCACGTTCAAGCATGACAGATTATTTCTATCAGGTGGCCTAGCTGGGAATCTGATCGTTTCAAGGGCGACTCCGGGAACAGCACCCGTTGCTGGACTAGGTGGTATTGGGGGCGGGTCGTGGCTACCATGGGGTGGTGGGGCAAAGGACACAGTGCTGCATTCGGGAGAGGGACCGATAAGCACGATCACATGGAGTCGAGTCTCTCCCAGATTCGTGGCGTGGGCTAATGAATCCGGTATCAAGATCATGCGAAGCCATATCATTACTTTCCGAGGGGAGAAGATCGACCGCGCGGGTGAATGGAGGAAAATTAGTTCTATTGAAAGGCCGGAAGAAGTGCCCGAAGAAATGGCTGCGAGTTGGAAGGTGCGGATGGAGTGGATCGATTTAGACACTCTAGAGAGGAGAGCAGAGGAAATAGAGACAGAGGAAGGAAAGGGTAAAGGCCATCTCATCAAAAAGAAGGTCGTAGGGCAAAAAGTCGTGAGGGGAGGTGGAAAAGAACGACTGCTGATTGGATGGGGGCCGGTGATATGGGTGCTCGATGTATACGGCGGCGATGGGTTTGTGATACAGCCTGCGCCATCGTCGAAGGGCAAGGCACCAGCGGAACCTAATGAAGACAAGGCATGGGGCTGGGCAGACATCGTCCATGTGTAAGGAAAATTACTCCTCATGTTCAAAGTATATCGCTAACATGCTCCCAGTGTCCAGACTGACTGCACGGTAGCTGGCCTTACCCTTTACAATCCTTCACAGGTTCTTTTCTTGGCATACCTTGCTGCTGAGAAACCTAAGGAACCTGAAGAGACTGAAGCCCCGTCAGACGACACTTCTTCAACGCCTCGTAGACGTTTACTACATCGAGCCAATGCATTGGCACCTGAGATTAGGATTGTAGACCTGGTCACCGCATCGGAGGTCAGCGCGGATAGTCTGATGATGTCTCGATATGAAACCTTATCTGCGAATGACTACCATCTATCTTTCATCCCTCCGACCTCACATACGGTTCGACCGCGAGGTGGAGGCACTACGGTACCAAATACACCAAACACACCAAAAGCTGGTGAGATTCCAGACGGAGCTGCTAGCGTTGGAGGTGGCCTTTGGTCCGCTGGACTCAATGCGACTACTCTGTTCAGCTCGGGCGCGAGTATCATGTCAAGGTCTGATAGCTTTTCTACAGAGCGGGCTAGTAGCAAAAAGGAGGATGACACGCCAAGGTCCTCACTCAAAGGTCTGTTCCTGAAAACGCATAAAAAGTCGCCAATGGAAGGTCGCGAAGATGTTCCAGGGTGGAAAATATATATATCATCCCCTTTTGATTGTGTTTTTGCTACGGAAAGGAGTAGGAAGGATAGATTGAATTGGTTATTAGACAGACGCCGTTTTGCCGAAGCCTGGAACTTGGTGGACAAATTCCCAGATATAATATCGGACTCAGCCATTGCGGACGAAACAGATGAAGAAGATAAGGACACCGACAACATAAGCATAACCGAGCACAATAAAGGCCTCTATTCTGCACCAGCAAAGGAGAAGAGAAGAATCGGAGAGCTATGGCTTGGAGAGCTCATTCGGGAAGAAAAGTGGGAAGAGGCTGCCGAAGTATCCGAGAAAGTTTTAGACACAAGTCCTCGGTGGGAGAGTTGGATACAGGCCTTCTTGAAGGCAGGTAAAGTTCGGGAAATCACGCCTCATGTTCCGATCAAGCCGTTATATCCACCTGTCCCGAGCACTACATACAGCTTCATTCTCGGCACCTTTCTTGAAGAAGATTGGGCAATGTTCGAGGCGCTCATCCAGACATGGCCGGGAGAGCTTTATGACAACAATAAGATCGCACAGGATGTCGAAAAGAAACTCAAGGATCGAGGAGAAGCTAAGTTGAAGAAAGGAAGTATTGGCTGGCGACGGATGCATAATTGCCTAGCAATATTATATACTCGCTCGGCACGGCATACAGAGGCACTTATGGAGTATATTATGCTCAAAAATGCTGAGGAAGCAATTCGCCTAGCCAAAGAGTACAACATTCTCAGCGGCGCGATCCGAGGACATGTTGCGGAGTGGCTATGGTTGGGTGTTGACGATCGAATGCTCAATACAGCTACGAAAGAACAACTTGAAGAAGCTACTAAGGAAAATGTACAGCTGCTCGTGCACGAAGGATGGGATCACGAAGGTACTGGGATCAGTCTAGAGGACGTTGTTCGGGAGCTCCAGAAGGAAGACGAACCTCTATTACTATTCTTTTATCTTAAGGATCTTTGGATGAGGGACAAACAAGCAGCTTTCACTGGTGTTGGCATTCGTGGCCGCCTCCAGCCTCTTGGCGATCTCATGGTTGGTTCTTTCGCTGAGTATGACCGTGGTGCTCTGATGGAATTCCTGCAAACGAGTGAGGATTATGAATTCGAGAAAGCGGTGAAGATATGTGAGAAACGCAAGTATATTGATGAGTTGGTTTACTTGTATTCTCGAACTGGTCAAACGAAACGGGCTCTCTTCCTTATCATCAACGAAAAGAAAGATGTTGCCGCCGCTATCGAGTTTGCTCGGAGTCGCGATGATCCGGATCTTTGGAATGATCTGTTGGAATACGGAATGGACAAACCATCTTTCATTCTTGGTTTACTCGAAAATGTGGGAACTAGTTTGAATCCCATCGAATTGGTGAAGAGGATACCGGACGGCTTGGAAGTTCCAGGCTTGAAGGAAGGTGTAACGAAAATCTTGCGGGAGCACGAGATCCAATGGAGTTTGAGCGCGGGAGTCGCTCGGTGTCTCACTGGCGAGGTCAACGTTGGGATGGAGAAGTTGAGGACATGGAGGAGAAGGGGGGTCAAGTTTGATGTTAAGGCAGTAGAGGTGGCGACCGCTTCGGCAATCAACGAGAACGATGAGAAGATCAAAGAAAAGGATACAGAAGTCTCAAAAGCTGTCAAAAACTCTGGATGTGGGATATGCGAACGAGACTTTCAACAAAGGGAACCGGAAACTCTTGTCGCTTTTGCTTGCGGACATGTATTCCATCTTCGATGTTTGCTGAAGAAGCAGAAGTGGCTGAACAAACATCCAGATGCCCGTCGCGCTGGATATCGATTTGAAGATGATTCGGAAGATGATAGTGGCACTGAAGAGGAGGACGAGGGGGATGCGATTGAGAAACTTATTTTCAAGGGCGATCGTGCGATGGCTGATGCTGCGTACGATCAGCCGGATTATGGCGGTGGGACTTTGATGAGTGTCGCGGAGAAAGTTACAAGGGCTGCATTGATTCGGCAGAAGATAGATACGGGATGTCCTTTAGAGGTGAAGCCCATGGTGCTTTGATTTTGGGGATTGGGTATTGTTCTTTGGCCTAGTTACGAATTGCTTCTCGTGTGGTGTCTGGTTCATGAGACCAGCCTAGTTGATGTTTCTTTCTTAAGGAGTTATAATTCTTGAATTTTTACCGTAGTGAACATAGCACGATATCACATTAGCATATTAGTCTTCCAAGTATCTCCGTAAGCAGGAGAATGGTATCCTCATATTCTTCAATTAATTAAACAACATAAATGCTAGGGGAGATTCGTCTCATCTCAGACAGGTTTCAGACACAACACTGAATTGCACTTGCCGAGGACACTGTACAGTGCATGTATTTCTTGCAGCTTATTGTGCAGATAGGCCCACTTGCAGTTTAGATAAGGTTTTGCTGGTAATAGATCTGGTATTAACGGGGAGTTTGGAATACAATTGGTTTTATTCTGACACCAGATTAGCGTGTCGCGTGGGTAGTGGATCTGAACCATCTATCTTGGGCATGGGTTCATCGAATTGTGTTCACTGGTTGCCGTAATAGGTAGTTGGTTGCATACACGTTATATCTTTCCCACTAGATAAAATTTATAAAATACCTTTGATTATTACGTTTCAATCAAAATGGCATGATAGACATGTTACTTTCGGCCGAGGGGAAATTGACCGTAAGCTTTACCTCCGCACTTCGTTCTCGCGTCTGGTTAACGAGACAACTTTACACTGAAACAAGTCCAACCTGTCTAGAAGCTTCTGGACAGGCCTGAGAGCAAACCCTCCCTCGAAGGAGGGTTTGCTCCCAGACTTGTTCAAGCTGGCTTTGTGAAGACTTCACAAGGTGATGTTATGTTGTAAGGCTCCTTTTCCTTCTGCAGCGGCTATTGGGCCAGTACATATTATGGAATCCATGGTTTAGCCATATCATCTCATTGATTCCACTGGGTTCTCAGTATTTGATACGCGCGAGAAATCATTGCAGAATTTATCGCAGGATCTAGGCTGAAAATTTTGTCGGGTGCGCGGATGGAGAGTTAACTCCGGAGTATAGGTACACTCCGGAGTCTGAAACATGGTATCTTGTGGGTAACACGAGGTAACACGAGGTACCCGACGGTATCATTATTGTAATCAGAGCCCTGTCAAAACGTGGCTTGAGTCGACTGTTTACTAAGTAGAATCACACTTCTGTTACGAAATGTGTATGTTGGATAGAAGGGAAGCTGCCCACGTGGTGGATCGGTGCTGCTGGTTCTGCGATAGAGTTCCATCAAATTTCTCAAAAATGTAGTGAAACGAATTAGAGAACGCAAAATTAGATGGTATCGTTGATGGAGACGAAAACGAACACCCGGTTACAACGGGGTGTTCGCCGTTATCCGAATGAAAAGTTATTTTTATGGGTATTTCCATGTACGGCTAGTTTTATTAATTTAAAAGTAGTAGGGGTCCTGATTAGTGCTATCATTCATGGCATAGTATTATTTTGTTCACGACAAGTGGATGTAACTCAATTACTATAAGTATAAGCCTTTTTGCGATTCGTCACGGGTTTAATCCATCATTATCAAAGAATTTACATTCAACCGTCTCCTCACAACAGCTACTCCACCTTAACCTACTTCGAATTATCTTTATTTTCAATTTTACCTTATTGAAAGATTTCATTTCCTATTATTCAAAATGAAGTTCTCTATGACCATCGCCGCCACAGTCTTCGTCCTCGCTGCCTCCACCAACGCGATAGTAACTCCCTCCACACACTGCTTCAAGATCTCTCCAGGGGACTGTACGGTTCTGTGCTATCGTACGTAGTTTTAACATGCAAGATCTAAGCGTATCTTGATATATTCTCTGGGAATCTGAGATATGCAATGAAAGGTATAAACTAACTAATGGCGTCCGTCAACGATAGAATGTGCGGGAACGGGAAACAAAGACTGTTGGACTAGGTTCGAGAAGGATTGCACTGAAAACAAGGCTGCACAGAAGGTTCAGGGGAAGAATTAGATGACATTTCGGCGACTAAATACTTTCACTTATTGTGTTTGTTATACGGCCGACATTTGGAGCGAAAGATTGGGATGGAGAGGGCTCTCGGTGGGATGGAGAGGGATCAATGGAATGGATTAGGTTGGGTTTATTCTCTGTCGTAGGTGGTTGTATTTGGTTGGATGTTTCTAGCTTTCTTGTATATAACTTAGAACATGGAGATATAAATTGGGGTTTAGTTGAAATCCGTTGATAAAATTACCATTGAACTCTCCTAGTGAATCTAGAGTAATAATTTAGATGCGTTTGGGTATCTGTTGGAAAACACTTGAAGTTGTTGTTGCGCGCCTGGCAGAGCTATCCTTGTCGGCTTGATTTCACAACTTGTTGACGTGCAAAAAGTAAACATCATCCCACCTTCACCCAACATCGAGGACTCCGACACCCCTTCAACCATCAGCTCTTAGAATTCGCTACGGCAATCGAACCACACACTTGATTTCTGCTGTATAGGGCAAGTCCTACTACCTACACGCCTTCGGATTTCACGGAATAATGCGTTTGAAGCAACCGCGCAATTCCTCGTTACCACCAGTATTGAGCCCTCGAGCTTGATTCTACCCGCACCATGGCTCAACTTACTACGCTTGGTGAACATAAACCAACTGCCTTACCTTATTGCTTTGCGGAAAGACTTCTACCTGACCCACCTCCTTCGAATTCCTACCAATGGACGCTCTCCCCACACGTCCCGGATGAAGAGCTATTAGTTGTCAAGGATACCGTCATCTGGTCGCAAGGAGGGATTATACAGCGGGTATACAGATACACGGCAGAGAAAGAACGGGTTCACCAGGCGTTGTTCGCTTGGTTCTTTGATGACGAAACCGTTGTCGGCGACAAAAAGGATGGCAAAAGGCGTAAAGGCTCTGCGCAAGACGCTGATCTTAAGAGAAAAAAGTCGACATGGAACTCAAAGTCGAGAACATACGCTACACAACTCGGAAGTTTCCCGAAAACAAAAAGAAAACAAAAAGATGTTGCATTCATGGATATTGACGAGGATGAAACCATGGAAGATGATGATTCGATATTTGAGGAAATAGGTAGCCGAGCGCTAGTCGTTTTGCTCAAAAATGAAGCATTCATCTATTTCTTAACCGGAACAAGCTATGTGGTTCATCTGCCATGCGAAATCCAATACGCATTAGCAGCACCTAATGGAGTTATGCTACAAGGGAAATTTTCAATGGCGGATGTGCCTAGGCTATTCATTCTAAAGGATCCCCTTTCAGATCTTGGAATGGTTCTTGACCATGACGGGGGTTGCGCGATGGACCCAGGCGAAGAGATACTCTTCATGGAGAAAGTACACCAGAAAGGCGCGGGGATGCATTCGAAAAATGCCTCCGAAGTCATACTGGCTGTGACACGAAACGTGCAACATGGCAATATCACAATATGGCAAGCGAAATACATACCCCAGAGCCAGATAGGAGCTGGCAAGAGAACCCCATCTCTAGCTGGGACTATGTCGAGACGCCGATCTTCTTTTGGTGCTGGGACTGGAGCTGCGACTCCTTCTGTACCGAACCCGAGCATGATTAGCCCGGAGCAGAGCATTCGTTTGGATTTTGACAAAGAAAAGACGTCCAATCGAAGGGTTAGTTCGCTGGTTGCTCGCGCGGATCTTGCTGGTTCGGTGGACAGGATCTCTTTCAACGACATGGCCAAGGCTGGGTCCTCCTCTTTCCTTCGAGACGGTCCGCCAATTGATGCTTTGCTAGATGAACTCAATAGCAATATCAATTTGGAAAATCTTGGGCAAACTGAGGTTAACAGTTTAAAAAACGAAATACTGTTCACCAAGATCGAGACGATTCCGTACAGTCTTGGCGCGGATCCCTTAGCGGCTACAAAACTACCTCGAATTTTTACTGTGCTCGCACCGCGTATGTCGACCGCTAACGAGAACGAAGGGCAAAGAGCTATTCTTGTGATTGTCAATCGTGCCGAATCAAGAGTCCTTCAAGTAATTCTCCAACTTCCCGCCTTGCTTCCCGCCTATAGTACGAAGAAGCGATCTCTGAGGAAGGTCACTCTCATCGATGTTCTACAGAAACCTGCTAAAGATGCAGTTCAAATCTTGGATAACGATGTTACGAAACTATTAATTCTCAAAGAAGATGACCAACTGGAACTGGGCGCACCCTGGTGTCCGGCTCTAAGTCTTCCTATCCCCCCAACGCTGGCACGCTCAAACATGCACACTCCCGGTCAGATGCGAAAGCAAAAAAGGGATTTCGCAAGGTCATTATCTTTGCCCCTAAACAAGATAACTGGCCTTGTATATCCGGAAGCTCACGGGAGGGTGTCCATTGTTGACGAAAAAGATACCATCCACCGAATCACCCTCCAGATATGCCCAAAAGATGAATTTGTCAAACAAGCTCTCGATACGGCGCGTTATGTCTTGCCTGCTCAAAGGGGCGGGGAAGCGATATCAGTGGTCTGGATGGAGATTATGAGAGCCAAATCCGCAGTTAAGAACTTCGCGTTTCCGGAATCTAGGCCCACGTTGGAGGAGTGGAGAGGCTTGGTCATGACAATTATGCTGCTTGGTGTTTCGACGCTCCCAGCTGTGGTTAGAAAACCGAAGCGGCGAACTGGGCTAGCTCGCATCTCGAGTGCAAGCTCCGCAACTTGGGAAGACATGTTAACAGAGGACTACGATATCGGTCCTCAGGCAGACTTCTTACGCTCCACGGCTTGGGAGTGGGTGGCTGAAGCAGAAGAGCAGAGAGTTGAAGGAACCAGGACCTCTTTGGGATCAAACTCGCTAACCTCTACCTCCAAACCTAAGAAAAACACATATTTCTTAGATTGCATGACTGCTGCTAGGGAGTTTCTTTCTACGAAAGAAGGAAAAGGCATCGAGAAAGAGCTTTTTACAAAAAGCAGCGAACCTGAAGTGCGAAGGACCTCGTTTGCGATGTTGATCGTAGGATTTCATATCCTTCGGGAAGAGTGGAGATTAGATCTTTCTATGGAACCTGCTGTCCGTAAAATGGGTGCGCTACTTGCGCAGATGTGTACTTGGATGGGCTGGTTGGGATGGGTAAATGGCTATATGGCGGATGATATCGAAATGGAGACATGGGAGTTTGATACTGGTAGGTTGGAGCATCTACACAAGCTTTCGCAGCGCTAGGCTAACTTATTATAGCCCGTTTCCCCGATGTTGCTGTTCCAGAGCCTCACTTCAAGCAACCGTCCATATATGAGTGGCTGGTTGAGTGTTTCCAAGATCACTCTCGAACGAACCAGCTTCCCTTCATGACCTTGCAGGATATTGTCGTGCCAAAGGCCAATGAAATGCACAGCACAGCACACTTGTGCGCGCATATAACCCCCAAAACTCGAATAATCACAGAGCTATTCACTCAAATCCGAAATTCTGAGCGTAATTTCGAAAACGCTGTCACTCAAATGATCAAACTTGGAATCACCTGGAGCTTTTTAGAAAAGTTGCCAGAAGGTGTTGCAATTCCCTTTATCGAAGCTATCACACGAGTACAAGAGAATCCACCGACTTCATGGGGCGAGTTTGCTCTTGAGCTTATATCACGGAAGGATTTGAAATTGGTCCTTACGGGTAAAGGAAAGCATCAAGCTACAAAGTGGACTAACGTAAGTTGTGGTTTTTGCAGCAATTTGAATTAGGCAACTCCACTAACATTGTAAATAGCCCCCCTCTCACGAGGGTATGCGAGATGCGCATTCTATTTGCGCAACCACCCTTGAGCAAGAAAACGTTGGAGCCTTCGACGGCAGCGCGGAGATGGACCGCACAAATATCACGAGGTTGATATGGCCGGATGACCGCCGCTGGAACGAAGCAGTAAAGCTTCTGCAGTCGTCTCGGCCATGCGCGGTAAAGTTTATTCCTGACCAAAATATGAACGAACAAGAGCAAATAGAGCGGCAGCAGGTCTTGGCCCAGTGGACAGCAATGCGAACCTTAGCTGTACCCTCTGGTCGCGGCCTACTCTACTACAGTGCAAGGATCCCACTTCTCACCGAAAAGTTTCCTACTCCAGGTTTTAATCTCACGAGTATAATGAAGCCTGGCGGATTTACAGTCAGCGCCGAGAAAGTTAATTATACAGAAGAAAAGGTCTGCTGGGCTTTTTTCCACGCTGGTGTTGCCGCAGGATTAAGCATTTCGAGAGAGGCTCATGATATCGATACTTCATGGATCGTTTTCAATAAACCGAATGAACTTAGTAATCGTCACGCAGGTTTTCTTCTAGCATTAGGGCTAAACGGCCATCTCAAATCGATCGCAAAGTGGGATGCATTCAATTACTTGACACCGAAACATACAATGACTTGCATTGGGCTTCTACTCGGACTGGCTGCGTCCTACCTGGGGACGATGGATACTATGATCACAAAATTGCTTTCAGTCCATGTTGTCCGCCTGCTTCCTCACGGGTCCGCGGACCTCAATCTATCTCCTCTTACTCAAACAGCGGGTATAATGGGCGTCGGCCTGTTATATTATAATACCCAACACAGGAGGATGAGCGAGATGCTCCTTTCTGAAATAGAAGAGGTGGAAAATCTAGATCCCACTGCTCCACCAGATAATCTTCGGGATGAGGGGTACAGGCTAGCCGCAGGGTTTGCCCTTGGATTCATCAATCTTGGCAAAGGTCACGATCTCAAATCTCTACAAGATCTCAATATTGTAACACGCCTTTTAGGGATTGCGGTTGGCAGTAAAAATATTGAGATGATCCATTCCCTAGACAAGTCGACTGCTAGTGCTACGATCGCGCTCGCGTTGATCTATATGAAAACTAACGATGAAACATTGGCGAAGAAGATTGACGTACCCGAGACGACGGCTTTGATGGATTATGTCCGGCCTGATATATTCTTGCTGAGAACCCTTGCCAAGCATCTAATTATGTGGGATCACATTGAACCAACATTGGACTGGATTAGCGATAACTTCCCGAATTGCCTGAAGCAACATTGGAAATTGGACAATATTAAGCATTTGGATAGTTCCCATCTGCCGCTGTTCAATATAGTTGGAGGTCTCTGTTTCGCAATCGGGTTGAGGTATGCGGGAACTATGAATGAGAGAGCAAGAGATACGCTATTGTACTATCTGGACCAGTTTACTAGACTGTGTTTACTCTCTGGTAAGTAATTCTCGATCTTGTAACTCTTTTTTTCTTTCTACTAACTAGCCGTCTAGCCGTCAACTATGACCAAAAACTGTCCAGAGCAACGGCCCGCAATTGCCAGGCTGTCATTGGGCTCTCTGCTGCCACAATTATGGCAGGATCTGGTGACATCCCTGTTCTGCGTCGCCTTCGTCGCATGCATGGCAAAGTTGACGGTGATATACCATTTGGAAGCCACCTCGCAACCCATATCGCTATCGGAGTTCTCTTTCTAGCTGGAGGCACTTTTACATTCGGAACATCAAACCTAGCCATCGGTTCCCTTCTCTTGGCGTTTTACCCTCTTTATCCCAACAGCATCTTAGATAATCGATCGCACCTACAAGCTTTCCGTCACTTTTGGGTCCTAGCAGCGGAGCCTAGATGTTTGGTCCCGCGAGAAGTCGAGACTAATCGTCCGATTTCTATCCCGGTTGAAGTGACAATGAAAGATGGGTCGCTACGCGAAACCAACGCGCCATGTATTCTACCAGATTTAGAGAACGTGTTGGCCGTGAAGACGATGAAGCCGGGTTGGTGGCCAGCAGTTCTTGATTTTGAACACAATCCGGAGCATCTGTTAGCTTTCCAGCGAACTCAGACGATATACGTACAGCCACGACCACCAGAATTCGGTGTCAACTCTATATATCGGGCAACTTTTGCAGCGCTGGAAGAAGAGTACCAGAGCACATCGCTAATAGGATTTGAGTGGGTGCTTGGTCTGAATCCGTTGCATTCGCTGGATCAACCGGAGAAAGCGTGGTTATTGCCTAATGATATTGCGAGCCCGATCAACGCTACTATGCGGGACTGTACCGTCGATTCGAGGTTGTTGATGGAAAGGACAAGTTTAACGGGAGTCAATGCAGATAGACTCAGAAACATTAAACTCTTGTTTGCGTTTGTGGATTGGCTCGGTGGGGAGGGGTTGACTTGCATGAGCAAGGGGAGTGTAGAGAGACTGAGGGCTGCTGTTTGGACGGCCTTTTCTTGAATCTCTTTTTTGACACTGTTATTTCTATCTTGAACCTTTTTTTTGGCATATTTTCTTCGAAGCATTACAAGGCGTATCGGGTTTTAAAATTAATAGCGAAGACTTCTTGTAAACAAGAATAAAAGATTTACAATTCTCTTTTTGACAACCATCGTAAGCAAGAAATCTCATTCTTGCTTAATAGATCCGTTACTTCTATAAGGCTTGTCCACGGTAAAATAGTGTCCCAATCAATTGATCGAGATTCAAATATGAAGAATCCGTGCATCAATGAGCGCTGGAATTGCGAAGTTTCGGGTCCACCCTGTACATTTGATCATTGGAGGTCGAGTTTCGCCTGGTTCGTAAAATACCCCAGGTAATTTATGCTGTTCAGTCTTCATAGTCTTGATATTGAAAGATTTCTGAATTCCCGGCGGCTCAATCGTTTCCAGTATTCTATTAACGTTTTCTGGGTATTCGGTCGCATCCACTGTACCTAAATAGTGTTTGGCGAAGAACGATTCCAAAGTTTCAGGGTTGGCGCCTGACGTTACTTCGTATTTCATTCCGGTGACTAGATCTCCGGCGACTTCATGGTTGACGCCTGAGCCGTCTTGAGCGTTTGTTTCAACGAAGATTTTGTTGTGGTAGCGCGGGGAGGGCATTTCTGGGTCTGGAACGGCCATGGTGGATTCGATTCGATAGACTTTGTAAGACATGGTGTTATGAGTGGTGGTGTATGTGACTCGTAACGAAACAGACGGGGTGTTCTAGAAGGTTATTCCAGGGAAAAGGTAGCGATCGATGATCAAAATACAAGTGTGTTTCAAAGATGTTGTTCATGCACGCACGCAGATATGGAACTGTTGGATTTTGGAGATCAACTCCGGGCCATTCTCAGGAAATGGCCGTAAGAAAAGAAGCCCACACAAACGCGACGCTACCAGGTATGTTCAAGTTCTTCAGGCTGCGTATAATTAGGGGTTGTAAAGGCGTAAATATACTGTTCATTGGAGTTCTAAGGCCAGAGTATCGAACATAAACCACTTTTGTATCTTCTAAACACGTTTTTCAATTTGAGATCGAGAATGATTTGACCACTTAGTTATTTTGAATACAGGAGGATATCATTTCATTTAATCCTAAATATCTTACAGTAAGAGCTAGAAGTACAATATGGTAGGAGTCTGTGCAGATTTGGCTGGACAAGGTACACCATAATCCATCAATGACAATAATTCATATACCCTACTGTTGGCCATTAGCATTCGCATTCGCATCTGGCGTTTGCGCATTAGTATTCGTATCTGGCGTCTGCACATTATTGTTATTCGTGTTCGTATCTGGCGTTTGCGGAGTCTCTGTACCCGGAGTTTGCGGCGTCTTCATATTAGGCGGAGTGCCAAAGTCCTTAGGGAAATTAGGAGGCATGCCAAAGTCCTTAGGGAAGCCGGGTGGCAGTCCCATATCCTTAGGGAAACCAGGTGGCATGCCCATGTCCTTAGGGAAACCGGGCGGCATGCCCATGTCCTTTGGGAAGCCGGGTGGCATATCCATACCTGGGGGACCGCCACCCATGCCAGGAGGACCGTTCATGTCCTTTGGAAAACCGGGAGGCATTCTTCCCATACCACCGGGCATCTGCGGAACAGGTTCTTTGCCAGTACTGATTTTACCGTTATCATTACGGTAGACATTACCGTTATTATTAACGTAGTGGTTGAAGGATGATTTTACCTGGGGATTACCCTGTTGACGCTTTACTTTGGATTCATTGGTATCTGAACGGATGTTAATACCTGCATCGTCAGTTGAGGCCCGTATCTCAAGATTGTCTCTGTGACCACTGTTGTCTGATCCATTTCCGACAGAGCGGTCTACTAGAGGAAGAGCCGATGAGGTAGCAAGGATAAAGCCAGTAAATATGACATTGATTCCCCTCATGATGCTTAATGGCTTCTTCGAATAGAATAGTACGGCTTTGGATTACGAAGATAAGAGCAAATTAAAATATAAAATGTAAAATAATTTCAACAAGACCAGCTTGATGAACTTTTATGAAAGAATTGAAATAGCAGCCTACCAGCGGCGCAAAGATATCGAATTTACTTGTGGATGTGCAAGATGGAGATGTATTTTGGGATGGATATTGTGGATTATCCTCGCTTTTAAATTATATTTTCCCATGAACTACTTAGCTCCGTTGTCGCAAAAGTCAAGTCTGGGGAAAACTGTTTTGGGGTATTTTATGGTGGCGTATTACAGACTTTGCACTTCAAAGTAGTTTCCTTTTGTTAATGTAATAGTTTGGAATTCGTTCAATCTTTCTACCTATAATTGGCTTTTTAAAGTCCTTATATATATTTTTATTTAAAATATAATCGTAAAATTTTTATAATAAGTTTATATTATATTTTATATTAAAATTCACTACCTAAAGGTTTTATTTAATTATTAATAATTATATATTTTAATTAAATTTTTAATTATTATAATTATTTAATAATTATTAATTTATTTTATATTATTTATTTTTATATTTTTACTAGTTATAATATTATTATAAATAATAAATAATTATAAAATGGTTTTATTAAAAAATATCTAATTTTTAAACTTTTTCAAAAAATTATATAATAGAAATTTAATTTATAATTTCTTTTTTTTTTATACCTTATTATTATTTATTAATTTTATTATAAAGTTATTAATAATTTTTTAATTAAATAACTTATTATTTAATAATTTTTATAATTATAAATTTTTTATTCTAAAAAATTATTTAATAACTTAAAAAATTATTAATAATATTATATAACTATATAATATTTTAAAATAATAAATATAAAAATAATATTAATAAAATTTTAATTAATTTTTTTAAATATATTAAATTTTTAATTAATAATATTTTTTAATAAATAATTTATATTATTAAAAAAATTTTTAAATATAAATTTTATATTTATTAAAAAAATTAAATTTTATTTTATAAAAATATAATTTATAATAAATTTTATTAATATAAATATATTTTTTTTATCAAAAAAAATAAATTATTATATTAATTTTTTAATTATATTAAATTTTTATTAATTAATTATTTAATATAAATTATATAATCCTTAAATTTCTAAATAAAAATTAAATATATTATTTATATAAAGGATTTTAATTTTTTTCAAATTTATAAAAATTATTATAAAAAAAATTAACTAATATATAATAATTATATTATAGATAAATACTTTTATTAAAAAATTAAAATATAAATTTATATTATTCCTAAATCTAAATTTTTTAAATTAAATAATTTAATTAAAATTGTGAGAGTGTATACAGCTCAGTGGTTATGTATATAATATGTATACTAGTATATATATAGGTTCTTTTTATAATTATGATTTATTAATAAAATCAAACCATTATATTTTTTTATATATAATAAAAAATATATAAAACCCAACTATACAATTTAATACATAATTACTTATATCTTAATTTATATAAAAGTATATAATTAGATAATTATTCAATTCTAAAATTATATTAAAAATATTTATAATTTAAATTAAAAAATAATAATAAATTATTTAATTATATTATTTTATTAATATAATAATTTAAATTTCTATATACTTACATATATTATACCCTAGCAATTATATATTTAAATATATAAAAAACTATTTATTAAAGAAAATTATTATTTATTAATTTTTTATATTATTAATTATATATTTTTTATTTTATATTAATAATATCGTTAAAATGTATAAATAATTTTTTATATTATTATTTCTACTATTATTAAAATATAACTATATATATATAAAATTATAATATAATTATTATTAATAATTATATAAACATTACATTTTATATTACTAATTTATTTAATATACCATATTTTATAATTTTTATAAAAATTATTATTACTACACCATTTATTATATAATAATTATTAAAATAACTATTCATATATATTTATAAATAATAATAATTTTTAAAATTTAAAAAATGTTTTAAAAAACTTTAAACATACAACTATACCATTATAAATTTTAATAATTTTATATATATTTTTTAATTTAAAATTAAAATTCTAAACATAATATAAAATGTATTATTTATTTTATCTTAAATATTATAATATATATTTTTTTATATATATAATAAAAATTTAATTTTTTATTTTTAATTTTTTTTTTTTATTTATTATTTATTTATTTTTATTTTAATTTATTTATATATATTATGTATGATTTTTTAATTATTTTTATTTTTTAAATTTAAATTTTTAAAAATAATTACTATTATAAACATATATTATTATTATAAAAATAAAAATAATAATAACAATAACAATAATAACAATAGTAATAATAATAATATATATTTTAATATTATATTTAATTATTTTAATTAGTATATTTATACTATTAATTATTAGTATTATTATAATTATATTTATATATATATAATAATATTTAATTTATATTTTAATAAATATGTTTATTATGTATAAATAAATAATATTTATATTTAAAATAAATATATTTATAATTTTTATACAATTAAATACTTAATTAATAAATATTTATAAAATTATAATATTAAAATATTAAAAATTATTAATTTTAATATTAATTATATTATTTATAACCTTTTTTAATTTATAATTATATTTAGGGATTTATAGTATTATTAAATTATTATTTTTTAAATATATAATTATATTATTATTATTTTAATTAATATAATTTATAGGGTAATATTTAATAATTTTTTTTCCCT
Organism: Dactylellina leptospora; assembly: GCA_036971365.1. Taxonomy (NCBI): domain Eukaryota; kingdom Fungi; phylum Ascomycota; class Orbiliomycetes; order Orbiliales; family Orbiliaceae; genus Dactylellina; species Dactylellina leptospora. The sequence continues at coordinate 1,446,892 of JAJTUC010000005.1, forward strand.
TTTTTTAATGATATTATTATAATAGGGGTATTTTGGGGGTTTATTGATATTGTAAAGATAATGGAATTTTAGTTTTTTTATTTATTTATTAATTTTAATGTTTATATAATATAAATACAACTTATTACAATTTTAATTATAAGGGAAGATAGTAATAATAATAGTAATAATACCATTATTAATTAATAAATATTAAATATAATTTAAATTATATGTGTATTTTTATTTATATTTGGAATCTTAATTTTTATTAATAAACCTTTATTTCTATTTTTTAATCTATAGACGGTAATAAGTAATTTAATGTATATTTATTTAAAGGTTAATATATAAATAATTTTTTTTATTATATAAATAAATAATTATTAATTATGTTTTTTAGGTTATAAATATATTTTTATATATAATCAATTATTAATAATATTTTTTATTAATTTTTTTAAATATAATTATAAAAATAATATCCTTTCTTTTCTTTTATTTTTTTTGTTTAGATAAATAAAAAAAAATTTTATTAATATTTTTAAAAAAATTTTAATTTTATATTAATAATAATTTGAATTTTATATTTTTATAATAATAATTCTATAAAATTTAAATAACTTTTATATATATACCTAAATAAAATTTTTGTTAAAATATTTATAATTAAATAAATAAAATTTAAATATTTTAATTAAAAAATATATTTAATAATTTTATTTTTTATTTAAAAATATTATAAATTATAATATTTTATTTTTTATTATATTCTATTAATAATATTAATAATAATAATTATAATATTATTTATATATAATATTATTAATAATATAAATAGAAAAATTTATAATAAGAAATTTATATATACTATTATTAAAAATTTCTATAACCATATACCTTCAATATTTATATAGTTTAAAATAATTATTTTTACTTTAATAAAAAATTTTGTAATTAATATTTATAATTTATTTAATCAAAAAATTATACTATTTCTTAATTAATAAATATATTTTAAAATTAATTTTTATATAATATTTTTTTTTTATAAGTTTATATTTAATTTATATTATTATATTTTTTTAATATTAATAAATATTTTTTTTTAAAAGTTTTATTATAATTATAATATAAAATTATTTTATAAGTAGTATCTAAATACTAATATATTTATATAATTATTTTCTAATATTTTTTTATAAATATACTAATATATTACCCTAATTTTATAACTATATAAGTAAAATTAAATTTATTATTTTATATAATATATATTAAAATATTTAACATATTATAATATATTTAAATTTTTTTTTTTAAAAATTTAAACTAATTATTATCCTTTAAAAATTATATATTAAAATTTATAAAAATAATATAAATTTTTTAATTAAATAAATTAAATTATTTAAATATATTTTTATAATATTTTTTTTAATTAATTTATAAGGTTTTTTATATATAATTTTAATATATTTATAAATTTTTTTATTTTTTTATTTTTTTTAAATTTTTAATTTTATATTTTTGTATAAAAATTATTTTTGCTTTTATAATTATAAAAAGATTTTAAAAAAAAAATTAAAAAATTATTTATATAAATAATAATAATTATATTTTTTATAAAATATATATATTTATTTATTTAATTTTTTTTTATTTTAAATAAGAAATTTTTATTTATAAACATATAATTTAATTTTTTATTTTATAAAAAAAATATTTGTTTTAGTTTGTACAATGATTTAAATAATAATAATATTTTTATGTTTTTTTATATATTATAATCTTCAAAAATTTATATAACAATTTTTTATTTAATTAATAATATTATATTTAAAAAGATAATTTTAATATTAAATTAATAAATTTCTAAATTTAAATTATAATAATTATTAATAATATATGGATTATATATAAGTTTATTATTAATATGTATGTTTCCATATAATAAATTTTAAATTTTTGTTTATATTTTTTTATTACTAATCATATTTTATATATAATATTAGTTTTTATATATTTATAAATAAATATTTAGTAAGATTTTATAAATTTTATATTTTATAATATTTTTTTAAATTTATGTTAAATACTATTTTTAATTTAAATTTTTAATTTTTTAATTATAATAGTAAATTATTATTTTTTTTCATTAAAACTCATAATTTTTTGATAAAATTAAAATAAATCCAAATTAATTATAACATTATATATTATAAAAGTTATAAAAATATTAAAATATTCTAATTTATTAATAAACTTTATAATAAATTAAATAATTATTATATAATATTTTATAGTTGATTTAATTTTTTTTAATTTATTATTATATTTTAAAATAATTTTATTTTTTATAATTAAAGTTATAATTAATTTAATATTATTTATAATATTAATAAAAATTTTTATTTTTAAGGTAAGTATTATGATTTCAAAAATAAAAATTAATTTTTTTATAAATTAATTTTTTAATAAAAAAATACCTATATAAATATTTTTCTTATTATATAATTTATATAATTATAAATAATTTTGTAACTTTTTATTTTTAAAATTAAAAAATATTAATATTAAAAATATAAAATTAATATAAAGTTTTTTTTAATATTATTTATTAATAAAATAATTATAAAATTTTTTTTTTATAAAAATAATAATATTAATAAAGATTATATTATATATAATTATAATGATATATTTTTTAATATTTTATATTTTATATTATTTAAATAAAATAGTATAATTTAAAAAAATATTTTTTTATATTTTAAATATATTAAAGAATTTTTTTTTTTTTTTTAAATATAATAATATATATTAGGTATTTAAATAAATATATATATTTATAATTAATAAATTTTTTAAAAAAACATTTATATAAAAATTTATTATTATTATTAATTATAATTAAAAATATATTATTAATAAAATAAATTATTAATAAAATTTTAAATTAGAATATTTTAAATAATTTTGATTTGATAAGAATTATAAAAACTAATTTTTTAAATATATAAATTATTTATTTAGTAATATTATTTTATTTATATATATATAAAATAAAAATTTTTATTTTAATATTATATATAGTATAAAATTTTTTGATTTTTTTTTATAAAAATTTATAAATATTATTTATTTATATTGTTATAATTTTATTATTTTATTTTAGTTTGTTTTTTATATATATTATAAATTATATAAAATATATATAATATTTTAAATATTTTATAAAAAACTATACCCACTTAAAATTAATAATTTTATTTATAATTATAAATATATATTTTATTTATATATATATTTTATTTATAAAATTAAGATAATATAAATATAAAAATATAATTTAAAAAAATCTTATTATATTTATATATATATATTTAAATATTTATTATTTTTTGTTACTTATAGGATTATTATTTTGATATATTATATTTTTTTTTAAAATATATAATTTACAATAAAAATTATTATATTTTTTGAAAAATATTTTTATTTTAATTTAAGTTATAATTTTATATATTAAATTTTATTTTATATGGTTTAGTTTTTTATGTTAATATAATAATTTAATAATTTTTATAAAAAATATGTATTATTATGATTATAATTTTATAATATTAAATATTATAAAAAATTTATTTTTATTTGGTATATTTTTAAAATTTTAATTATTTTTTAATATATATAAATTTATAAATTTATTAAAAATAGGATGTAATATGATAAATTTTTTTATTTTTAAAATAATTTTTTATAATTTAAATAATATATTTATGTTTTTTTTTAATAATTTTTTTATTAAATAAAAGTTTATTATTATTTAAAATATATAGAATATTTTTTTTATTTTTAAATAATAAATAAAGGTTTTAATTTTAATTATTTTATATTTTATGATAGGTATTATAAAATTATTTTTTAATTAAATTAATTATTTTGTATTAAATAAAATATAAATCCCTTTATTAAATATAATTATATTATTATAAATTTAATTATTTATTTTTAAATCAATATATTATATTATTGTAGAAGTATGATTTTATTATTTTATAATAATAAAAATTTTATACACAATTCTTATATTTTATTAAATATAAAATATAATATAAATAATAATTTTAAACTTTAATTTTTTTATTTAATAATTAAAAAATCTTAAATATTTATTTATAATTTAATAATAATTTTTTAAATAATTTTTTTTATTATAATATTAATAAAAAATTTTATTTTTATTATATTTATATTTTTTATTTTATATATTATTATTAATTGATTTTTTAATTATATTTTTTTTTTAATAAATTTTTTTTTTTTTTTAATATTTTTTATTTATTATT